>CM077475.1:20198933-20737006 GCA_039654755.1 Calcarius lapponicus
AGAATCCAACCTAAGGTGGAAGTTTTAGAAGATGTAAAAATATTTCTGTAGTTTCAGGTAAGAAGTTACCCATCTGGAATCTAACTGGGGCATAGTTCTTGCAAGGTGATGGAAGTTGCATCTTGGAAAATTATGTTTTCATTCCTTCTGGTTTTTTTGTTCCGTGAAGTGAATTGCGAATGAATTCTAAACCTGGGTTTAAATGGTCCCCTGAGATTGAGTACAATGTCTGTTTGCCAAGCCAGTGTGTCCCTGCTGAAAATCAGCCTTCCCAATTAATATGTATTTATTCATTGCCTTATTTATTTATTTATTGCAAGGACAACTTTCTGGAAGCTCCAGGAAAACATTGCAGCAAATACTGCTTTACTCCTTACCTGTGCTGATGCAAAAAGAGAGACTGGAATGTAAATGCCATGCATTATTTATTATCCAAGGGTTAACTTAACAAAGAAAGAGATAAAGATATTTACATTTGCTAATTTGATACTGAAGCTGAGCTGATCACTGGGGTTCTAAAATTGCCCGAGCTCTTTCTTCTGTGTTTCCTTGGAGCTGTCACTGGCATTCCCTGATTTCCCTGCCCTCCGCAGAGATCCCTCAGGAAGATTGGTCAGAGCTGGATGAGATCCTGAGCAGGGAGCTGTTCCAGCAGTGCCTGAAGGACAATTAGTGGTTGGAGACACAAATTATTGATACAGTTTGGGCTGGAGACCTTCCTTTTGAGGGGTCTCTGTGGACTCCCAAGGTCTCTTTGTGGGCTAAGAAGAGTGTGAAACCACTGGCCAGCATTATTCACAAGATCTAATATTGTATAATAATAAGCTTTTTGAAAATTTTTCTCCAGGCTGAGGAAAGAATAGCACATCTTTTGTGCTGCCTGAACTATTTTGGTATAAATAAATTATCTGGAATATTAGGATGAATTTTTTTTCCTGTCCAGCACTCATTCACTGCTTTCTCTGGGCAGGGATTGCTTTTGCCTAAGTTCTCCATATTTCCACCTACAAATTTCTCTCAAATTCTTCATCTCCAAACCTTTTATTTTTTACCTGGCTTTAGCACACATGAATTATGATGATTTGCTTTCTTAAGTGACATTTTCCATCTGACTCTCTCCAGAGCACTTCCTGAAAATTTTAAATATTTCTACTCATGCAGAGCCTGGATCTGGCCCCAGTTCTGATGTGGATTTGCCTAAATCATCTACAATGATGACTTTAGGAAAGAGGAACACAGGAGATCTGGGTTATCCCAAATCAAGGCACCCACCTGGGTGATGCTGCTCCAGCCTTCATGAGATGTTCCACACTATGGCGAAAGGAAAGAGTGCTGAGGAGAAGCCTCTGTTCTGCCACAAAAATCCATCTGTTTTTACCTGAAAGACCTGGAAAATAACTTTTCCCTGTCTTCTCCCAAACTGCAGGAATTCCCCTGACCTACAGAGTCTCTGCTGAGTGTTAGAACTTTTGGGTATTTATTTAAGTTACTGCAGTAACTTTCATCCTTCCTTGCTTGTCATGGTACATCTAAGTTAAAAGAGGGAGATATTGCTATGGAGAAATGACAATCTTAAAAAATGATCTTTAATAATGTGCCCTGAATTGTCCTGATGGACCTGTGGACTTTGGAACCTGGCAGTGAAAGGTGCCTTGGTCACCACCCACGAGTCTGGGTGAAACCTGCACCCACAGGGGATGTGCTGGACTCACCTTGAAATTCAAATCAGATCCATTTTTCAGATCCCCTGGGAACTCTCTCAGACTCCCTGGCTACATCAAAGGCAAGGCAGACCTTTATCTTCAGTGCTGCTGAAAAAACCTCAGTGGGCAAATGTGAAAAATTATCCCTTTATGATCTGGGCCTGTTTCAAAAAGGTTTAAATTTCCCCTTGCATCAGTGCATTTGTTTTCTGTTGTGGGTTAACTTTTCCCCAGTTAATTCACACGAATTAACGTGGAAAGTGGGGCTCTCCCTGTCACTCGGTTTTGCAAACAGGTTCTGCTCAGAGCAGTTCTCAGCCTGTGACCCCACACGAGGATGAAAAAGGGATGAACATTAACCCCTCTCACACTGCACCTCATTTCCAGCCACAAAGAAGAATTGGAGGTACAGCCTGAAAAAAGGTTTTGTAGCTTATTTTAAGTTTATTAAAAAAACACCCCAAACTCTGTCAACACGACATGAAAATTTGTCTGAGCTTTTGGCAGACTTAAAAATAATAATTAAGCTTTCTCTTGGAGTTGAACAGAATGTTCCTTTCAAATCCAAAATTAAATACCCTTTTCTACTTGAAAGCTTGCTTAAACATCTACAAATGAAATGAAAATACATTTAGGAGGTAAACATTGAATTAAAAATTATGTTGATTTACAGCAGGAAGTTTGGACATACCTGAGGTTTGGGGTTTACTCTTTGGGGGATTTTTTCCCCACAGTTTTTTTGACTGAACAAACCTGGCAAAAAAGAGCAATTCAGTAAAAGTTTCAGATTCTAAGATTTTCTGCAGTGGCCCATAAGAAAGGTTACACTGCTCTTTCATGCTCATGGTGGTGAAGTTAACACAAAATACTGATTTTTGAGAATGCTCTTAAAAATATAAACTGTCTGATAAAAAATTGTAATTGTGGAAAACCTACACTGAGTCCTTCATCAGTGGTATCCCAAATTTCCAGTGAAACTGGGTCCTGTTCTACCTCTTGGGGCCAGAAACCCTAAACCCCCTGATCCCCTCCAAAATCCCCAGGAGCCTCTGGCCATTGTGGAGTGTTGGGAGCAAGGAAACTCCTGGCAGGAGGAGAAGCCACCAGAATTTCTGAGGCAGGAGCTGAACCCGGCCCAGGACTGGAAGGGAAGATCACAGCACTCGTGTTTTTCATTGGAATTGAGGTGTTCAGAAGAGATCCTGGAGCCAGGGAAATCCCCAGGTGTGGGTGGCAGGTTTAGTGGCATTAGGAACAGGCAGCGCATCACAGAGGGATTACAAAGGAAAGTGTAAATTGCACCAGCAAATCGTTCTGAAATTAAAAAAAAAAACCCAAAAACAACAAAACAAAAAACCCCAACCCAAACCTGTCCCTTCCCCAGGAGCTTGGAAAAGCCACTTTTGCCTGCAAGAAAATCCCTGCCAAGTGACAGCATTGATCATGGAGATGCGGAGCTGCCTGATGCAGCTAAGCCCTGGGAATTTGAACAGTTAACAGCTGGACTAATTAGAGAGCCCAGCATTATTGGGATAACTGATAACCAGGGCTAAGCAAGGTTATTTTGCGAGTAATAGATTTGACTTTGCAAAGAGCAGTGGATATTTGCAGAGCTAATGAAAACTGCGCTTCCCAAATTAAAGCTGGAGCAGGCAGGGAAGGAGCTGGAGTGCACCTAATTAAAAATGCATGCCAAGGCAGGGAGGCAGAGTCCAAGGGTAAACAAATGGCAGAAAGCAGATTTGTCTGCAATAAATGCAGAAGGAGGGATGAGGTGACTTGGGGTGCCCAGTCCCAGGATGCAGTGGTGGAATTGCCATGCCTGGTGATGCCTTAGGATTTCAGCTTTTCTATTTTCCATCTATTCTTTTCTATTTTCCATCCATCTGTAACCCTGCAGTTCTTTAGTGTGTAACTCCAAACTCCACACTCAGTGGGAGCTGCTGCTTCCCCATTTGGGGCAGACACAGCAATTCCTCTCCAGGCCTGGCAATCAAGGACACCTCACTGCCCCAGGGCCAGAGATGGGAACAAAAGTGAGTTGGGGGAGCAAACCTGGCGTCGATGACTTCATTAGCTGAAGCTGGAATTGGACAATTAACCCCCAATATGCAAATGGACAAAACTTACAAAAGTGTGCAAACCCTGACCCATTGTCCATTTTTGGGTGCAGCCCCTGTGGGGCTTTGTCTGCCTGAAATGTACCTGAAGACCCTTCAATAATAGAACAGCTTCAATAAATAGAGCAGCTTTTTATTGCCTTAATTCTGTCTGGCCTCTGTTTCTAGGCAGCCCCAAAAGGCATCACTGGGAGCTCTCAAACCATGAGCAGATGTGGCCCTGCACAGCCTGGGGCAGTGGGAATGGGGGAATGTGGACAAAAGTCAGGCTTGGTGATCTTGGGGGGCTTTTCCAGCCTTGGTGGTTTCATGGTTTGATGGTCCATGGTTTGGTGGTTCCATGGTTTGGTGGTTCCATGGTTTGGTGGTTCCATGGTTTGGTGGTTCCATGGTTTGATGGTTCCATGGTTTGGTGGTTCCATGGTTTGATGGTCCATGGTTTGGTGGTTCCATGCTTTGGTGGTTCCATGGTTTGGTAGTTCCATGGTTTGGTGGTTCCATGATTTGGTGGTTCCATGGTTTGGTAGTTCCATGGTTTGGTGGTTCCATGATTTGGTGGTTCCATGGTTTGATGGTTCCATGGTTTGGTGGTTCCATGATTTGGTGGTTCCATAGTTTGGTGGTTCCATGATTTGGTGGTTCCATGGTTTGGTGGTTCCATGATTTGGTGGTTCCATAGATTGATGGTTCCATGGTTTGATGGTTCCATGGTTTGGTGGTTCCATGATTTGGTGGTTCCATGGTTTGGTGGTTCCATGGTTTGATGGTCCATGCTTTGGTGGTTCCATGCTTTGGTGGTTCCATGGTTTGGTGGTTCCATGGTTTGATGGTTCCATGGTTTGGTGGTTCCATGATTTGGTGGTTCCATGCTTTGGTGGTTCCATGGTTTGATGGTTCCATGGTTTGGTGGTTCCATGGTTTGGTGGTTCCATGCTTTGGTGGTTCCATGATTTTGTGGTTCCTTGATTCCACTTCTCCTCTCTGAGCAGAACCTTGGGGCTTCAGAGCTGGCTGACCCCAAACCACAGCACAGGGCATTGTACCCCTTACAGAGCTGCTCCCTAAGGATTTTGCCTTTTGACATGCAAATGAGCTTTGATTTAAACTCATTAGCATTTCCCTGTCTAAGCCCTTGGTTGAGTTATTCTTAGACTCCTTTCTCTTGGAGGAATTATAACGTATTTATCTGACAGAGTGACGACTGTCTCCCACCTCATCTTCGTCATCAACACAACCTTCACAGTTCTCCTCAGCTTTTTTGGACAAAGAATGTGTCACAGCACAGCTGTGTGGCATCTGCCTTTCCCAGCCTGGAGTTTGGATAAACTTCACTTAGCTTTGGTGCTCTGGGTTTGTGCAGCAGGATCCCAACTCTAGGAAAAATTCCCAAGGATTTGGCAGCTCCAGCTGCTCACACTCAGGGTTGGGATGGTGTTTCTGGTCCTCTCATATCAGAGTTCAAAGCAAAATTCTCCTTTAATCTGCCTGAGGTTTCATTATTATTATTATTATTAATTTTTATTGTCTCTACCCTCCCTGTCTTTCCAACAGGAGAAGGAAATCATATATGAGAAGGATATATAAGATAAGGCACAGCATGAATTTTCAATATGTTGTAAATTTGTTGGAAAACTAATGCAACAACTGTGTGGAATAAAGGTTTGCTGAGCACTTGCTGGTATTTCTGGTTTAGTTATGGAAGCAACTTTGGCAGATGATAGGAATTAGGAATTTGCAAAAGCAAAGCTGTTCACTTTGGATGCAGAAAAAGTAGGGGCATTATACCAAATAATGAATGGATGAGAGAGGTTCTCAGCACCTCAGATCGTGCAAATGAGGGATCATTGAACATTATCCACTTTAACCCAAGTGGATAAAAAGGAGCTGTTTTCATGGAGTGCCTGATTAGTTAGAGAAGTTAATTGATGCAAAAAATGGAGATGGATTCTAAAAGCTGGTCATTGCTAGAAGCAGCCAGTCTCTAATGATACCATTTTATCTTTTTGTGCTTTAATAGAAAGACATGCATCTATTTAGAGCATATTTAGCTCAAAATTTTAAAAGAGACATGAAGCTTCGTACATCTGGGTTTAGAGCCACCTCACTAATGATTATGAATGAAGATGGAGTGCCTAACAGCTCAAATTGGCATGTTCCAGACATCTACTTCTTTCCAAAGCATCCTGTGCCAGCTCCTTGTCAAAGAGCAAACGTGGAAATAAAAGCCTATGGATGTGAAGGGACTGAATTCCTGCATCTACACAGGAAGAAAGTTTGTCCCCAAATTCAGCAAATTCATGGCCCATAACACAGGACATTTGTCAGGTGTGGAAAACACCAGCAGAAACTGCCTCTCAATGTCCTGACATTATTGCACTGGCTCCTGGCTGTAAAAAGTTTCCACGTTTCAAAGCAAATTCAGATCTGTTCTGTTCAAACCACGGGGGGAAATTTGTCTTTTTTAAGGGATTCATCCCAGCTGGCAGGGGAAGTTGAGCTGAAGGTCAAGGGCTGTCCAGAGAGGGCCTCCCAGCTCTTCCCATCCTCATCACCCTGGAATTGGATCAGCTCCCATCCTGCTCCTTTCCTGTCCAGGTCACTTTTTACTGAGTTTGGACTGAAACCCTTGATGCTGCTGCACTGAAATGGCTGTAAAATAATTGAGCATCTCTTGTTTTCCTTAACCTAAAGTCATTTAAATCACAAAGCTCCCAGAGAGTGTTACTGGGACTGGAATTCCCAGATGTGATCGTGATTTAATGCAAAATGAAGTCTTATCATATTAAGCATAATTTTTATCGTATCAGTGACTTACTTAACAGATTAGTAAATGTTGTTTTTCTAAAATCACCAGACAGCTCCTGAGATGTAATTGGATTATGGCAGTTCATTTTCTCCATCAAGCTTTGCAACACTACAAAAAGCAAGGATTTGCCATTAGGGTATGGAAATCACTCAAATTTCTCTTGTAATTAGACTTAGCTTGTCTTTGCTGTTGGCACATAAATATTGGGTCGTGTCTTCGTGCAGAAATCCCTGTTCCCTTTTAGACATACACAGAATAAAACCCATGTGAACTAAGGAAAGCTAAAAAGGGATGAATTTCTAAACTCTGTAACAGAAGAGTTCACAGTTCATTAAATATTTTCAGGAGCACTTAAAAATGGTTTCAGGGATTGTCTTTGTGGAGTGGAATCAGAAATGTTAAGATCTTTGGGATTGCTACTTCTTCAATATTTTTTTTCCTTTCTTGTTAAACTCAGTTAAGTCTCACCAAGTTTTGATATTTGGTGATTTCAGACCAATTTCTGCTGCTTTCCCTTTTCAAAGCCACCGGGCCATGAATTTGTTGGCCACTGGAAAGGTGACTGTGGTTCAGAGAGTGAAAATAAGGGCTGAAGATTATTGTACACCCCCCCCCCCCCTCTCCAAGTCAAGTCTGAAATAGTGTAAATCCATCTCTGTAGAGCTGCTTTAAAGTTACATTAAAGTTGCAGCTGCTCCTTGTAGTGAAAATGCTTTTTCTATACCCTGATCTGAAGTTTTTAGGGTCACCCTTGCAAGGGGCTTTGCTGGTACTTAAAGACTGATCCAGTCCCATCAAATCAGGATGAAGACTTTTTCTCTCTCTCCCCGTTCCAGCAGAACTCATAAAATTCACCCTTTATTGACCAAGTGGATGTTATGTGTCAGATCTGAGCACCTGGAATATGTGGGGTTTATTACTGCTCTGCTCTCAGCAAGAGGAATGATATTCCTGCAAAATCTCCTGGATGGAATTACAGTTTATCCAGCAATATTGAGTCCTACGAATTCATGTGCATGGAAATCTCCGAGAGCTCCACTTGTACAGCACAAAATTTAGACATCTGAGCCACATTTTCATTTTCATATCATTTGCTCTTGCCTACTAATAGCAATATTTGGAATAATTAGTTACAATTCAGCCTGAAGGTCTCAATTTCCATTTTACTGGCAAACTTCTACAAGCAGCACACATTAGCAGTTTGAAATGTCACAGCAAAGTTTAATCAGGCAAGACAATGCATGAAAATGCTTTAAAAATATTTCTAATTGGCAATGCAATTATTTAACTTATTGTCTAAACTGTGGTGCCTTTGGACACTTTGTCCAAGGCTTTCGATTGAGACTTTCCAAAACGAAAACTGGAAATCCAAGAAAACCATGAATCCAAGAAAACTGTGGATCCAAGAAAACTGTGGATCCAAGAAAACTGTGAATCCAAAAAAACTGTAAATGCAAGGCCAGGTTGGATGGGGTTTGGTGGGATGGTGGAAGATGGCCCTGTCTGAGGGTGGAATGAGAGGGGCTTTAAGGTCCCTTGAAATCCAAACCATCCTGGGATTCTGTAATCAGCCAGGCAACACCTTCAAGGCAACTCCTTTGTTGTGGAGCAAATCCTTAAGCCAGAACTAACCCCACTAGTGCAGATAGTGAGGAGTGAAGGGCTGCACATGAGGGTGTTGCATCTTTTGGGACAGAGCTTGAACCCAGAGGTTTAAACCTGCTCCGGCTAAGGAGAGCAGCTCCAAATGCAGGACTCACCCAATTCCTTTGGGGATTGCTTGAGCCTTGACAATTCCCACCTCAGCCAAACCACAGGACACCTTTCCCAAAGGCAGCAGCCTCGGAGGAACAACCTCCCAAACTCATTTTCCCCAAATCTGTCCCCATTTTGTGGTAAATGCCATCTCACTGCCCACACTGGGACCATTCCCTGCCTCTTGGGCAGCAGATCCTGCTGCAGATCTGCCTGCACCTCGGGAATTTCCTGTGCCATCTGGATACAGAGCTAAATGGGGAAGCTGGGAATTCTCACAGGTCCTCAGATGAGCTGTGTCTGCAGGTTTTTAAAGGCACATCCCCAGGGAGCAGCAGCTGCTCTGTGTGTGCGTGTTTCCCTCTCCCTGCACTCACCATCAGCGGAGGGAGCCAGGCCTCGCACTGAGGAGGATAATTAAGTGAAATAATCTTTCTTTACTGTGTCTTTCAATTCCCCACTCCCTGCTCTGGCTTTACTCTTCCCCAGAGAGCTGCTTTTTACTGCTAACACTACTTTGGCCAGAAGGCTCCATAAATCACCCGCTGAAGAACCCAGGGCTCACCTGTGGCTCTTCCAGTCATACCCCGTGCAACAGTTCCTTAACACATCGTTCCACAGTGATGGCTCAGGTACAAATTAGAGAGCAGGATTCAAACAATTAAAGCAGTTTATAAGCTCATCCCATGGCCTGTTTCAAAGCCAGGGTTAAAAATTAACCAGGGTTCAAGCAGAAGGGAAGTATTTTGTTTCTGAAGCTTCCACTCTCAGGGAATATAAAGAACAGAAGAACAGCAGGGCTGGTTAGGGTAAGGATGTATTTAGCAAGTGGCAGTGATGATTATGCAATTATTTAATCACCAGACAGGTAAGGAATAATCCTTCCCCCTCTTGGAAATCATCCCTGGCAAATTTTGTCCATTTGGAGCTGTCATAAGGGAAGAATTCAGACTCTGACCCAGGAGAGTGGAGTTGATGCGTGCTGCTCCCACCTTTTCCTCTCTTCTCCCTGCACTCGTTTCTGTGGCTCTGCCTGGAGAAGGGTGATAACAACATTTCCTATATTCCATGTGGGTTTTTTTGTTTTACTTTCAAATCCTATTCTCAGGATACAAAAGGTGCACATGAATGGAGAGCACCTCATTCAGCTACCTGAGCATCATGGCAGGATGCTGCTCTTGTAGCAGCAGAGTAAAATAATAGCAATAATAATAACCACAACAAAAAATTTAACAAGGATACCTCTTTAAAAAGAAAGAAAAAAAAAAATCAATACAGTTTTGGAAAACCTGCTTTTCCTCCCTTCTCATCACTATTCCCTTTCCCTTCCCCTGCTCCCTCATCCTTCTCCTCCCTGCCAGCCCTGCAGAACATGAAATGGATTTCCCCCCCCAGCTGGGAGCCTCTGCCAGTGGATATTGCTGCTGTGGAATGCTTTTATTTCAAGGTGCTGGCAGGGATTGTAAGACAGAGCTGAGCGAGTGAGTGAATTCCAAACTCACAAAATTACATGCCTACAGCACATCATATGGTTAATAAAATGGAAAAATCGAAGCTGTGGTCCCACAAGTTCTCTCTTTTAAAGCTCAGACACCTTTAGTTTATGAATTAGTAAGCCTTTTTCATTTCATAGTCCAGAGGGGATTGCTGTTTGCTGCCCTGCTCCTCCCAGTCCTGCTGTGCTGTGCTCTCTTATAACTTTTATTTTAACCTTCTACTACTTTTAATTGCATTTGAGGAAGAATTCTGCCTGGGAAAATGCTCCCTTCCTCCCTGCCTGACAGCAGTTGGCTTTGGAATAGTCAGAAACATCATTAAAACTTGGAATGATTTTCAGTTCTCCCATTGATCATTTCAAATGTTTCAACCTTACCTTGTGTAAATAGGGTGAAGGCAAATCCAGGGCTTCTCTTGCATTTCCATGGAGAAATTCCGGAGGAAATCCTTCATGGAATGAGTGGTCAGGAATTGGAACTGCCCAGGGAGGTTTGGAGTGCTCATCGCTGGAGGTGTCCAAGGAATTCTTGGATGTGACACTCGGTGCTCTGGGCTGGGGACAGCTTGGACTTGATGGTCTTGGAGATCTTGTCCAACCTCAAAGATCCTGGGATTCCTGAATGTCCCAAACGCAACAGCCACACCTGGGGTTACTCTGCATGCATGAAACACATTGGGAATGTATTAAATCAAAAGGTGCTTGCAGGCAATCCTGTGGAACAGCAAATGCTTCCCTGAGAGCAGCACCAGTCCTGCTCTGTCCCTCAATCCCATGGATAAGTAATGCCTGGAGAAGGAACATCTCTAATCATTCTGATGAGAGGCTCTATCAATACTTCCAAAGTGACTAATGGCATTTAACTCTCAGATTCTATTTATTTATAAATGGACCCCACTTAACTCCTGGGATAGTTGAGTTTAGTGAGTGCTCGTGGAAGGCTCATGGAGCACAAACGCGTTCTGAGCCTGGGATGAAATTGTTCTCCAAGGAATACTTAGGAATACTTGCAACAACGAGTGGTTTAGCTAATGACAGCAAACATCCTTTTGTGAAGGCTTTATTTACACAGCCCTCTGATTTATTTTGGAGCTGGGAAAAGATTTCTTCCCAAACAGACAAACCCTGGGGAAATGGGTTTGAACCTGGTTTTTTGGGGGCCGTTATTGAAGCACGTTCCTGACTGGCAGTGTTTTAGAAACAAACCATATCCACAGCTCTTGGCTAAGCAAATGAGGCTTAATCTCTGTGCTCTGATCTGGCTGAGCTCAGGCAGGTAAAGGTGTTTAACATGTTCCCAGTGTCAGAGCCGGGTTCCCCTCCCTGCCTGACATTTGCTGCTTATCTCTGACAATTAGTTGTGCTGAAATCACCTTGTTTGCTCCATTATCAGGGAAGGAGGACAGCTCTGCACTCACAGCTCTGCACTCACAGCTCTGCCTGCAATCTTGTTTTCTACAGCACGATGGAATTTATTAACCCTTCACTCCTGCAGGGCTTTTACTTTCAGAAATTTCTGCTCTTTAATGGAAAGGCAGGGATTTATTTTTTCCTAGGATGTCATCGGTGATACCCCAGGGATGTGTAATTTGTATAGGATTCATTTCTATATGCCTTGTAAAGTTGATGAATTTCCCGAGAATCTTTACAGAGACTACATAGATGGAAGATATATAATGTCTGTTATCACTACAGACTGGGGTATCCTGAAAATTGAGATTACTTAAGAGGGAATAAGAAGGACCCACCTAAAAAGGTGCATAAAAATATAATCTTTTGATCAAATTAGTGATAACAATTTTCCTAACAAACCCTGGTCATTTTTCATTTTGATTATAGTTTTTCTCTACCTTTCACACCTGCTTTTCATGATGAATTGTGGCTGTTGCTCTGCCTCCTCAAGCTCTGCTGGAGCCACGTGTATTTGGGATTTGCAGGGGTTCATTTTTAAAAGAGTTGTGTGAAAATGATCTTTATGTGTTTGGAGTCAAAATTAACCTTGAAAGAAAAGTCAAAACAACACAATGTACATAACTCTGATAAGCCACAAATCATAGGATCATGGAACGGGTTGGAACGACCCTGAAGTTTATCCCATCCCACCCCATCCGTGGCAGGGACACCTCCCACTGTCCCAGGCTGCTCCAGCCCCAGTGTCCAGCCTGGCCTTGGGCACTGCCAGGGATCCAGGGGCAGCCCCAGCTGCTCTGGGAATTCCATTCCGTTCCATTCCATTCCATTCCATTCCATTCCATTCCATTCCATTCCATTCCATTCCATTCCATTCCATTCCATTGTTCCCTGCCAGGGAACAATTCCCAATTCCCAATATCCCATCCATTCCCTGCCCTCTGGCAGTGGAAGCCATTCCCTGTGCCCTGTCCCTCCAGTCTCTCCCCATCTTCCCTGCTGGCTCCTTCAGATCCTCTTCTGCTTTTCCCTCGTAAAAAGTCAAGCCCTCAATTCATCAATAAACTCAGCACAATTGTGACGCCCTGCACTCCTGATCCCTCCTGGTTTCTGCATTGTTTAAATCTGTCCAGCTTTCTGTGCTGGGTTTATCCTTCCCCACACAGGCTGCAGATCCACATACAAAAAAAAAAAATTAATGTTTTTTACTCTGTTTAGGTGGAAAGATTTTATTTCTGAAGCAGCTCTTGAGAGAACAGATCAGGCTTTGGCTGTTGCTCATTAACACCTGCCCATTAAAGTGTAAATTTCAGACTGTAGCACAGAGGCACCACAGAGCTCACTCTGAATATCTCCTCTAAAAAGGTTTTTTGGGGGTGAATTTCAAGGTTTGCTTACAGTTTTATGCTTTCAGCTCCATTCTGCTGTCCTGTAATAAATGCAGCCCTGGAGGACTCCTGTGAAGAGTAACTTCATTCCTTCCCTCTTGACAAGAAAATGATGAGTCCAGCATTGGGCCGTAGTGATGCTATGTGATTTTTAGCCATAATGTTATTTAAAAATATGTATTCATTTACATTATTCAGAGCTGCTAAACTTGATGGTCCTCATGCTGATGACTTTTACCTCTAATTTTGTAAAACTTAGCTGAAGGAGAGATGAAAATTCACCTGATGCACTCAATGCATCACAGGCAGCAGTGGTGGAAATCCTGTTCTTCCTTCCACCCTTTCAGCTCCCATTGATTTTAAATGAGAATATTATTAATATTGGTAGTACAAAGGCTACAACAGCTTTCTTTTTGCTAATTAAAACCCCTCCCAATTAACACATCTCTCTTTATAAGCCTCCTTTAGGGGGTAGGAGGGATTCATAAGAAGAAGAAAACTCAGCAGAGGAGGGAGGATAACTCACCCTGGCAGGTTGATGGGACAGGAAACAAGCACCAGCATTTCCAGGAATGACTCTGACTCCTTTCCCTTCACATGGAGAGGAGTTCCTCTGAAATCAACAGACATTTTTTTACCTGACACAATTTTTCTACTGCCTGACATCAGCTTTGGATCAGTGAAAAGGAGGAATCCAAAGGTAAATAATGTGTGCAAACAAATTCCCTGTGAGGTGACGTTAGATGAGAAGAGCCCAGAGACAGCACCTCTGATCTGAGCCTTCCCAGAGCTCTTCAAACACAGCTCCTGCATTTGCATGAGAGTTCCATCTCAGGGAACCTTCTAAGACAACCCCAGGCAGCAACAAAGTGATTGCCACAGCCCTGACATCACTTTGAAAACACTCAGCCTAATTCTCTCAAAATCTGACAATTAATTGAAATTTGGTTACTTGCAATCACTGGAATGAAAGCAAAAAGGGAGAAGTGTAACAGAGCAAAGCTGGTGATAAATTGCAAGTTTTAATTGCTTCAGAGTTGATGAGCTTTTGGTGGCACCTAGGAGTCAAATGTGCACAGAAATACAGAAATCCCCACCTCAAACCCCCAGGAATGGTGATTCCAGCTGGCTGAGGCAGTTAGGGACCATCCCCAAAAGCTGGATAAAGCTGGATAAAGGTGGATAAACCCCTCCCAACACCTCGTGCTGAATTTCCATGCACTGATCACTGCAGAGGGAGAAAAATGCGATTCCCATAGAGGAGAGCCTGGATGGATCAATCCCAGGAGCAGGGAGAGGGATGGGGCTTTGCTGAGCACTGGTTCCACACCTGGGGGTGCAGAAGAGAGATGAAGTTTCTGAAATGTAGAGAAGAAATAAATGTCTAGGAGGTAAAAGAGTTTTAAATTACTTCTAAGGCTGAAGCTTTGCTCTCAGGGTCAAAAGGCTTCTGCATTTGCCTTGCAGAAGGGTGGTGGAAATTTTAATTGCTGGCTAGGAAAAAAAACATTGTGGGAAAATAATTCCTTGGCTCCTTTAGATAAATCATGACAAATTCTGGAGAGCTGTGTGTGAATACAGCCAGGGGAATTGAAATTAGAGACAATAAGGGAGGTTAAATCTCCCAAACGAATCTCCAAGTGGGAGGAAATGGTGGTGTCACTCACTCTGAGGCAAACTGCAGTGCATGGGACAGCAGAGAATTTGAGGTTTGCCTCTCTAGGCTCAGCTCATTGCCAGCTTAGGAGCAGCCTACAGACAGACCTGATGTGGAATCCTAAGGGAGCACCTGACAGTGGAATATCAGGTTAAAAACCTGCTGGCTGTGCCTTGTGCTGGGGGAGCTGGGGCAGCCCAGTTCAGGCTCCTCATCAGGCTCTAATGAGGGAAAGGCATTTGCAAAATTCCTGGCTTTTTCTTAATAAATTGGACCATTAGCTGCTGAAATAAAACACAAGGCGTGAAAAAGAAAACATTACTCCCTGAACAAAGCAAACACGCTCTGATTAATTTACTTTCTTTCTGAGTTGACAGCAGAGGTCAGCGCGGAAGACAACAGAAAATCCCATTTTCTCAGCTTGGTTTCAGGTTGTTTAGGGAGGTCACTGCGAGCAATCACCCACCTGGGCACTGAAACGTTACCTCAAATTACCTGCAAGTCCTGGCCACTTCTTATCCAGCTGCTTTGGTGTCACACCGTGGAAACCATCAGCACGTTTTCACCTTTGGAAATCTTTCTCCTCACACGCTGGATTTTCTCTTTTTCCTCCATAAGCTTTCATTCTATTATAGTTATAATAAATTATGTTGTGAAGCTGTGGTTTCACCAGTTCTGGAAGGGCCCAAGGCAAGCTGTCCCTGCCCATGGAAGAAGGTTGGAACAAGGTGAATTTTAAGGTCCCTTCCCACCCAAACTATTCATCCTATGAAGTGGGAAAAACCCCACAAAAATAAGATGTCATTTATTTTAAACAGCTTCTCTAATCAATTTATTTTTCTTTACACTTATTATTACATTTTTGCTTAAATATTGTATCTTCTGAGGAACTCATCCCTACAACAACAATTAAAGTGAAGCACCGACTGACTCAGCATTAAGTTTGCTCTTCAGCCCTTATCTCTCACCTCTTCCTTCAAAGCTTCCTGTTCTCCACACTCCATACACCCTGAACACTAGAAATAATATGCAGACCACAACTAACTTTTTCCAGAAAAAATAACTTTAAATGTAATATAGGGATGGGATCTTATCATTGTGGTTTTAGTAGAGGCAATGAATTTTAAAAAATCTGAAAAAACACAATAAATTAACATTAATTTTATAGTATCATTTGTGTTTGTATAGAACGACTTATAAAGAATAAAGATGTTGCTGGTTAGATTTTCTCCAGCAAAGAATTGCTTAATTTAGACATATTTAACATACCCTTTTTTCTGATTTTTTTTTTTTTTGTAAGTCAATAATAAAAAAAAAAAACAAGGAAAAATATTTATTTCATCATTATAAACTATGGAACTGGGTGGATTATTTTTGTCACTTCTGCAGTGCAGCAGAGAGGTCTATTTGTAGAGTACCACAGCCCTCCTTTGATGTGGGTGCTCTTAAACAGCCTAATTGCAAGGCAGATGGTAAGGAACAACACGAAAAAAAAATATCAACCCTGCTGAAACAAAACCCTGCATAAAGGTGGAAAATTGCTTGAGGAATGCTCTGGTCTCACAGGGAGAAATCTTTCTGTTTGTAGCTGGTAACTGCAAACTCCAAGGCTGTGATGAGGCTTTAATGCAGAAGAGGTAACACGATGTAGCTGATGAAAACATGTCAACACAGCGTGGGGGAAAGAACAAGGAGGCGACTTTTGCCTCAAAAGAAAAAGTTTCAGATCATCAAACACTCCCTGACTTCAGGAGCAACAATTGGGGGGAAGAAAAAGCTTCAGTACAAAACATCCAAAGTGTTTTGTCAAATTTCTGCAGGCTTGTTAATGTTATGCTGCAGAAAATGTGGGTTTTTCCTCAGGTTCCCAGTTTTAGGTGCAATATGATGTCATGGGGGATTTGGCACAGGACCAAACACAGCCTGAGCTCCAGGAGCATCTCTCCTGTGGAGGAAGGATGAGAAAAGTGGGGATGCTCAGCCGGGGAAGGGAGGGTTCTGTGGAGACCTCATGGAAAGTGTCTGAAGGTACCACCAGGAAGGCAGAGAGGGGCTCTGCACCAGGAACTGGAGATGCAGCACAAGGGGGAATGGGCTGGTGCAGCCTGGGACACCAGTGGAAGGTGTCCCTGCCATGGCAGGGGGTTGGATTAGACGATCTTTAATATCCTTTCCAACCCAATCTTTAATATCTTTTCCAAACCATTCTGGGATTCAGGATATTGGTGATGCTGTTGGTGGATCCCTCAAGGTGGAATTTTTGGTGGCCTTATGAGGAACACTGAAAGTTGCCAAAAGAGCCTCAAATCCAGCTGTATTCTCTGCTTTAACCATAATTATGATAATTATATTACAGATACGGATATATTACTTTCCAATATCCTTTCCAACCCAAACTGGGATTCCAGGATATTGATAATGTTGTTGGTGGATCCCTCAAGGTGGAATATTTGGTGGCCTTATGGGGAACACTAAAAAATTGCCAAAAGAGCCTCAACTCCAGCTGTATTCTCTGCTTTAACCATATTAATGATAATTATATCAAAGATATGGATACATTACTTCAAGCCAAATAATGCAATACAGAAGACACCAAAACGTGAGGAAAGCAGTGTCATCCATTACTAATTCCAAATCCAGGACTGAATTCCAGCTGCAATAACAACTCTCTGCAGGCAACACAGGTTTAGAGGGGGGAAAATATAAATTATGCTCCATTGCAGTGGAGAACCACAGCCTTGATAGTCCCCAGGGGATTTCACCTCAGCCCAGGCAGGACATTAGGAGTCAATTACCCATGGACTGAATTGATAATCAATGGAAAAGACAAGGTATTTAGAGAATAGATTGTAATAATCATGCCAAGACAAGCAGTGGAGATTTCTTGTTTCTGAGGAATGACTGTAAGAGCAAAAAAAAAGAAAAAAATCTGGCCTGAAAGTGAAAATTCAAATGCAGGCTTACAAATCCTTCTGGTGACTTCAAAGTTTTAAAAATTTCTAAACTGTAGGTGTGGGGAGGGCGGATATCCTGTTTCTGAGGGGTCACATTTATCATTTTAAGGACTTTCTTCTACCTTTGTTATTTCATAGACTCATATGAAGTGTTGGAAGGAACTGAAAGCCCATCTTATCCCAACTCCCTGCCATGGGCAGAGACTCCTTCACTCCACCACCGGACCATGGCTAAATATAAGGAAATTGTAAAAAGTAAAAATAAAAAAAAATAATAAAGCACTTATAACTCCAGATAGGGGCTCTGTGATTAAAATGTTGCTATTTCAGGAAAGGGAGATAATTTCACACTTTGGGGGTAAGGAATAAAGGCTAAACCTGGATTTGGATGCAAAAATGCTTTAAGATCCTCAAATAAATACATTTACAGCATTATTGAGATTATTATGAGACAGAATTTGACCACTGGCAGTGGAATTAAGAGCTCTTTGTAGGGTTCTCCATCTAAATTTCACGACTGCCAGATCCCAATCTCGGGTCCGTGTCACGCCTTGTTTGTTCCACACTGAGATGCTCCCTGCATATCCATTAGCCACACTCTCCTCCCTCCTTCTCCTGAGACTCTCCCAGATACATTGCCCTTCTGAGATTAAAATCTAGACCTAAATCTCCAAAGCAATTACACAGACAAAAAGCAGCAATCTCCTCCTGCTCGAGGATGGTGGGGTCGGGAAGGGATGGGGGATTCTCCACATCCTGCAGGAGGGATCAATACCTGCACAGATATTCCTACCTTGATCTCCCTGCTCTGGAAAGCTGCAGGAGTTTGTTGCAGATTTTAATGGAAAGACAATTGGACAATATGGATTTTTCTTCCCCCTCGGGAAAGGGTGTGTTTAAAGAGCCAAAGCAAAACAAACGAGGGGTGGAAACAACAGCCTGGGTTTGTTTTCTGCCTTTGTTTGAAATAAAATGCTGCTGATTTTTTGGTGTCTTTGAATACCTTTTTTGGTGTCTTTGAATGCTTTTTTTGGTGCCTTTGAATACTTTTTTTGGTCTCTCTGAATACTTTTTTTTGGCAGGTTTTCTGAATAAAAATGAGTAAACAGAGAGAAAGAAGCTGCTTTTGAGGTCCTCAATAATTGGATTTTTGGAGTGTATTATGCCTGTTTATGTTCTAATGACTGAGAGTGACATAAAAATGAATTTATCCTTTTTTTTTTTTTTTTTGCAAGTAAAGTTTTATAGTGAATCAATCCTAAATCACTTTATACTGGCTTTGTTCCCACATGTACTTAAACAAGTCATGGTGCCTGGGACCACTACACTGGCATTTACTGCTTACTTTAAAAGACAAGATTTTTGAAACATTCCATGTCATTATGATCCCACAACCATTAATAAGTGAGGAGGGCTTTTTCCCCACCACAAAGAGACAATTTCAAGTTAAATATGCACAGCAAGAGACTTTGCCCCCAGTGCAACCAGAGCTGGGATTTCCCGGAGCACTCAATGAACTCCTCATTTTCCCAGGTGGGTGTTCAGGTGTCAGGGCAGAAATCAGCTTCTCCCAGGCCCAATTCATGCCTGAAGTTGTCCAGTGAATTTGGGTATTTTTAAATCTCAACTGCACATGGGAAGTGATGGGTGAGCTGTGGTCTACACAAAGTCTTGCCTGTAATCCAACACAAACCAGGCTGGCTCTTCAAACATTCCAGTATTTCCAACATGAACAGAATATCAGAAGCAGGAGTACCTGGGGTATAATGATCTGAATCACTGTAATCTGCAGATTTCACTGCATTACAGAAGAAGAAACGGGGGAAACTTTTTCTTTCGGGTGTAGTTACCAAAGATTACAGAAGACAAGAAGGTTGGAAAAGGATTAAAATAGAAGAATTTAAGAGTCTTATCATTAGCCACACTTCTTTTATGCTATTAAAAGCAAATCCACTGAGGTTAACACTAAAGAATGTTGTCTGTGAAGTTTGCTTGATTTTAAACAGAAATAATTAAATACTGCTGTAGTTGTCTCAAGAAACAAATCCTTCTCAAGATCAAATATCTCCTTTAAGGTATAGAGGGGATTAAGTGCTATTGCAAGAATGTTCATGTAATTCTATTTAGAGCCATGAATTATGCAGGTAGGAAAAGACCTATAGCAGGAACAAAATAATAGTAAAAAAGGAAACAAATATAGGTGGCATTTATAATGTCAGACACAGAAGAATTCAGCCCTTGCAGCCCACAGATCTTGGTGAGAAAGTTATATGATCCTGCAACACTAAAAAGGGAAATTTCGATTTGCAATAAAAGAATTGAAATGGGTTTTTGCCTACCAGGATGGGTTTTTGCCTACCAGGTCTCTCCAAAACAGCACTGTGCACCATTTGCACTAAGGAATGGTTACTCCACAAGGCAACAGACATTTTGATGTGCTGATACCTTATTTGACATTATTGAGGGGGAAGTGATGCTTTGCTAGAGTAAAAACTGGGCTTACCTAAATCAAATAATAGGATTTTGTTTACTGGTAAGGTCCTTTAACTTTCACTGTGTTTTCTGGTCAACATTTTGAGGTTTTTAAACATCTCCTGGTCTTTAGAGGAGGAAATAATCAGTGGGCTCAGAGCAGACACATCAACTCCATGTTGTGATTGTGGCTCTGCCAAACCACCATGGGAAAACATTCCGTGAATGTTCATTTGCCCTGGTTCTTTTGGGAAAAAATAAACCAACTCCAGATCCCGAGTCTTTCCCCTGGAAGGGACCAGGTTTTCCCTGTAAAACTGGAAGAATTTCTATTTCATGGGTGTGTTGTGAAGATAAATAACACTTACAAAGGTGTTTTGATGTACTCATGGATAAAGTCTGTGGATTGCTCTCAGTAATTTCATTGGGATTCAAACTGGAACTTGATTTCCTTTCCTTAAATTTATATTTCTTGCAGTTCTTTTAAGGCTTCCAGAGGGGAAAAAAGAATTGAAGATTGTAAACCAAGAAGAAAGAGTCTTAAATCCTTTGATTTCTACTTTTGTTCTAATGGCGAGGACTATCACCTGAAAGGAAGCGTTTTATGGCTAAAATATCATTAGCTGCTGCGACTGAGGTGCTTAGGACGTGCTATAAATTTCTCTTAACTGCTGCTGATCCTTAACTATAATCCACATCTAAACCTCACATCAGATCAGCCAACTAATCAACTTTTTAATCATACATTTCACAAGTAGTCTTGACCTCCCTAAGACCACAGCTTTATCAATGATCCCAAAAGGCACTGCTCCGAGATGGGAAATCCCGGGAACTGTATGAGGCTCGGAGTTTGGGATTTTTATTCAGTATTTTGACCATTGGAACCTCTGAATTCATCAGATTTGTCAGTGACAAAAGTGAGATCAAGCCCTGGGCGCTGGGGGGATCCTGTGGCTGTCTTGTTAATCGTGGGTCATGAGAAGGGGATGATCCCAAGGGACGATCCCTGAGGGCCAAGGGGTTTTCCAGGGCTGACAGCACCACCCAGCACCCCTGGCAGGGATGAGCCAGCACTGTGAAATTGGCCCCACATCTGGATTACAGCCCAAATCCCACAGCTGCACCCACAGGAAGCTGCTCCACTGTGGGGTGTTCTACCCTGGGGATGATCCCAGTGAAAAGTGGAGATGTGGAGCCCGGGAAAAGGGAAAAGCCATCCCTGTGAGTGCCCTGGCAGCCATCCCTCAGCTGCCTGGAGCTCCAGCCAGACCAAACTGGATGTCGAACAACAGCTTTTCAGCAGGCACATTTGGGTTTTATTCTCCTGTGGGATTGGGAGTGATAAAACCTATTCATGGCAAGCACTTGAGGGACAATGTGGCTGCATATGGGATTGGCCTCCTTGTGCAGCTGCAGCTGCAGGGCTGGCACACACAGCCCTCACAAAGGGCTCCCATCTCCCACCCTTTGTGGGAGATTTCCTGGGATTTAGCCCTGCCTGGTGCTGATGGCTGACCTGGGCACAGGTCTGATGTTTAAACAGATTTATTCTCAGAAGGCAGTGGTGGATAATTGAATTTAATTCATGCAATACAGTAGTGGCACAGCCACACATTTCCCTCCCTCCTGCCTCCTTCATGTTCCAGGCTGGACTGGATAATCCAAAAATCTTCCATACCAGTTGTCAGCAGTCCTAATTGCTCTCCAGTCCCCCCATTACTGTCAGTCACAAACTGGGGGTTTTAACTTTGTCTTTATTCTGCCCAACCACAAAACAGCAGAAACACCATTTTTTCCCCCCTCAGCAGCACTGAGAACACTGGATCTAATTCCACTTTAAATATTTAATTCTAATTTTCTACAAGTGCAAGAGGAAGTCTTGAGCAGTCAAGAGATGTTCTCCATCCAGTGAGATGAAAGGATGAGGGTCAAAATCTTGGGTCAAAGATTTTGATTCAAAAGGCTTTGGTCAAAATCTGGGGGAAAATCTCTTGCATTTATCAAGAGATAGAGAACTCCCAGTGATCAATATCAGTAAGGCTCCACACCAGGACAGCCACACTTTGTTGTACAGTTATGACCTCCACAACCCTGGCCTTTTTCCAAACGAGGTTTCAACCACGGGTCCAAATTACAGACATTTATTACTGGAGATAAAGGAGTAAATCCATTACTTGGGGTAATAATGGACAGTTTATCTTTTATGCACATGAGATCTGTAAGGGAATCCAGAAAATCCTTCTCACAGTGACTTCCAGGAGTGCTGGGAAAAGGGGCAGAACATGGGAAGACTGGATGAGGGAGTCGCTGCTGGGATCTGTGACCTCCAAGGGCTTTATACTTACCAAAACATTTGGAATTCTTTGGTTCTCCTCCAACTGCTGACTCTTCTTTGCCCTTCCCACCCTACACCCCAAACTACACTGCTGGGCTCTGTGTTTAAAGAGTGCTTTGCTGCTGAAAGGTCACAATAAAGTCTCTCTTTCCTGAGATAATTCTACTCTTACACGACTTCACTCTAAGACATCACAAAGTGCAAATAAAGGGTTGAAGTAAGGGGTTGTACCCAATGACAGCCTGAGTGATCATTTCCCCTGAGCTAATTACAGCCCTCTGGGGTGTTCTTAATGAGGGATTTTACACAGGGGATTGAAAGTGACTCCTTTGTTCTACCTCCACTTGGTGCCCCCATCCCTGGAAGTGTCCAAGGCCAGGCTGGACCTGGCTTGGAGCACCCTGGGATAGAGGAAGGTGTGGAACAAGATGGACTTCAAGGTCTTTTCCAACCCAAACCATTCCTGTAGTTTCAACGAGGGTGATATTAATAAATTAATAATTAGATGAGTACACAGATCCTAAGGATTGAGCACCAGCTATTACCAGAGATACGCAGAGGATAAAATATTCTGTTTACCAGCTGAAATAACAATCAGGCTGATTTAGGTTATCAGCTCTCTCATAGCACAAGACAGAATTAAAATGAGCTACTGTGGAGTTAATTTGAGATGTTTGTTTTTTCACCACACTTGATGCACCAAGAGGAGAAAAATTGGTGAAACGATTTTCATGAGCAAGTCGAAATATCTGGTGTTCAGGGAGATCTCTGTGTGGAAGAGGATCTGGTAAATCATTTCTGTCATCTCTTGTAGAAGTAGGCTGAGGAGATGGGTGATTGCATCCAGGATTAATGCTCTGATAGAAGTTAAATCAATGTTTTTGGGATTTAACTGTGGGCAATAACTCCTTGCGCCATTTCACAGTGATGGAATGGTTTGGGTTGGAAGGAACCTTAAAGACCCCCCCAGTTCCAACCCTCCACATGGGCAGGGACACCTTCCACTATCCCAGGGCGCTCCAAACCCCATCAAAGGGCTCTTCAACATTCCAGGTTGAAATTGCAAATTTTTTTTTAATAGAGCAGGTGCAGGGCTGACTTCCCCAAAATGTAAAATTTTATTAAATCGGGCAGAAATGTGGGGACCAACTTTTCAGAACAGCAGTGGCATAGGCTGAGGGCAGATTATTGGAGGACATGGATTCCTTTGGACTTCAGTGCTGGAATCAAAAGGAAAGGTGTAGACTTGGTCTCAGGAATAAAAAATATCCTATAAAACATCCCTCATTTAATAGAACCATTAAGGTCTAAAAAGACCAAGATCATTAAGTCCAACCCCTCCTCACACATTTTGCCCAAGAGCTGAAACTGCAAATTTATGGAAAAAGCCCCACAATTTCCAAGGGAATGTTTCACATAATTGTTTTATCCAGTACATTTCTGTACAGGAAAATGCACATCAGCCAAGCTTTTCTTTTATGCAGGAAACACAACCAAGCTCTGACCTCAGTGACATTTAGGGGGTTTGATCACTGGCACTAAATGCTTAACAAGCAGAGATTTGATTGTGTGGCACAAAGCCTGCATAATTTATTTTTAATAGTCTGATAAAATCCTTTGCATGGGTGAAAGATGCACAAAGATTTGGATAGTGGAGAGGACTCTTCCCAGAAAGATTTATATGATGACTGTGTTATGGGAAGAGACATGGGGTGTTAAACTGCTGGGAACTGTTGGAGTAAGAGATAAATAGAATGGGCTAAATGCTCTCATTTTAAGGAGGACATGAAAGCCAAATTCTGAAATATTCACTCTAAAAGTGGGTTCTAAAGCTGTGTAAAAGTACATTCTAAAAATACTCTTGGTGACATGGTTTAGTGGGGATGGTGCTGTTTGGGCAAAGGTTGGACCTGGGGATCTCAGAGATATTTTCCAGCCTTAATGGTCCTGTGATTGTGTGAAAAAAAAAATAAAAATGAAAGTATCTGACTCCAGTAAAGCTGTTCTTTGTCAGGTTTGTTATTTATCAATATCAGCCCCGTAAACATCTCCAAATAGGACAAAGAGCACCCAGAGCAAACCTCCTGTAGGTTTCCCCAATGTTTTGGGAAGATTCTGAGCAAATAAAACCCTCCTGAGCTGAGCTTTGCCTCTCACTGAGCTTCCCCATTTGCAAGGTTTATCCTTGTAGGCTCTTATGCACCCCTGAAATATATTGGGTGTTAAAATACAAAGCCAGGCTGATCCTTGGGTACAGCCCCTCTTATTACAGTTCTACAAGACAACAGCAATACAAAACCATCCTGTGAGATGCGCAAACTGACCTGCATTAGTTAATTTTCATTAGTTTTCATTTAACTTCATTAAAATCATAAGCAATGGTCTGTTTTAAGAGAGTGGAGTTTTAATTAAGCTGATCTTTGAGGAGGAAGTTGATGGGATTACATAAAGAGAGCTCTTGTTCAGCGTAATGAAAGTTGGTATAACTTTACCAAATTCAATTATTTCTTCCCAACGCAGCATGAAAAATATTTGGGAAACGACTGAAACAATTCTTAAAACAAATTATAGCCCTGTCAGAGAACAAGAAATCAGTGTGTCAAAACATGAGGATATTTCTGTACAAAGCACCCAGCCAGTGACTTCATACAGACGATCCCTGTCTGCATATTATATTCCTCATTAAATCTATCTGCAGCTGCAAAGAGGAATATTTTCTGTTTGCCATTGGAAATTAAAAAAAAAAAAAAGCAATAATAACCTGAATGAAAAACATCCTCAAACATAATCCAAAGAAGGATGCAGGAAAATGTTATGTTTTAATTCACCTAAGATCTCTTGGTGCTGTAAAATCCTAGGTGCAGCTTTACAGCTTTTGTGAGCCCCAAATAACTACATTTTCTGCAGTAAAGCCAGATCTATAAAATTCCACTCACTCTTCCCAGGTATACATTTTTAATAAGTGGATTTTATATAGTGGTTCCCTAAAAGAAAGGCTGAAATTACAGCCACTGTTGGACCACAGACACTGCACTGCTCATGTTTTCAGTTAGACCAAATTGTGATGAGGGCAGAGATGCTCCAGGATCATCCTGGTGAGCCCTGGGGAGAGTGGCTGGAAAAAGAGCTGGTGAAATTCCCCCTCCCATGGCTCTGATCCCACTGCCATCAACACCTGGCTGGAAATGAAGGAACCAGGAGGGAGCAGCAGCACTTGAAGGGTTTTTGTCGAATTTTCTAAAATCATTATCACAAAATCCCAGACTGTCCAACCTGAGCCTGCTCTGGCCCAGCCTGAGGCTGTCCCTTCTCCTCCTGTCCCCTCGGTCCCCTCTGCCAAGTAGCAAGACTGTGACGGTGTTCACAGGGGGCCAAGAATGAGGGAAGAGATGAGAATCTTGATTCCATGTTTCAGAAGGCTGATTTATTATTTTGTGATATGTATTTAAACTATACTAAAAGAATAGAAGAAAGGATTTCATCAGAAGGCTGGCTAAGAATAGAAAAAGAAAGAATGGTAACAAAGGCTTGTGGCTCAGCTCTGTGCCTGAGCCAGCTGGGCTGTGATTGGCCATTAATTAGAAACATCCACATGAGACCAATCCCAGATGCACCTGTTGCATCCCACAGCAGCAGATAACCATTGTTCACATTTTGTTCCTGAAGCCTCTCAGCTTCTCAGGAGGAAAAATCCTAAGGAAAGGATTGTTCCATAAAAGATGTCTGCGACACCAGACAAGAGAAAGCCACACTTGAAAGGGGTAACTTGGCTTGTAGCTACACCAATTTCTGTAAACAGAGAGGGTTTGTGCATTTTTCTGTTCCAGCCTGGGTTTCTGAGCCCTCCCTGTCACAGCTGAGTGGCTCCTGGCAGCTGACACCCATTAGGTGACATCTGGTGCCCTGGACCTGCAGGCAGTGATGCCTCTGTGGTCTCCTCCTCCACAGGGCACAGATGGTGGACATTGATCCAGAGACCATTCAGCACAACTGGGAGGGGGAGAAATGAAAGGACACTGCAATTCCCAGGCTCCCTGCTCCAAGTTGTCTCTCCCTTGAGGAAAATCAATGCAAAATGTGAGTCACTTATCAGATATTTCACATCCAGGAAGGTACAAGCACGAACACAGCCTGGAAATCTGGAAATGCACAGCTGGTGTTTTTCTCAGATGGCTTTTTTTCTTTAAAAACTAAATTTTAAAAAATAGCAAAAGAATTACAGGTGTAAAAATAAAAGCAAAAAACCCACATCTCACACAAAACCTTGAAGAAACAAAGAGATAAGCAAGCTCCCCACATTTTATGAGTAGAAGATCATGGCAGGATTAGCCACAAAGCCATTAGAAAGTCTCACTAAGGTCACAGTGATTGTCTGGAGAGCAAAGGTTGTTCAACAGTGATTGCACTTCAATACACAAACCACATCCAATAACACCACCAGCTGTAGCACAAATAACTCCAATAAAAGCCTTCATACTTCTCTTTGCTTATACTTTTAAAATTTCCTTGTCCAATCATTTCCAGTCGGGGCTGTCCTGGTGTTAGAGAGATTCCAGTTCCATTACAGACAAGCCTCCAGCTATTGATCAGAGCATTTCCCACCCCAAGAACCAGGACACAGACCTGAAACCTGTTTTTCTGTGGCAGCAGAGAGCAGAGGAGCTGTTCGTGCTCCCCTCAGAGCATCACTCCTGGCTCCAGAGGTCACCTTTGCTGGGGGGATCATTAATAAGCTGCACATTTTGCAAGGATTAACACCCACTAAACCTTGGCATTTATTCCAGAGACGGAGATCAATGGGGCACTTTAGCACAGGACTAACAACATCCCTGAGCTGCTTCTCTCCCTCTTTAATCATCCTTGGTGGGGGTACAGAGGCAGCAGTTCAGAGGGTTTGTTTTCTGGTTTATTTGTGGAGCTGGGAACTAATTAATCCCCTTGTTATCAAAGCAGAGCCTCTGATTGGGGCTGTCCATAACTCTAAAGTGGAGCCCTGAACAAACCACATGGAGACAAAGCCTGAAGTTCAGGCAGAGTTAGATGGATCTAGTATGAAAAGGAAGACCAATACACTTTATACTTTGAATATTGCGTCTTTTTACACTCAGCAGAAAATCTGTTTGGACATTTATCTGTCAAACCTGCAGATCTCTTTTTTTCAGTGTCATGTCCCCATCGTGTGCGTGTCCCAAGTAAAATAAAATCCACAAAAACTACAGAAGAAACAGCTATTGCATTTGAAGATGCATTCCTTATAATTGACATTATTTTTTTCTGTATTAATGTTCTTCAGTATAATTCACAGTGCTAACACACATGGAGAAGGCACTTAGTGCTCTCTGCAGTTGAAGGGTAAGAGCAAAATAAGGATTAAAAAAATGATAATAATAAAAGATATTAACACAAAAAGGTAAAAATGGTGAACGTTGCTTCCATAGCAAATTCCTTTCCTTTTCTGGAAGGCTGCATTTTGGAAAAGGATCCAAAAGGAAGGATCCTTTCCCTGGAGCTTCATTGCTGGAGTTGTTGTGCCACCTCCCTCCCTCATGGTGGTCACTTGCCCAGAAGTCATCAAGAATTCAGGTTGGTTTGGTTTTATTGAGTTGTCTTGGTTTCTCTGCTCCAGCAGCAAACTTTCTGGGGAATTCAGAGTGCAATAATCCATTTTTGTGGGATTTCAAGACTTCTTTTATGCAAGAGCAGATCATTCCCCAATGTCTGTGCTGTTCAACTACCCAACCTGTCCAGCAGCTCAATTTACTTCCTAGTGCATTTTAATTCTTACAAATGCAAGTGAATTATGATGGATTTTTGCTCTCAGGTTTCCAATATCTGTCTCTGACAAGACCTCAAGGAATATTCACAAGACAAAGGTAGTGTAACTCCATGAATCTGAAATTACATCACCTCTGTATTGAAAAACAATTGCAAGGTTGCATTCATGAAAAAATTATGTTTAAATTTACTTTAGAATGTGTCTAACAGGACTGAGGGGAAATGAAGCCAATAATTTGGGAAATGATTAGAATTGTAAAATTGATTAATTCAATCTTACTTGAGCAGCGCCCTGGATTCATGAAGAGGAGCAATCTGGGATGGGTGGAGGTGTCCCTGCCCATGGCAGGAGGTTGGAATGAGATGATCTTTTAGGTCTCTTCCAACCCAAACCACGCTGCAATTCTGTGATTCAGGATTTTAGAGTGACCAAAACATCTGCATGGGGTCAACACCAAATAGCAATTCAGGTGGGTTACTGGATGAATGTCAGAGCAGAAGCTGGCACTGACTGAGTAAAGCACCTCATGGGAGGGGATCATATTCCTTTGTTTAAAAAACTCATCTCAGGCCTTAAATTGTGCCTTTGTCATCACAGGGATTTGCCCTTGAACAAGCTGATGCTTGTGCACAGTGGAGAGTTTAGATCATGTTAGTCCTTGATCTAATTCAGGTAAAAGTTGATAAAGACATCCTGGCTTTATCTCCTGTGTCTGAAGGAGAGATAGAAACGCTGACAGAGCCACGGGGAGCTGGAGAGCTCCTGCAGGCACAGCGACAAAACCCCACGAGTATCACCCCAAGGCATCTCCAATTTCCAGGAGCAAACAGAGCACAAAGTGCCCTCCAGCCCGAGTTTGTGCAGGGGACACCTTGGCTCAACTCCTGATCCCCTCCTGCCTCCCAGCCTTGCTCCTGGTGCTCTCCTGTCTGCTTTACAGACCACATCCTATCGCCCAGGTATTTTTAGCCCACACAAGGACGTGGTGCACTTCATCCTGAGACAGGGGAGCTTTTGTCACTCCACAGCTCCCGAGGCAACTGGAGGCCCAGCCCAGGCTGCTGAGGCTGCCCCAGTTTGTAGGAGTTGTCTGTGCTCTGACACTGTCAAAACTCCAAGAGGAGCAGCCCTTCCTTAACAGTGGAAAAGTTTTACTTAAGGGGTTTCTGACAGCTAGAAACACAAAAGAGTTTCAGTTGGTTTGATTTTTTTTTTTTTTTGATTATCAATGTTTGCTTTGGGTTAGTTTCTTAGTTTTTTTTTAAATGTGATTGTCGCAGACATATTTTATGAAAAATCCTTTCACCAGGATCTTTTCTCCTGGGAAGCTTCAGCTTCTCCATGTTTTGCTGCTTTGGAATGTGTTCTGGAGAATTGTTTACCCAGCATGTGAATTGTTGTTACTTGATGACCAATGACAGCCACCTGTGCTGAGGCTCTGGTCAGTCACAAGATTTTATTATCTTTCCATCCTTTCTTTGCTAGCCTTCTGATGAAATCCTTTTCTCTCTATTCTTTTAGTATAGTTTTAATATTCTTTTAATAAAATATACATAATAAAATAATAAATCAGCCTTCTGAAACATGGATTCAATATTCTCATTTCTTCCCTTGTCCTGGGACCCCTGTGAACAGCACCACACGTGATTTTCTTTTTTTCTGATAGAATATCGTAATTCTTCAAAAGCAAAATCTTTGACAAAGAAATGTTGATCTCAATGAATTTTTGTTTTGACAGGGTACCGGGCAAAGCCAGAAAATTTTGGTAACGTGCAAATGTTTTATCCTGACCTCTAGGAAAAGACTGGTTTGATATTCAAATTTATCATCACTTTCTGTGTCATTTCTCAAATATATGGGCAGAATCTTTAATAGGGTATAAGATAGTTCAGAAAAATCTAAATCAGAACTTTACAAGTTCTAATAAAATGAAAATTTAGATGGTCAGAAGTTCAAAATTCAGCTGTAGAAGCGTTACAGTCTTTGTTGGATGAAAAAAAAAATTAGACCATGGAAAGGTTTGGGTTGGAAGGGACCTTAAATCCCATCCAGTGCCACCCCTGCCATGGCAGGGACACCTCCCACTGTCCCAGGGTGCTCAGAGGCACATCCAGCCTGGCCTGGGACATTTCCAGGGATCCAGGGGCAGCCCCAGCTGCTCTGGAAATTCCATTTCAGGGTCTCACCATCCTCCCAGCCAGGAATTCCCAATTCCCAATCTCCCATCCAGCCCTGCCCTCTGGCACTGTCCCTCCATCCCTTGTCCCCAGTCCCTCTCCAGCTCTCCTGGAGCCCCTTCGGGCCCTGCCAGGGGCTCTGAGCTCTCCCTGGAGCTGCTCCTCTCCAGGGGAACATTCCCAGCTCTCCCAGCCTGGCTCCACAGAAGTCTTGAAGTGAACAATTCACTTTTTGAAGAAACATTTCTAAAATATATATACTTTTTTTTTTTACACTCTTGGTTGGAAATTGGAAAGTTTTAACAGCGTTAATTTCCTCAGCAACTGAAAAATTGTGTTCCCAATCTTGTTCGATAAGAAAGGCATAAGGAAATTCTTTTGTTTTGACATAGAAAAGGCAAAATTTTTAATAAACTTTTAAAATTGGCCACAAGAAGCTTGGGCTAATCTGTTGCAAGCAACTTTTAGTCTATTTACTCTTGATACCACTTAGAAAAAGCCCCGTAATTATTTAGAAGAAAATTTTAATGAGGAAATACCTAAAATTCCATTTTAAATTTTATTCCTAATTAAAAATGGAGCTGCTAATTATAATGCCTATCTTCTTTAGAAGGTGCTGCGAGGCTTAATTAATTGTCAGTAAAGCTCATTTGAGAAGCTCACAGGAAGAAAGTGCAAAATTGTTTATGTTAATCAGGGGGAGAGCTCTGAATGGGGCTGGCAGGGGCTGCTGGGGGGCACATTCCAGGGGCTCCATGTCCTGCTGTCCCCATTTCCCAGCCCAAGAGCAGAGCAGCACAGCTGAGGAGCTCCCAGCATCATCAGAGAAGGTTCCAGGAGAGCTGGAGAGGGGCTGGGGACAGGGGATGGAGGGAGAGGACACAGGGAATGGCTCCCAGTGCCAGAGAGCAGGGCTGGATGGGAGACTGGGAAGGAATTCCTGGCTAGGATGGAATTCCAGAGCAGCTGTGGTTGCCCCTGGGTCCCTGGCAGTGCCCAAGGCCAGGCTGGGCTTGGAGCACCCCAGGATGGTGGAAGGTGTCCCTGCCCATGGCAGGGATGGGCTTTAAGGTCCTTCCAACCCAAAGCACTCTGGGACTCAGTGATAAGCTCAAGTAACTTTTCTCACCAAGGGAAGGAATCTCCCCTGCCTGGCTCTGCCTTTTCTCTGCCGAAGCAGTCCCAAGAGGGAAAATGGAAATCCAAGAAGGTTTGAAGTTCAATCAGAATTTATGTCCGTGCTACTTTAGACAAGCAAGATTCCCCTCCCTTTTTAAATTTACATGTGTTCACTATGTGACATAGGAAGGGGCAGTTGGGTGTTCGCAGAGGTCACCCAGGGCTGGGATGGGATTCACTGACAGCTGAGCCTGACGGAGCTCAGGACCCGCTGGTGGGGACCAGGACCAAACAAAACTATTCCCACTCCTGTTCCAAACCTAAGCCCAGTGCAGTGACCCAGTTTTTGAGGAGAGAGGTTTGTGATTACCTGACAGGAGCTCATATTTGTACGAGAGGAACAGCGAGAGCACATTTAATCTTTCATGCTCCGCTCTGACAGCTGCGCTTTCGCTCGCTCAGCTTTCCTGAAGGATGAGCCAGGCAGAGCTGATTTTTACACATCCCCAATTTCCAGACAGGGCTATGCACAAACCGTGGGAGCTGTTTATCTGATTGAGGCGCTAATTGTGTGGGCTCTGGCTGGAGCAGCGTGGGGAAGGCAGCGCATTTCACGCTCAGCACCGGGGAAGAGCCGCGCAACGCTCCGCGGATAAAAGGCTCGTGGTCCCAGCTGGGAAAACAGTTCCATTATCTCCCAGCTGCACAGACCTTCCACACGGCTCCGTTCTGCCTCGCTGGGAGCTCCAAACAGTCCTGCAGGAAATTGTGGAGACCCCGAGCCGTGTCCCTGCTCTGTAAGTACAGGAGCGCGCTGGCTGCCGCGGTGTGTGCATGGTGCTGGGTTTTTATCCTTCCTCGCTCCTTTTCATTTGCATAAGGGGGAGAGAAGGGGGAAAAACTGGCTGCTTTATTTCTCCTGCGTGCCTGGAAATGGCTGATGCTGCAAACGGGCGCGTTCTGGGCAGAAAAGGAGGTGTGGGATGGATTTGTATGCGAGGGAGGGCGAGGCGAGCGGAGGCCAGGCTGCGCTGGCCACAGGCAGCACAGGTACATCACTGAGGCTATCAGAGCTCCCTGCTGCAGTGAAACGGGCACACAGAGCATGACAGTGCTAATTCTGGCACTTCCAGACCACTTTCTGCAGCACATGAAAAGCTGGAGTGGGTAATGAGAGCCTAACCTCATTTCTGCCAGCTGAAGGTGGAAAAGCAATAAATATAAATCTGCAGGGAAATGTAGGTAAGTCCTAAAAGGAAAGTTTTTCCCTGTTGCTCATTTGGATCATCAGAGGAAAATATAAAGCAGGTTCACAGCCTGTACTGAACTTTGGGTCTGCACCCAAGGACCTGCAGCAGCGTTAGTTTGGATATTGTTGTTTATTTACACTGCATGACACAGCTTTAAAGGATGTGATACTTTATCAAAAGTTTGGGAAGTCTGTGCTTCCAGAAGCAAGTGCCTGACTAGAACTTTCTGTTGAATCAGACATTCCCATGGTGCTTTTGGGGTGAATCCTTGGATCCAGACAGTTGTTGCATGTGGGAAGGGGCTCCTCCAGCTGCTTTTGCAGGAGCAGGATGCTCCAAGCTGACAATTTCCTGCAGCACTTATGGAGCTGAATGATCAAGCAAGATACAAACCCAGCAAATAACAGTTACTTGTCCTTCTATCAGCACTGCAACCCATTGCAGACAAATATTGTGTGTTAAAATCCCAATATTTACTCCTTGAAGTAGCATTTCCACCTCCCCTTTCATTTTTCTCCCCCAAACAGAGGAGACTTGTCACTTCCACACAAAGTCCTGAAAGTTCAGAGAATTTTTCAGTGTGTGCCACTAAACCCTGCAGTGTTTGCAATTCCAGGCACCACAAATCCCCACAAATAACCCATCTCCATCAGCCAGCTTTGCCTGTGGTGCTCCAGAGGCACTGTGCCAGTGTTTCACATTCCACAAGTCTCTGCTTCGTGGGTTTTATGACACTAAAAAGTCCCAAATCAGTACCTCCATGAAGTCAGCAACAACCATAGATCACATTTTATTAGTGGAAAAAAAGAAAAATAAAACCCCCCAATGTTTGCAGCAGTGGGTTTCAGATGCTGGTGAGGTACTGCTGGCCATGGATTACAAGTTTTACCTTCCATGCTGAGGATAAAATTATAAATAATCCATAACAACCTAAGTGCTTTAAATCAAGCGGAAGCCATGTCTCCTTTCCTTTGCTTCCAGCTTTATGACCACTATTAAAAAGGTTTGTGGTGCATAATAAGCTACCCTAAAATTAATTTCTTGCCATTGGAGCAAGTATTTCCCTCACAGAACAAGGTGCCAGTGTGCCCAAGGGGCCTTAAAACACAAAGCTGGGTGGCTCAAAGCAACATTTGTGTTTGAGCTGAGAATTTTCATTAGGAGATATGTTGTGAGTATGTGGGGATAGATCAGCTCTATGAAACAGCACCAAATTTGTATTTTCCTCCCCAAAACTGTGTTAGCTGCATGTTACTACAATATTCCTTCTGTTAAAAACTGAGTTTATTGCAGAAGATTGCCACAGATTGGCCTCTGCTCACCTTCCTCAGGGACAGAGAGACACAAAAACCATCTTAATGGTGCCCTGCCTGTCCCCAGCCTCTCACCCTGTCTCTGGAGCAGGGCAGGCTCTTGCAGAGGAGGAAAACCAGCAAAAAGTAATTTATTCCTTCTTCCCAAGGGCTGCATTCAGGCTGGCCATAACTCTGTGCTCGGGGGAATTTGTAACTTCGTCTGTCTCCAGGAGAAGTGGAGACACAAAGAAATTCAGGCACAGTTTTACAGCTACAGCTCCCTGCTTGGCAAAAACCTGGGACACACAAAAAAGCCCAGACACAGCAGAATTTAGGTGAGTAGGTGACCCTGCTTGCATCCAAAAATGATCAGGCTCCACAAGTCTCTTATTTACACAAAGGCTTTCCACAAGTGCAGAATATGCAAGGAAAAAATAAACACCTTAAAAAGAGAACAAAGCATCTTCAAGTGCCCTAATCACAGCAAACAAGAACAACCCAAACTGAAACAGATCCAAGCACTGTACTTAACAATTCCCCATCTTTTGGAGGAAAAAAACACACAAAAGTGTGAGACAGAACATCAGAGCTATGGAAACCCTACCTGGAGCTAGGGAAGTGCTAAACACACCAGGTCAGCACAGAGCAACGAGCCAGCAAGAGATTTCTGCGCAAAAATCCCTCATGGGGACTTGAACTGCTCAGTTTCAGAGGCTGGAGGAGAAGCAGTGAGGAAAAGCTGGAATTTTCCCCTACCTTTGTGCTCTCAGCTCTGTCTCCTCTCCTCCAAGCAGCTCCTGGTGCAGAAGCTCCAGCTGGGGCTTTTCCTGCTGCATGAGGAGCAGCTGCTCAGCACTTCCTGCTGCTTTTATTCTTGAGGGCACTGGGGCTTCCTCCCAAAATTTTTGGGAAAAATGATTTATCTGTCTTAATGCCCTTCCTGAAGGGGCTCCAGGAGAGCTGGAGAGGGACTGGGGACAAGGGATGGAGGGACAGGACACAGGGAATGGCTTCCCACAAGGAAAGAATAGGTTTAGATGGGATATTGGGAATCAGGAATTGTTCCCTGGGAGGGTGGGCAGGGGCTGGGATGGAATTCCCAGAGCAGCTGGGGCTGCCCCTGGATCCCTGGCAGTGCCCAAAGCCAGGCTGGACATTGGGGCTGGGAGCACCTGGGACAGTGGGAGGTGTCCCTGCCCATGGAATGAGATGAGATTTAAGGCCCCTTCCAACCCAAGAAATTTCATTATTTGATCTCATCTCTTTGTTTATTTTGGGGGTCTTTGTGTTCTGGGTTTCCTGTAAGAGCTCCAACTCCAGAGCATGCAGTGCTGAGGGGAACACTGAGAGAGAGGGTTGGGGAGGAAGGAACTGGGGAGAAGAAGAATAATTTCCCTCACTCACACCCTCAGACGTATTTTTAGCCTACGAAGACCAGAAGGAAAGGACCAAGTGAGTCAGAAAGGCAGTTTGTTTTATTAAAATTCCTGACAGCATCTGCTGTAATGCTCTTGTTAAAAGAGATGGAAAACATCGGAATGATGAGAGGAGCTGTGTTCTGTCCTTGCTCTTTGCACAACATAATAATATGGAAAGGAGTGGAATTGGTTTCCCAGGAACTGGTTTTATTGGCTATATCCAAACATGGATGACACAGGTACACAAAAACCCTCCCCAGGGGTCTGATCCAGCTCCCACCAGAGGCAGCTCAAACAAATAAAAACACTCTGCCTACTTTTCCTACTACAAATCCTTCCTTCTCTTCAGCACACCCTGATGTGATCACCAATAAGATTCATTTTTTAATGAGATTCTTCAGAAAAAATATAAATGCTTTATATTTAGTAATGAATTCAGCTCTCCCATGGCTGCAACCAAAGCATGAGGATCCCAAATCCCTCTTTGTGGGGATGCCTGTAAGGAATCTTTTATTAAAATTCTCTTATTAAACTTATCTCTTATTAAATGGTGGAAGACTGGCTGGAAAACAAGGATCCTCTGCTGCAAAAAGGAGCGTAAATACCAAGTGTGTACCTTTGAGCAGCACCTGTTTTTAATTCCCACCCCTGTGATTCACACTGGGAATGTAGAACCTGGCGGGGATAAAGCTCTGCACCAAGTTCCTCGCTGAAATGAATGAATTTTCAGAGATTTAGTGATTATTTCTGCTTCAAACACACCTTTCCCACTGCCTGGTCTGTTGTAGGGTCAGGACACCAGGAATGGGCCTGCGTGGATCACAGAATGCTTGGCACTGTTCCTGAAACCATGGTCTGCTTCAGCCATTCAAATCCATTTCTGCCAGACGTTCCCTCAGCCAGTTTGGTGTGTGCAGAACACGAGTGGTGCCTTTGGTGAGAGAAATGGGGATTAAAAGCACAGAAGTTTCTGCAACTTCATCTCTCCCAGCAGTTTCTGATAATCCTACCATGAAATTACAAAAGCAGCGGGACCAGAGCAAACCTCCCTGGAAATTGTACTCCCTCCATTTGGAAAGGAAGCCAGATAAGGGGGAGATTCTTATCAGCTAAATGAGAGAGCTGTGTCACATGGACTACCCAGTGTCCCACCCTCAGCTGAAAACCCTCAGTCAGGGCAGAATCTGGGCTGGTGAGCAGAGGATCTGTGAATCCCCAGGTGCTGTGGCTTCCAAGGAGTTTGTCCTTGAGCCAAGGAAAGGAAAACAAACCCAGAATTCTCCACAGAGCCACACTGGGCTGTGACGGTGTTCACAGGGGTCTGAGGATGAGGGAAGGGATGAGGATCTGACTCCATGTTTCAGAAGGCTGATTTATTATTTTATGATATATATTACATTAAACTATACTAAAAGAATAGAAGAAAGGATTTCATCAGAAGGCTGGCTAAGAATAGAATAGGAAAGAATGAATAACAAAGGTTTGTGGCTCAGACTTTCTGTCTGAGCCAGCTGGGCTGTGATTGGCCATTAATTAGAAACAACCACATGAGACCAATCCCAGATGCACCTGTTGCATCCCACAGCAGCAGATAATCATTGTTTGCATTTTGTTCCTGAGGCCTCTCAGCTTCTCAGGAGGAAAAATCCTAAGGAAAGGATTGTTCCATAAAAGATGTCTGCGACACTGGGCACCCACACCGTGGCCTCCAGCAGAGCTGCTGGTTCTCCCTCGTGCCTCAGTTTCCCTCCTCTGATCCATCAGCTGGCAGCCACCGTTCCATCTGCTCCTGATGCTGCAGAGGGGGATAACCCTGGAGCTGTTTTACCCCTGGCGCTGCCATTGTCCCTGGCACTGCCATTGTCCCCAGCACTGCACATCCAGACTGTCCTCACGCTGATCCCCTCTGCTCATTTCCCTCATTTCCCCACTGATGGGTTTGCTTTCCTTTGGTTGGTAATAGCAGGGAAGCTCTGCAGGCCCCAGAGAGGGAATTTCTCTCCCAGAAATTGTTTTGGCTGCTGGTTTAGAGGGAGCACTAGGGCTGCACAGCGGGTTAGAGGTTTTACCCCTGTTAAAGTCACTTAAACTGCCACCTTTCCCTCAGCACTGATATCATTAGCGGTGACACATTGCTGCAGCCTCTCCACAGAGGTCACCCAGCCCTTTCTGGAGCTATCACACAAAGCTAAAAGCCATAAATATTATCTTTAACCCTCTCCTTTCCTGTGTTGCTGCACAACCACTGGAGGTGCAGGTGCAATTTCTTCCTTGAACACGCTTTGGCTCCTCTATTCCCCCAAATCCATCACCTGGGTTTGTATTTTCAGTCCTGGCTCAATTTTCCCACCCCAAAATCCAAATAAATGCCAATATTTGGTATAAAACTCTAATGCCTGGGCAGCTGCATTCCCATCTGCCTGTGAGGACAGAGCCACAGGGGAAAGGCTTGTCAGAGGGATCTTACAAGGAAAATCTGTGTTTCCTACATCATTGAAATAGGAGCAGTTAATCATGAATAAATTTAATAAATTTATTTGTTAATATGTGAATGTATTTGACACATCAGAATGAAATCACTAAATAATCCTGCCAAAATGTTCTGCAGACAAAACTCCTTCTATGAGGTTTCTGCATATTCCTTTGCAAAAACCTGGGCTAAAGGTGTCCCTGCCCATGGCAGGGGGTTGGGACAAGATTATCTTTATGGTCTTTTCCAATCCTAAGTGTTCCAAATTTCAGTGATTCTCTGAAAAACTTTACATAAAAAGAAACAAACAGACTCCTTTTTTTTTTTTATTTTCAAAGGAGAGAATTCTTGTAGAGCTGAATGTACTCCAAATATTTGTTGTTGCTTTTGAGCCAGATGAAGTCAGGCTGAAATCTGTGCAAAAATTGCCAGGAAAATCACCTGTGCCAGGCTGGAGGCGTGGTGAAGAAGGGTCAGGAGGTGGAACCCCATTCCCTGGAGGTGAGGAAGGGTGAGGAGATGCAGTCTCCATCCCTGGAGGTGAGGAAGGGCCAGGAGATGCAGTCTCCATCCCTGGAGGTGAGGAAGGGTGAGGAGATGCAGTCTCCATCCCTGGAGGTGAGGAAGGGCCAGGAGATGCAGTCCCCATCCCTGGAGGTGAGGAAGGGTCAGGAGATGCAGTCTCCATCCCTGGAGGTGTCCCAGGAAGGGCTGCAGGTGGCACTCAGAGCTCTGGGCTGGGGACAAGGTGGGGATTGGGCACAGCTTGGACTGGATGATCTCAGAGGGATTTTCCAAGCTCAGAATCCTGGGATTTGATCCTGGAGGGCTTTTCCAAGCTCAGAATCCCAGGATTCTGTGGAATGCCCCTTGCTCAGGTGGGGCTCCCTGAAGCTCCTGCTCAGGTCTCCCAGAGCCCTTCCTGTTCCCTGTGGGCTGAGCACAGAGCTGGATGTTCAATGCACCATTTGGCCACTTTTCCATAATTTTTCCCTGCCTGTTAATAGGATTATCCATCCCCTGTGCTGCTGCCGTGCCCCAAACATGGTGCCAGGGCTGCTCCATCTCCCTCTCTCCAGGTCTGACTCCATCTGAGCCATCACCTCAGCTCTCACTCCACTGCCTGGAGCAAAGGAGAATCCTGGCTTATGAACCTGCTCACAACTGCTGCAGTTCCAGCCAGGAATAAACTGTTCTTAACCTAAATACTCCTCTGAGGACACTGGGCTTGGGGGAAGAAGCATAACTGTGCTGTGTCTGGTGCAGGCAGGGATAAGTGAGCCTGGACACGCTGGATAAGTCGGGAAAGCAGCTGGAAAGAGAGGGGAGGGAAAGGAAAGCAGTGGTGAGCACAGCTGAACAATAATGACCACTTTAGAATGTAGTAAATGCAATGTTTCCAAATAAAACACAGGCTGTTGGAGCTACAGAGAATGAAACGGCTGCCAGCATGGAAGATTTGTCCAAAGGCAGCCCAAAAAATGCCTCAAGGAGAAGGGAAGGTCCAGGGTGTGAAAAGCCCTTCCATAGTGAGAGTGAGGAGAGGCTGAGGTTGGGAGCAGCACCCATGGAATAATTGATATGGCAAATTAAAGAGTGGTAAAAATGATAGAGCAAGGTGGGCAAAGCTCAGTGGAAGAAGAGCTGGTGGGGAATTAAATTTACAGGAAAAACATTTTTTTCACTTTAATGCAAAATGGCCACTAAGGTGAGCCAGGATCTACCACTGAATCTCAGAGAAATCCTGATAACAAGAGACTTCAGAGGTATTTTGGGATGCTCTGAGGAAAGCTGTGGGGAGTGCTGTTTGGAATTCCTCTGTACTTGAGGTATTTCAGCATTAATTGCACAGCTTTACTCAGAGATTACTCATTTCCAAGTTAGCCTTACTGAAGGTGTTGAATAATGGATGATATTAAACTTTGGGTTAGGGATTCAGGGGATTGATTTGGAAGACATAGGTGAGACAGCCCCAAAATCAAACTTTTGTCAAAAATTAGCAGAATGAAAGTTACATTTGAACTGAAGAACTGAGAGAAAAAACACCTTTCTCACTGATTCAGGCAAAATAAAAATGACTAAGCCTGTCACGATTTTACCTCTTTGTCTGGCTGATTTTCTCAGCAAGATTGATTCCAAATCCAGCTAAGCCCTGAAAGGAATTAGCAGGAAACTGCTTTGTTGGAGGATGCTGAGGGGGTGGGTTGGGCAGACAGTGAAGCAGCAGCAGCAATACCCAAAAATAAAAGCCCAGCCCTGACTAACCAGGGGGCCCTGTTGGGCTCAATGGAGTGTGAGTAAGTAGTAAAACCTCTCACTGGAATCCACAGAGGGAAAAACAAGGAGTTCCTTCACCTGCTTTTTGAACACTTTCTCACCTGCTTTTTGTTCCACTTTGAAGGAACAAAAAGCAGGTGAGAAAGTGTTTGTGAGGTCATAAAATCAGAGAACACAGAGTGGGAGGGAATTAGGGACCATCCAGCGCCAGCCCTGCACAGCCCAAGGTGCGAGAGATGCTCCAGGAAGGTCTCACTGCACCAGTCAGCCCCCAGAGCTTGGGTTAAGCTCCTGCTTTCCTCTAAAGCCCAGCCTAAGGCTGTACTTCTGTCAGAACCCAGGAAATTCCTCTTTCTGCCCTGGAGGACTCGAGACCCTGGCAGGGGGCTCAGAGACCTTGGCACAGAGTCAAAACCACTCATAACTTCCATCTTAGCCCTTGGAAAAAACAATTACCAACCTTATATTAGGATTCACAAGCCACGAAAGTTTAAGTAGAATGGTAGTTAGTTTGTTACAAGATAGAAAAGTAGGGTTTTGAGTTTTTAGAGTGGGGGTTCAGAAGCCAAGATGGAGGGATTTGGGTGTGCCTTGTCCTCCTTCTTTCTTCTTCTTGGCCTCCATCTTCTGCTGTGATGGTGACACTTTTGGATTGGCTTAGAATAGAGACAGACTTTCTAACATGGGTGATAGATATGGGAAAATCATTGTAAATAAAGTACAGGTAGTTTTTAGTATAAAAAGATAACACTGCCCTGAGGTGGTCAGTGTGCCACAGACTGACCTGCCAGACAGACCTCAGCAGGTCAGAGAAAGAATGTTATAGACAACAGCAAATAAACAGCCTTGAGAACCAGAACAGAAGAATCCTGACTCCTTCTTCAGCTGCCAGGCTGGGAAAAGAGGCTCTGTGACACATCTTGGGGTCATCCTGGCCACAGAGACTCCCAGACACTTCCAGCCCAGGCTGGGCTTGGAATGAGCTGGGAGAGAGGGAGGAAGAGCTGATCTCTTCTGAGCCATACACAGGGCAGGGACAGGGGATCTCTAGGCTGTTCCCAGGAATTCACATTCTTCAGAGGTGTTTCACTGTTAAAAAAACCCCTAATGGATGTTTCTGTTTTGCTTTTATTTCAGTGTTTTGGAGGAGCAGTAATGCTTTGGGTAAAATTCAAATCAATGCAAACCTCATAAGCCAATAAAATTTTATAGATGGTTATCCAATATGTAATTTGTTACACAATTTCTCTGTGGCTTCTGTTTATTGAGACATAAAGACTTTGCTTTTTTTAAGGGAGGTTTTATGTGAGGAGGGCATAAGAAGGAATAACCTTTCGTACCTATTGTGCCATAAACTAAATTACTCTTAACCCAAACCATTAATCTTGTGGTGGCAGCCTAATGAGACCAAAGGAAACAGAAACAAACTGCCTGGAATCTTCTTGAAGGGACAACTTTTATTTCCATCAAGCCTGTGGCTGCCCAGGTTGGCCACATGGATGTCACAGTTGATAATATCAGACAATATAATAAAAAGTAATCCAGGGAAATGATGAGGGTGTAAAGATTGGGACAGGGAATGAGCGTAGAGGAGATGTTCAGGTGTAGCTGCACGCTCTGTTTATTTCCTGGCAGGAATTTCCTGCTGGATGTGAGTCATGGAGGGAAGGGAAGGAAGTCTGAGCAGCAGCCTGGGGGCTGCTCAAATAGAGATCAGCGTGGCTTTGGTGCTTTGGATCAGGAGGGCTGGAAAAGCTCTCAGGAAGAATGATCCCTACCCTAGAGAGGAAATTCACTGTGGTGCCTGGTGCTTATGACTAAGATGTTCTCTCTCTAATACAACTTTTCTCTCTGCAATATCCTTTGGCCTGTACACAACATCATTTTTCCCAGTGTAATTTCAAAGCAAAGGAGCAAAACTCCAGAGCAAATGCGACCTTTCTTTTTTATGTTTTATTTTTTGGAGCCAAACACACAAACATAAAAGGAGCTTTTACTCAGTAGGTCCTGCTTGAAGTATGAGTGCACTGACCTGGAGATGCACACAGAGTAAAAGCCAATTTGAGGCTGTCTCATAAGTTAAGTGAGGCTCCAATCTTTGGGAATCTGATCTAAATCTTGCTGAAATCAGTGGGATGTGTTTCCCTTTCCCTGGGCTGAATGAGCCCTTGCATGCTGCTTATTGTCTCCATTAATTCCTGGGTGATTTCCCCTCCACACAGTGCAGTTGTGGCTGTGGGATTTGTCTGGGTAAAGGAATTGAAGTATGTGGTGGTGAACTTTTTTTGGTTTGCCTATAAAACAAAGAAAAGTTAAAGAGAGTGGTATTGTGATGAAGGAAAGACTGATGAATTTGACTCCATGCTCTCAGAAGGTTAATTTATGATTTTATGATACTATATTAGATTAAAGAATGCTATACTATACTAAACTAAAGAATACAGGAAGGATACAGACAGAAGGCTAAAAAGATAATAATGAAAACTCGTGACTCTTTCCAGAGTCCTGACACAGCTTGGCCCCAATTGACCAATAAGTGAAGACAATTCACAGAAACCCAATGTAACAATCCCCTGTGGGTAAACAATCTCCAAACACATTCCACATGTGAGCACAACACAGGAGAAGCAAATGATAAACAATATTTGTTTTCATTTTTCTCTGAGGCTTCTCAGCTTCGCAGGAGAAAAATCCTGGGTGAAGGGATTTTTCAGAAAACGTGAATGCCACAGAGTAGATCCCTTCAGACCCCAAACTTGCTATTTCCCTTAAAGGATGACAGATTTTTGTGAGAGGAGCAGACCAAGAGAGGAATAGAGACAATCTGCGTGTTGCTCTTAGCATAGAACTGGTGAAAATAAATGTATTTGTGTCATTGTGAGGTAACAACATTGTTTTATGTGTCAAGGGAAAAAGAGAAATAGTCCATAATTTAGATCAGCACCAGTAAATGGATGTTTTGAAGACTGAAAAGCAGGGCCATCTCGTTCTTATCATCTCCATTCCATCTCCTAAACTCTTGCTGAACCTGTAACAGAGCCTGGGCTGTGAGAGGGAGTGAGCCAAGGCTCAGAGTGACACAGAGTGACACCAGCAGGAGTTATTAGAGGAATTTATGAGCACAATCAGACACAAGCATGACAAGAAGTTGGGGAAGAGCTGCAGTATCCAGGAAACAATCTGCATTATTAAGAGCAGAACTCCGGGGAAGGTGTGAGGAGCTTGACAAAGTGCAGACACTTCATTCGGGATCCTCCTCAAAGTCTCTCCCTCTAAACCAGAAGCACTTAAAAGCCCATTATGGTCCAAACTCTATTTTGGGGTTTTACCATTGCAGCTTCAAGGAAATGTGTAGAAACTCGATGATGGAGCAGCTTTGCAGGGATGTGAGCTGAAAATGAGGCTTTTACAGCGTTTTTCCTGCTGCTGTTGGGATGGATTTGATAGTCCTGGGTGAGCAGCAGGTTGGGGCTGGCCAAGGCTCCAGAGGTGGCTCTGAGCTGGGGTCAGTGTTGGTGTGAAACTGGTCTGAACCTCCCTGAAATGGGGCATAACCAGCACAGCTTCCTGAGAGCTTAAAGGAAGACTGGAAATGAAACTTTATGGTTAAATATTTTAGAGCCTTGTCCCATGGAGAGCCCCCAGAGAGGAAGGAGAGATGTAACCATTGGGGTTTCACTGTTCAGGTTTACCAATCAAACTATAAGTCAAAGGATTTATTTTTTCCTTTTAATATGCATCCCAAATTCAGCAAAACACCTAAATCCATCTTTTGCAGTTGATTTGAGAGTGATCTACAGCAAAGAATGCACCTGAAAATTTGTTAATTAGCAATTTCTTCTATGGAGCAGCCATTCTACAAAGCTGGCATTAGACAGACCCTGAAGCAGGGAGCTTAAATTCCAAAGACCCCTTAAATTCAATGTTTTCCTTGAACAAATGCTTATTTTTCTTTGGAATATTAGCAGTGTTAAATCACCAGCCTCCAGTTTTGAAGGCAATTTATCTTTGGCACCTTTAAAAAGGAAAGGGAAATTGGGGATGTTGAATTGTTTTGTTTTTATCCATGTGGAAAATGAAAGTGTGACTCCTTGATAATGCAGTCATGGATTTCTTGGGACAGAACATTTTTTTTCATATTCTAAATGTGGTGGTTTTGACTTAAAACAAAGGAGAAGGTTTCTAAGAGGGTTGCTGAAATCATGTGCTTTAGTAGAGACTCCAAAAGGCAAGAGTTGCTTTTGATAAGGGATGAAGGAATGATAAGAAAATGAGGAAAGATCCCCTTTGCTGTGGAAAGACAGATTTTGATATTCTTCAATTCTGCTGAACCAACAACTGTAGGAGTTTACAACAAACAGTTTGATGCAGGAATGAAACCAGAGAAATTTCACTTCTTGTGCCACCACAGTGTCATAAAATGGATTAAGGGTGCAGGAACTGCTTGGGAAATACACAGAAATAGGAGCTAAAAGTGGAAAAGAAAATACACAGCAGGGGATGAGAAGGGAGGGAGAAGCAACTAAACATGGAATTTTCACCAGCTCCCTTTAATTGGCACAATAACATCATTGAAACCATCAGGATTTTTCCCTCTGGAGATTTCTCTGGTTAAATTTGAGTTTTCCCTGCACTATTCCTGGGTGCTCAGGACCGTGGTGGTGAGGGAATAATGGGAATAATTCCCCAGCACCCTGTTGTAATCTGGGCACTTAAGCAGCAAAATAATTTGCATCAGGACTTTGCCAAGCGCTCCTCAGAACGGCCTGGGGTGAGACAGCAGTGCTTAATTCACTTTTTCTTTTCTGTGTTAGAACAGATCATTTGGCATTGTCTCCTCTCAATTATTCTCTGTGATTCCAACAACATATTTTGGTGCATAAAGAGAGTGGAAATGAAAGCACTGAATAGAAGGGGATAAAAGAGGCTCCTTGGAGAGCTGATGCTAAAAGGCAACAGGTGAAAATCCTGTAGATTGCAGAGTCCAGTTTAATGGATGAGGAAACAAAGCAGAAATGAAAAGGAAGTTCTGCCTCTGGAAAAAAAAAAAAATGCACTGCCAGGAGAAATCTCTTGCTAAATATTTATATCCAGTTCTGGCCTTTCACAGCCCTTCACATTTTTGAATTTTAGAATAGATTTATTTTAAATAACTACATACATAAATAAGTGCATCCTAAATATACCTCTCTGTGTATTAGGAGACTCTAAGTAAAAGTATTATTCTTATCATTAACCAGATAAACTTAAAGAGTTCTTCTTCCAAATAGATTTGTTCCTGGTTCCCAGCTGGTGCAAATTTGCATTTTTCCATGAAGGTCAAGGTTTTCCTATTCTCACCCTGGAGTAGCCAACCCTGTATACTTGTTAAAAACCCAGAACTCCTCCAGAATAGCAAGTTCAAGTTCTTTAGTGTACCCAGGAAGGGAAAACTTTCCTAAATCCTGATTACTATTCCAGCTAACATTTTGCTTTTCTAACCTGTTCTGGGTTTGTAGGAATTGTCTGCTGCATATCCAGCAGATGCAAATGCGTCAATCCCTGCATGTGTGACTTGTTTGGAGTGCAGGGCAATTATCCAGGAATAAAATCAATTTCTAACAAATCATCTGCCATGTGCAAAGCAGGCCTCTAATAGTAATTAAAGTCATAAAATGGATTAATGTTTCTCTCTATCTCTTCCTTTTGCCCACTGGTAAAAACAGCTCATACATGAGTTCTAGGAAAGAGCAGGAACTGCAGAAGGAATTAATTAATAAGCAACAAATAATCACAAATCAATTCATTTTAGGCCTAGGATTACATCATGATTTTCAAGCAACATGATACAGTTGATCATGTGAACTGACTTTGAAGTAACTTTGAGGGAATTTAGATGTTCATATGGAACTTGAAGCAAAAATAAAACCATATTTAAGGTATAAAAAGGGAAAAATAGATAAGTCTTGTTTTATTTACACCAGGACATTCTCTGTAATAAAATGAATCTCTGAAGTTGTACCTCTATTTAGCTCACATTGACGTGTTCTTCTCCAATACACTCAAACACACAGCTCATAATCAAGTTTTCTTCTCAAATTGCCAAATTAAATAGAAAAAAAAAAGTCTGTGATTTATTCCCTGACTTGAAACACAGCCATCTTCTCAAAATTAAAACAGTGGTTATTGTTAAAGTTGTTAAAGAAAGACATGGCTATTTATATTTATTAAAACCTAATAGCTCTATAATTTTAATGACGAACAGTGGAATTTCTGTTCACTCTGGGCAGGGAAGCTTTCATGCTGGATTAAGTCTTTTTTTGACCCAGAGAAGGGGCAACTGAGAGGTATTTTAAAAACATTTATTCCATTTTCAGTCTCAGGTGACGGGTGAGACAATACAGATGTAATTCATACCATCACAATCAGAAGCCAACTGTTTTATAATTACAATATATTATAAGCATTTCTTGGCCTATCAGCTTTAGCCACTCCATGCTGTAACTGCCTTAAAGCCAATCATCTAAAATTACCCCTTCTGGGTCCCGCTACAATGCACCTTTCCCAGTTCTATTTCTCCAAAATATCTAGAGTTATTTGCAAAGCTCTACAAATCCATTTCCCACACTTCCCCAATTTCCAGTCCTTGTCCTTCCTCCGTCCTGGCTTTGCTGGTGTGGAGCAGCACCCTCAGGGCATCCCCTTCACCCGCCCCGTGCTCAGGATCCCTCTTGGATCACTCAAACCCTTCTGGATTTTCCATGGGGGATCCTTTAGAAACTCCAGCTTGGTGTTGTTTAAAGGACTTCCTTCTCTTCCTCCTCTCCTTCTGCATTCCAGCAGCATCCAGCTCTGGAGCTCCAGCAGAAGAGGGAAATCATTTGTATTCCTCTTCCCATCTCCAGATCGTCTTCAAACCTGTCTAGACATTAAAGCAATCTGTTTGCTGCGCTGATTATTCCACTTGGCTGTGTCCCCTATCTTAACATACATAGATTATGCTGAATTAAGTCCAATTTCATCCAGAAACCAGCTAATTATTTCTTCCTTCTCCTCATAATCCAAGAGATTCTAAATGATAGCATTAAACAGTATCAGCATCACCAAGGAGGAAGGGGATGGGAAGGATCCTCATTTCACACTGAATCATTACTTGTTAAACAACAAGCCTTGAAATTAACTTTCCCTCCTGACACCCCTGCATGCACAAATGCAAACAAAATGATTGCAGCCTTCATCTTGGGCAAAAATAATGGTCATGGATGGTTCAGCTAATCTTAAAGTCACCCTGGAATTGCAGCCCTGCTTGTTCCTATTTCTACTGGTTAGAATTCCACCTAATCATGGTTTAAATCCGTGGTCACCCAGGTCAGCCCAGATCTAGTCCTGGCCACTTTATTTATTGCTGCACTGCAGTATATGGCTATTAAAAAATCCAAATATTTCCTGACAGCTCTCAGGGGAAATCTACAGTTCATAATTTCCTTTCATGGTACTATTAATACTTCCTGACAGGCTGAAAGCCAGTTGTTAATAATCTGGAAGATTTCCAGGTTCTTGTCTAAAATTAGCTTCAGTTTCATGTCCTTTTTTTTTTTTTTTTTTTTTTTTTTTGGCAAATCTTAACCCCGATCCAGAAATTTCTAAGGCAGGAGCGGCAGGTGGATGCCCTGGTCCCCTTAGTCCAAGCCTTGAACCTTCTGGTTTAAAAGAGCATTTCTTCCACTCCAAAACTCCAGGGATGTTTTGCTCAACTCCACATTCCCTTTGGGAAGAAAGTTTGGAGGATTGGTGAATTCTCTGTGTCCAGTGGGCAAAGAAATTGCCTTTTCTTTTTAAGGTGTTGTGAAGGCCACCAGCTGGAGGACCAGGTGTGTAAGAAGTGCAGCAGCAAAAATAATAAATACTAAAGATACTGTTTATTTGAAAGGAGAGCCCCATAAAGATATCACAATGCCTTTAATATTGATTTTAATAAAAAGATCTGGGATATTGAATGTGAAGAAGCTGAAGATTAAACTGCCAACACCTAATAAGAGACTTTAGGGTGGCAAAAATGAAAGCATTGCTGGGATATCAGGCTCAGAGAGAAACTCCTGCTGCACGAGATCTTGAAAGAGATGAAGTCTTCAAAATATCATTGTAAAATTTTATCAACAATTCCTTTATTAACCTCTATATCTTTGAAGAAACCTGCACACTGTCTTTTGATAATATTCTCATTTTGATCCTCTTTTTACTGAAGAAATGGGAATTTTGCTGCTGACTTCAGTCAAAACAGAATCAATTTTTTAAATCATTATTACACTGATAATATTTGGAAGGAGGTTTTCTTAAGCTTTCACTCATAGATATGAAGTAGATATTAAACTTTTCACCTGGGAAGAACAATGTGTGCTCTTCATTCCCAGTGCTTGGTGCCATCAAGATCTGCAGCTTTAGTGTTTGTGAACAAGTTGAAAGAAAAGTGATAATTGGTTCAAAAGTGATATTATCAGATTTGGTACATTTAACACTTTCAGATCTCTTCAAAAACTTTATTTCATAGTGCATTGTATTGAAAATTGCTCCACACTTACATTTCAGCCAGGCCTTGGAAGCATTTTTATCAGACATTTCCATCTCAATGTTTGCTCAGTAATTGCTGCAGACTGTATTAAATGACTCTGAGAGAATCTTTTTGTTGTTGGAAATTATCTTGATGATGAAAACTTCAAAATTCTAGTTCACATGGAAAATGTTCTCACATTCTCTCCTGTAGTTTCCACAAATCTCTGAGGGCTGAACTGACGTTTTCATCCCACCAACACTTCCAGGACAGATTTCACACAGGTGTTGGAGGTGCATTCCCACTTATTTAGGGATTAAAATGAGATCAGCACTGTTTTAAGCAAAGAATGAGCAATCAGCCCTTTCAGGCTGATTACTGGCATTGCATAGTGTATGAATTGTAAAAAAGGGTGTCAAAATACAGCTCCAAACGTGGTTGTATGAGATAGCTGCAGCTGGGTTCTGCACGAGGGCTGGGATTGGGTTATTCTCTGTGATATTCATTATCACTTAACACTTTGCTGTTGAAAGACACTTTAATGCTGATTTGCCAACAGCACAGCCCACTGGGGTTTCTACCTTTCAGTCTTTGCATTTGGGTTAAGTACAGCAAATTCTCTCATTGGCTCTTGGCTGTGCAGACAGGGTTATTTGCAGCTGGGAATGCCCACACAAGGTTTGGCCACTGCACTGAACCAGTGCAGATACTCATGAAAGAATGGATGAAGGAAAGAATTGCACTCCCTGAGACTTTTCCAGCAGTTCCAGTGGGATCCTAAAGCACTTGGACATGTTCCGCAGGGCACTGATGGCAGAGGAGTTTCTCTTTTTCAGCATCCTTTTTTAAGCTCCCTAATTGTTGCTGTGAAAATAAAACCACGGGAAAAAAATCAAAATAATTTAAAAGGTATTTAAATCCTGCCGTGTCTTGTACTTGACTGTTAAAGAATATGTGAATCCTGGCAAGGATGTTTAAAACCATGGAATGGGTTGGGTTGGAAGGGACCTTAAAGCCCATCCAGTGCCACCTCTGCCATGGCAAGGACACCTTCTGATGCCCTGAGCAGGTTGCCCTGGAGAAGAGGCTGGGCAGAGCTACAGAATAAAGCAGGGATTGATCCAAAGGATCTCCTCCATGGATGCACCTTGGGCAGCACCAGAGCCCAGCCAGGGCTGCACCCAAGATGAACCAAAATGGCCCCAAAATGCACGGCCGGGCACGGGCTCTGTCCCTGGGATCAGTTCTGCTCCATTTGCACCTTGCAGTTCAGTGTCCCATTCCAGCTTTAGCCCCTGCAGTCCCACCCTGCTTGTTTTTCTCTCTGCAGCCCACGGGGTTTGTGCTCCTGGGCTGAGGTTTGGGTCATTTGTCCTTGGTGCCCAGCTGGAGCAGGAATTGTTTTGTCTCCCTGCTCTGTGCACAGAGCTCACCATGCTCTGATATGGAGCTCAGAACTGCACACTAAAGCAGCACAGAATGTGAAAAATAGAAAAGCCAAAACCTGAGGCATCACTTCCACTATCCCAGGCTGCTCCAATCTCTATCCAGCCTGGCCTTGGGCACTTCCAGGGATGTGCATCCACAAATTCCCCATGTCAGGACCATTTCAATGCTGGTGAATCCATCTGGGACAATGAGTGAGTCCTCATCAGACACTAAAGCAAAGTCCATCCCATTTCTCCTCAAATGCCCTAATTTGGGGAGTTTAAGACACCAAAAGCCTCTGTAGTCTCCCACCATGTAGGATCTCAATGTCACCTGAAACACAACGAGCTGTTTGCTTGGAGTTAGGAAAATGTTTTGAAAACACAAGATTTAAACCCTCCCCGAAGGCTTCATGCACTGAATTTGAATTGCAAATGAGTCACAATATTTTCAGTTTCCCTAGGAAAAGTAAGCAATAGCAGTCAGGAGTGAAAACCAAATGAAAACCCAAGTCCTTTTGTGAAAGAGGAAAAACAGGAGTGATCGGTATCGGAAACCTTTGTTAAATAGCACGGGGTGCTTTTCTCCCTCGAAAAATGGTTCAATAATTCTAAATAAGCAGTGAGAACTCCAACAGCATACGTAAATCTTGCTGGAGCCTGGCAAACTGGTCGCTTCTGCTCCTGCTCTGGTAGCTGCAAGTGTTTGCTATTCCCTCTGTTATGGATATCTGGAAAATAGTTTGAGTGCAGAAAGCGCCTCAGGGATAAAAAGTTTGAAAAGAAAAATGTAGCTGTATATCATTGGCATTCATGAGAAAATTCACATTAGATGCCTTGGAATCAGGTGCTCAGGAGACAATAGAGAGATCAGGAGCAATGGTGTGCCAGGAATGCAAGCCTGGCTGGGACAGACTTATTTCCTGGCACATGAGGAATACGAAAGTGTGGAAGGCCAAATTCAAAAGATAATAGAGATGTGTGGAAGCTGGTGGGAGGGAAAGCTGAGGCTGCAGAATAAAAAGGCTGTGCATGCACTCTGTGGATTAGAGCCTTTCTCTCCCCATTTCCATTCCTTTCTTCTGCCATACAGATTTCATTCTATGGGTGGTTACACCACAGAACCTGGAGCAAAGCCCCTCCACCAGCACCACTGTGGAATTTGGCCCCAAATCCCTGTTGTTATACTTTTAATTTTTTTTTTCCCACCAGGTCAAAAAGTTGTTCTTTCTGCAAACACAGCTACATTTTGCCATGGGTAAAAATGTCAATTTGCTGGAATTTAGCTGAGAGCAAAATCTCATCATTCCCAGGGCCTGACAGGTTTTACCCCAGTTCAATGTCACATCACCACCTGAACCAACTTTTACTTGCAGAAAACTTTACAGAAAATTGTGGCAGAAGTGGGAAATGGGGCCTATTTTCATGAAAATTCAGATGACACCAGAAGAGCAGTTTTGTCTTTTGTCACAGATTTGGTCTTGTAAATGTTTTGTTACTCAAAAACTAAATGGTTGTAGAAATTAAGGGTCTTGAAAACCAAAGCCTCAGCACCAGGTTGGGCTCAATAAAGAACAAGATATTAGCAGTTAGATTAATATGTTAAATATATGGCAGATTATTTTAATTAATAAATGAATCCACAGCCTGTTCCCTTCTAAATTCCAAGGAAAACATCTACACAACTGCAACCTCCAGCCACACAACAAGCCAGCCTTCCCCTCCATGTGCTAAGGGCCAAGTCAACACTCAAATCCCACTTTTAGACTGAATTTTTCAATATCCCTGACGTCCAGGAGGGAATATTTGATGACAGCAATAGTTTTGTGTACTTTCTTTCCAATATTACCCAGAATGTCTGCAAGGAGGAGCAGGTGCAGCTCAACCCATCCATTGCTGACCTGGGAATTTTATGCACCTTTTTCCATTTATTCACCTCCTGTATATCCCTCTGTGTCCCACACATTTGGATGTCCCAGGAGCAAATATTTCTCCTTCCCCCACAGATCAGAAGTGAAAATGACAGGCATAAATTATCTGAGGACTGAGTTCTTTCCTATGGACTTGTTTTCCCTAATGGGAAAACAACAAAAAATGACGTTGCCTCCTTCTGTAACAAACATATTTGTATAAATTACATCCTGCTGACAAATGGACACACAATCAGGATTTTTAGGGGGAAATGTAATGTTTCCCCCATGATCATATTTAACATATTTTGTTTTCCATCCATCTCTCTGCTCAAACCATGGCATAACAATTAGAATAAGTGATAGCAGCACATCCAGGAAACAAAGGGTATGATGGCAGAATTTATCTTGTTACATTTCTTGATTTAACGCCAGTCTGGGATTTCTGGTCTGAACCAGATTTTTCTTATGCTATAAATATTTCAGTTTTTTCATTTATTCTTGATTTAGTTTGACAGTAAATAATCCCATGGAAGCAGCTGTTGGAAAGATGTTGTAAAAAATATTAAGTGCCTGCTCGCCAGTTCAGTCCTTGTGTATGTCAAAGGGAAGGGAATAAAACAGTTGGGTAACTTAAAGGAAATATTTGTGTGTGTGTGTGTGTGTATTTACAGTAATGCCCCATAATTTGCAGTCCTAGGAGCAGAAGAATTACAGTTCTGAGGATTGATCAATGCCTTGTATGAATACAAAGAGTTTGGGTTGTATATTCTGGATATTGGCAGCTGTAGGTTCTTGTTTCAGTGTTCCAAAAGACTCATCCATAACCCAACAACAAGAGGAGAATAGAAAGCAGGGAGGGTTTCAAAAGGCTATTTCCTTGCAAAAAAAAAAGGATCTGTCCTCTTGGAAAAGGCAGGGTCTGGCCAGTTATTTGGCTTTTATTGGTTATTTTTTTATTTGGAATATTTTTTGTTTGGAATATCAGGAAGCATGTGAGTAACTCAGGATGGTCTAAGTCCATTCCCAATTTTCTTTGGCAACTCCTGCACCTTTAGAAGGGATTTCTGCACTAAATAACTCACACACACCCAATGTGGAAGGACCAGAAATTGAATATATTTGAGAGATCTTGAGGAAAAGGAGTTGGGTGGGACCAACACTGGGAGGTGCTCCCTGTCCAAGAAAACAACCACAGAAAAATGCCCAGCACAGGAGGGGAATCCAGATTGAAATGCCAAGGAAAATGTGCAAAATTTGTGTCAATAACTTCAGCAAAAGGGGATAAATTGCAGACAAACGCTGGTTGTTATCTGCTAACAGCCAGCTTGGCACCCACCAGGATGATTTGTCAGCAAATGGGCAATTTGAGCCTCCTCACCCTGGGGTGCTGCACACACAGGCCCTGGGTGCTTGAGGAATCTTCTCCCTCCTCCAGAGGAAAAAAAAAAATCTAAATCTGGGACAGGAAAAGTCACAAAATTAATACAGGAGGAATGAGATGACATCTAAGTGATTAATTAAAGTCCTAACTTATATTTTTTGACCTGAAGGGATACATTCTGTTCAGGAAGGACAAGGGAAAACAAATTTAAGGAGAGTTTTTTTGTCTCATATTACAGATATGTACACGAGCTTCACGACAAATATTGACAAGCAGGAGAAAGGGTGTGAAATAAATATGATGTGATTCAATAAGGGAAAGCACCAGGTTTTCCACTGAAGCAGAAATAATCAATGCCTACCTTCAGTATCACCAGGTGGGTTAAAGGAGGGGTTGGAGAGGAACCTGAACTGAAGGCAAGTGTTCTAAAAAAGCACTCAAAAGTATTAAAAAAGAAAGGAAATATTGATTGAGGGTGTTTAGGTGCAGTTGCTGCCACTTTGGGCAGGGTTGATATATAAAGGTACAACCTAATTCATCCTTCTCTGTTTCTACTTCGACAGAATTATAATTTAATACTTTTTAATCCTTTCCTTTTCAAACACTTATAAATTTTGCAAATGTTCTTCAGTAGATCACAGCTGTGTGCGAAGTAGGACATCATGAAAAGCTGAAAGAAACTCTGGGGTTTTTCCATCCTCTTTTCCCAAAATTTAGAAGCTTGTCAAGTTTTGATCATTCCTCAGGATTTTAAGTGTCTCCCTTGAGACCACCTGCAATTTTATAGTTGTAGTTTATAGAAAATATTAACAAAATTAAGTCCCTTAGAGAAGTGGGACAGCTTCCAGAAGATTTGAATTTCTTAATTTTCTAAAAAACATCTCTCTCACCCCTATGAGCAATAAGTTCCAGGGCAACCCTGGAGGAGATCTTTTCACACTGCTGTGAAAAATGAGACAAGCGAGAAGAGAATATGGATCCATGAGTGTGCCTCATAATTGTAATTTCTCAGTGGAAAATTTTCAGCACTTAAAAGGTTTGGAATGATTTTACAATTTTGTAAACTCATTTTATTAAGTGATTTCTGGTTTCAGCTGCTTTATGAACTGATCCCCCACAGTAAATCACTGGTTTGCCCTTTGGGAGTATAGGCCAAACAGATACTTTTTCCTGGCTTAATTCATCATCTGCTGACTGAAATGTCAAAGGAAATTAGAGGAAATTGTTATGTAAATCCTTACTGTGGATGGTTCATTTCTGAAGGATCAAACTTCCCACAGAAAAGGTGTTTTTGTCTTTTTACATGGGGTGTGTGTGACATTGTGATCCCTTCTCCTCCCGTGGGAGATCAGTGATTGATCACACACTCCCCAAAGGATCCTGGCTGGGATCAGATCCACGCCACCATGGAATCTTGGAATCCCAGACTGGATTGGGTTGGGAGGGACCTTCAATCCCACCCAGTGCCATCCCACCCATGCCTCCCACTGTCCCAGGCTGCTCCAGCCCAGTGTCCAACCTGGCCTTGGGCACTGCCAGGGGCAGATCCTGAGAAATCCATCTCAAACCCTCACATGGAACAATTCCCAATTCCCAATCTCCCACCCATCCCTGCCCTCTGGCAGTGGGAGCCATTCCCTGGGTCCTGTCCCTCCATCCTTGTCCCCAGTCCCTCTGCAGCTCTCCTGGGGCCCCTTCAGGCCCTGCCAGGGGCTCTGAGGTGTCCCTGGAGCTGCTCCTCTCCAGGTGAGCACCCCCAGCTCCCCAGCCTGGCTCCAGAGGGGCTCCCTTTGATGGAACAAGAAATATCTTAACGTTTGATGAACATTTAGCAGTTGAAAAAAGCTCATTTTTCCAAACACCTTTTCCTCCATCCCTGCACTGTCTGGCAGAGGGAGCACAGGCAGATTTTTCTTTCCTATTTGGAGAAACTCCCTCCCATCCAAGAGGTCTCTGTGCCACATGGAGGGGATGGCAGGAACCCCAACATTGCCTGTGACTTTCACACCAGCTTTGTGTCATTTTGGAATTATTTTTGCGCCAGGACGATCCTATCCTATTGCATTTGTAGTGCCCGAGTCTCCAAAAGGTGCAGTAGAAGGTGATTTTACCTGGGGAAATTTGGAGTATTGATTTGGAGTCTGTACTTTAATTGCCCAATATCTCTTCCTGTTTTTGCAGAATATCCAGGTAGTCACAGGAAGACACACTTTACTTTCTTCCACTGATTGGATGGGAGGAATTTTTGACCTTGGAAAGTGGAGATGGTGTTGCTATGGAAACTAATAAGTCTGCTGCCATTCATGAGCTGCAGCACAGGTAAAATGTTCCACTATTAGTGTTTGTGATTGATAAATCTCTGTCAGTGTCATCGTTCTTGGAGAAAGGAGCAGCAACTACCAAAATTAACAGCCCTTCTTTGTATGAACAGGTGACTAAGGAGCTTTTCATTAGGACACACTTTAATTTTAAACAACTCCAGGTGCTGCCTTTGAACCAGAAAAATACTTTTTAGGAAAATAAGGAATCTGGAATCCAGGTGATAGCTTTAAAAAAGAGTCTAAGCTGTAACAGTGAGAAATAAAAACAATTGTTACTTGGGTGACAACATCATGAAAACATTTCTTGGCCACAATATCAGCAAATGAAGCTGGATTGAAAATCAGACCAGTTTGGGAGCTCTGAATTAATGGTTTGGATTCCACATGGCAGATCACACCCTGTAAGTGTTGCCATGCAAGTGAAGTGTCTTTAAATCCCAGTTAACTGGAAGGCAAATTAAAGAATTTATTTATGAAGGGTGAGAATCATAAGGACTGTCAATATAAGTGCACAAAAAGGAAAGAAAATCTTGCTTAAAGCCCAAAGCAAATGCAATGAAAATGGAATGGTGATGGACCCTCATCCTTCCACCCTGACACTCCTCAGGCTGGATCAGAGGACAAAATATGCTTGGAGGAAGCAGGAATGCCTCCCCCCATTCTCCTTCCTGAATATCCCCTGTGTTTATTTAAAATATCAACAGTTTGTACCATATTGTGAGGTAAAATGTTCTTTTCTGCCTGGCTGGGCATTGCTCACAGCGAGGGTTTGGTACTCTGAGTTCATTCCTGCTCTGAACCTTTCTTCTAATTAAAAGCATATAACTCTACAATGCTGCTTCATAGAGCCATAAAAATGGGATTAACTCATGTGGCTCATTACAGCCTCATCTCCAAACAGGCTCTGAGTGGGGACTGAACTCTTTGAGGTTCTAATGAATTTGGGGATGGACTGACCCTTCACACTTGGCTGTGATAGAAACCATGACAACTGACTTTTGTCTCCAATTAATGCATTGAACTCTAAATAGCCAGGATATTACTCATGTACTTACAAGGAAATTGTATTAAAGTAACCTCAAATGGTACTTAAATTAATTATGTAGTGCATGAGTCAGCAGCTGTTTGAAGTGAAGAAACAGAGCAGAGGGCAGACTTCAGTACCATTTTAAAATACAATTTAAATGAACCTCGATGCTGTTTTATCTAAATGTGAAATGTAAACCTCAGGATAAAAAAAAAGCACATCTCAGGATCAGACTTTCTGTTAAATCAATACAAAGTTGCTATTTCAGTAACAAACAACCGGCACGTTAAGGACTAAAAATCTTGGAGTATATAAAATATTATGATATATAAAATATTCCAAGTGAGCAGTCGCTCATTTAAGCCCAGCTTTCCTGACCTAATCTCAACAACCACATGTTTAGGACCCAAATCTTCCCTTTAATTCCCCATTACCCCACTCAGCCCTTTGGGTACCTCTCACAGACCCTTCCCTCCTTTACTACTCTGAGTAAAGCACTTGTACCAGTCTTTCAGAGCACAGGATTCCCCTGCAATTCCTTATTTCTTGGGAAATATTGGGAAATAGATGGTGGTCCTGGAATCTGAATGGCAGGAGGAGCAGGAGAGCTGCACGAGGGACAAGATATTCTCACACCCATGATTTGTATCTCCAAAAAAACCTTTTCCTTTATTTTTTTTTCTCATTTTCCCCCCCAGGCTTTAATTTTTGAAACTTTTGTCATCTTCATCATTCTTGCCAGAGGATCCTCTTTAACAAGCCCAGTCCCAGGCTTTAAACCTGAGTTGAAAGGTACTGGGAGCTCACTTTTAGATGAACATGTTCAGCTTTTAAAGACTTAAAAATAGCTAAAAATGTAAATGTTCCATATTCCCAGGCACCAAGAGCAGCTCACAACGGCCCTTTTGTCCTGCTCCTGCTCTCAATTAAAGGAACAGCAAAAGTTCCCACTGACTTCACTGGGATAAGTTAATTTATTCCTGGGTATAAATTAACTCCATTGATTTCAGCAGAGCTCCGCTGATTTTCGCTCCATGACATTCTGAAATATGCCTGATGGTAACAGTCAAACTGCACTTATGGCAAAACTTCTCTGATTTATCACATGGAAGGCTCACATCAATTTAGGAATAATAGAAAAGAGTGGGAAGGTGAGGAAGCAGCCCTGATGCTGAGCAGAGCAGTTTTGTGGGCTGGGGATGGAAGGGTAATTCAGGGTGTTGGATGGCATTGGTCACTCATTTCCTCCTTGTTCCTGCCTCAATTCCACCTGACATGCAGAATGAAAATGATTCTGACCTATAAATTAATTTTAAATCTCAGGATTAAATGTGCTGTGCAGAAGAACTGGATATTATTAGCCCCCAAAAATGGCAATTCAATTACTCAAAAATCAAACTGCCCTCTATATTCTCTTTATAGGCAAAAAGTCGTGGAAAGAATAATGTTCCCTCCAACTCTTATTTTCCAGCAAAGCTTTTTTATGTGTCTCAACGAGGGTCTTTAGGGTTTTCTTGCAGTGCCTTAGGGGACAAAATAAAATAAGGTAATGCATGCACAGTGACACAGCGAGGGAACAGATTAGATTTTTTTTTTTCATAACCCATTGCTATTTAAATGAGATAATCTGATCTAAGCAGAGCACCAGAGGCAAGAAGGGTGATGAAGATAAACTCAGAGATCATTACTTTAAATTCTGTGTACTTGCTATAGGGATGTACAACAACCATCTCCTGACATTGAAATTTAAACATTATTTGATATGAATATGTTAGGAAAGAGCCTTCACTTTCTGGATTAAAGATGTAGACAGGATTTTGGGAAGTTGAAATGAACAGACCTGTCTAAAGTGCTCAATAAAATAAAATCATTGTCTCTTAACACCAAAACTCTCTCAGGTTTTCCTCCTATGGCTGCTCCTGGATTGTGCTGCTTCCTCTGGAGTTGTTGTGCAAGGCAGGTTGCCAAGAATATCTTGATGAGATGGAATTTTATTTTCATTTTTAATATCATATTTCTGTCCTAAGTGTCCATCAGATGCACCTCAGGTTGTTCTTTGGGTGTGCCAGCTCAGGTTCTCCATCAGGCTGGAGGAAATTTCCTCACCTCTCTCTCTCTCTCTCTCACTCTGCTCCCTCCATTCTCTCAGTGTCAATAAGGAATTATCTCCTGATAGTTCCAAGGGTCTGTCTTCCTCCTGGACAGCTGATCTCAATTTTCTGTGTCCTTCCTGTTCCTAAAGGGAAAATGCACCTCTTTGACCTGATTCCTGGTGGCTTCTCCCCTTCAAATAAATCCCTTTGCAGGCAAGGAGAGGTGGCCTTGGTCACTGTCCTTTGTCTCTGTCCTTTGTTCCGCTAATGGTCTCGGCCCCACCGTGCAAGCAAAGGGGATTTCCAGGATTAGAGACAAGGTAAAAGCAGAATGGCACTGAATTCTTTCAGGCTGTGGACAGCAGAAATATCCCAAGCCAGTCTGGCCTGAATTTGGAAATGAGGCATCAGCTGTATTTTCACACAGCCCTTTGGCTCCTTGCCTCCAAATCAATCCAAGGTGCAACCCCAACCTCCCAGGCTGGGCTCTTGGCCCATCATTTGGAAACTGTTAAATTAGAGAGAGACATTTCCTGATGCAAAGTGTCCTGATCCTCCTCTGGGTCACAGCAGGAATGAATATTGAATACATCACATCCCACACTGCCTGCAGTGTCTGGCAGATTTACTGTTGGCATAACAGCACCTTTAGGGATGGAACAGCACACCATATATTTTAAGACAAGTGACATCTTTGCTATTTCTAACAGCAAAATGTGGAGATGAACTAGTCCAGCCTGGAAATGTGGAGGCTTCCCTGAACAACCAGAAGCACCTGGAGATCTGCTGATGAGTCAGACCATGATAATAATTAGGCGTCCCTTAGACAGCATGGAGGTTTTATGGTTTTGGGAAATAAAATCTGGATTTCTGTGAAGGACTTGCAAGGCTGTGGCAGGGCATGGCTGGTACGGCAATGTCCCTCCCAGGAGAGGCAGCAGTGACATTTGGGGAACTTTTGTTTTGTGCTGTTGGGCGCCAGGAGGTTCAGCTCATTCCCCAACATCAGTGCACAACAACGACCCCTGGTGCAACAGAGCCAGGAAAAAAGGGAACCTCGTGCCCTGAAGATTACATTTAGGGATGTGAGGGGGTCTGAGGCTTTCCACCAGGCTGACCTAAACCCACCTCAGAGCTTTGCCCTGGGTGGACACCAGTGCCACTCACATTTCCCAAGGACTCTGTCACCCTGATTTTTTAAACATTTTTCAATCTTTCTGATGTTTACATTCTGGTAAGGAACTTTCTCACACACTTTCTGTAAATAGCTCATTGTTTTGCATTCTTTTATGGAGGAGGAGAAATTTGATGGACTGTTGGTTTGCCCAGTGTCATTGGAGAGGTGGCACTGTCACCTCCAATCCAGGGTCACTTTGGGAAATCTATAAATGTTGGAGTCAGGAAATAAACTTCCCTTTTCCCACCTTGAGAACAGCGGTGTGTTGTTTCATGTCCTATAGTGACAGGACTCCACACCACCCCAAAGCTGGAGCCAGGAATTGTGGCCAACATTCCCTACCACAGGCTGGACTCACCCTACAGAAGAGTCTCCCTTATTGTGCCTCATCCCCCATAAAATCCCCTTTGTGGGATTCCCCTGAGAGCAGGGACGTGCTGGAGAAGAGCTGAGAGCTCAGGTGCTGCTTTGAGGTTCCCCTTTAGATTACAGCCTGCATCTTTTTCCCTGTCAAGGAAATGTTATTTACAGGTCCTGGATTGAGATAGAGATGCTGCAATTCATGGGTGTGAATTCACCAGAGTTTTATGTTTTCCATATGGCTCCAGTGTCTAAATTCTTTAGTCTGAAAGGCCTTGTCTATTTTTATGCTGGTTTAAATAATTACTGTTTCCCAATCTTTTCAATTACTCGCTTTGCATTATTTTTTCCCCCTTTATTTAAATTTTACATGATTTCTTCCTGTTTCATATCAACCCATTTTATCTCCCAACACAAAAGGCTCATTAACTTTTTAAAATAACATCCTGGTACTTTAGAAGCCATTAATTTCTTTTTTCACTTTTTTTTGGTTGCAACAGCTTCAAAGACAATTCAATTTTACTTTATTATCACTGCCAAGAAGTTGAAATTAGCAGGTGATTAAGCACTTCAAATATTTTGAGCATTTTCTATTGTCAACAATGGCAAATTTAAGTATAAAGAAATTAAACTTAAGAAGGCACAATAATATATTACTGAAACAGTTTATTGAAGCACAACATTTTCAAGGAAAATTGCTGGTTTTAAGTAATTGCTTAAACAAAGTAATTGCTTAAACAAAGAGTAAGTTTAGATCAGATTTGAGAGAGAAATCATTCCCTAAAATGGTTGAGGCCCTGGCACAGGTTGCCCAGAGAAGCTGAATTTTGAGATTCTCCATTTTAGAGTTACCAACATGGATTTTTTTTGAGTTTGAAAGCCAAATCCGCTCCCTTTTAATATCCACATCCAATGGTTTAATTGAAGAATGGACACTTGAAACCTCAGATTTTATTATGGAGAGAATGATGGCCGTAAAATCAAGGAATCACTGAAGGGTTTGGGTTGGAAGGGACTTCAAAGATCATCTACCTCCTACATGAAATAGAGAGAAACCCAGCTGTAGTCTAATTTTCCACTAGCAGGAATGACAATTTCTTTTTGTTTTTCCAGAAATCAGACCTTGGGTATGCAAAACAAACAAACAAACAAACAAACAAACAAACAAAAACCCCAAAAAACACCAAACCAAAAAAGCCCCAAAAGAACAAAAAAAAAACCAAACCCCGAAACAGGTGAACAAACAAACAAAAAAACGCCCAAAACATCAATAAAACCTAAAAACAACCTAAAAACCCAAACCAACCAAACAAAAAACTCCTCAAAAAATTAACTCTACTTTATTTTGACATGAAAACCTGACAGGGGTGAAGATCTTGCCCACAAACTTTCAAGTGCTGCAACAATATCTGCGACTTCCACGTAATCACAGGCTGATCATCCCTCCCATTGTTTGCAGAAGCTGGAAAATAAAACGTCTGGGGTTATTGATTTGCCACTTCTTTTTCATTTAGCGCCTATTGATCGCTGTTTATGTGTGTGTTTTTTGTTGAGCAGGAATTAACATTGAAAACTTCTTGGAATTCACTGCGTTCACATCTACTTGACATTCCTAGGGAAATCTTGCTGCCACAAACTCAATCCAGCTGGGGGTTTCAAAAATCGGCGTTTTCTCCTTTGGCCTCTTGGCAGAAAAAAAAATTATGTATTATTAAAAAAAAAAAAAGCTTTTTAATGTATTAAAAAAGAGCGTATTTTTAATTTATTATTATTATTTTTGGCACTTGCCAGGGACAGAAAATGTGGTTGTCACAGAGTTTGAGCTCCCAGAGTGATTTCCGACCCCTGAGGATGATTTAGGCTGTGGTTATGGTGTCTACTTTACAAAAATAAACCTCTTGGGGTTGGCAGGTGATTTTTCATCCCAGTCTGCCAGAGGAAATCTGGTGATTGCCACAAAAAATTGCTTGTGGAGCGTGGATGGGAAGCCCTGGGACAGTGGGAGGGAAATAGGGATTATTCCAGCAGGATGGATGGAAGTGTCTGGGGTAGCTTCTCTCTGAAGCTGCCACGGCTGGGCCCTGTGGAAAGCTCTCCTTTCATTGCTCTTGTGATATTCAGGTCCCACAGTTTTCCCAGTTTTAGCTCCCAAAACAATGGAAATCACAGGCCAACCACACATTTCCCAGGAGACTGGATTATAGTCCTGAGCCAGCCAGCAATAATGCGAACGGATTATTTTTATTCACCTTACATGTATTTTTCATCCTCCAGAACACCCCTTTTCTCAATTACTCCATTCATACTTAGGATTAAACTCTTAAAAAATTAAAAATTAAGAGCAGTGTTTAATTGTCACGGAATGACAGAGTTCCAGGAACTGCAGGAGCAGCCCCACGTGCACCGTGTGAGGATTTATCTCAGCAATTGCCATGGTTGCTGGCACAGTTATCACCATTGCCATCCAAAGGCAGATAAAGCTCTCTAAGGCTTCTCTTGCAGGAGGTGAGAGGGGAACAGGAGGGCAAACTTGGGGTGTGGAGGCAGAGCTCAGGCACAGGGGGGACCTGCAGCCCCCATTTCCCTGGGTCTCTTCTTCCCCTTGTGTACCAAGCCCACCCAGAGATGCCAATCCTGTGGGTCAGACACTGCCTAAATTCCCTCCTGCTTTGCAGCATTAGAAACTTTATTTTGATAGATTTGATTTTTAGACCCTTGTAGAGTTTTAGCAATAGCACTTTTCCCCCTTCTGGTTATGGCATAACCAGTATTTTGTCCTGTGTTCAATATTAATATCTGCTTTATTGTTCTATTCTAATTACAATCTCATTATGAAAGGGGCCCTATGTTTTCCTGTGACAGATATTGCATCTCATTGTTAGTGAATCTTGGTTATTCCATGCTTATTGTTATTAATAATTTGTAGCAATTGGATTGGAATTAGAATATTACTTTGCTAAATCACTTTTGCTGCTAATTAAGGCGCTGTGTGACATTGTTTTACTCCAAACATCATTGTCCTGCTTTTCAGCCTGCTCTAATTACCTGTAACTCACTCATTTCGGCTCAGAAATCAGGTCTTTTAATCAAACTCCCTCCAGTTCTGCCGCGGTGGGAGCTGCTCTTGGTGGCAATGAAAAGTTCTCGTGGACAAAGATATTTGTAATGACACATGCACCTTTCACTGCAGCCCCGGAGCTCCTTAGAAACAGAATAATCGTCCTCAATGCTTGCAGACACAATGGAAGGAGAACGGTTCTGAGGGAAAAGTGAGAGGTGACTGAAAAATTCCAACTCTTCAAGGGATCAGCAAGGAAATCGCTGTAGCTTTAAACTGTCTTCTCTGTGAGATCAGATCTGTCACACTGTTTGCTGGGGTAATACCTCATCTGAAGCAGCAGCAGCTCTTTGTTATTTGCCTGGGAACTTTGCTCACTTTGGTGCCAAGCAAACAGGAGACACACAAAGGTCGTGCTTGAGCCACGAGTGAAAACTCGCACTGATGGCCAGGGGGTTCCTGGTGTGCCTGGCGTTAGCAGGACCCTCTCTCAGCGACAGAACCTCTGACACATCCGGAATATTGCAGCAGTTTGAGAAAAAGCAGAGAAAAAAGGGGTTATTTCTGCACAAGTGCTTTCTGCAGCCATTTTAAGGGAGTACAAAAAAGGTGTGGAAAAGGCGCAGATATTTGTGCTGGAGCTGTTCTGCAAACAAACCGGTGCACACAGGCAGCAGCTCCACCTCTCTTCTGTCAGGGAATCACAGAGTGATGGAAAGGTTTGGGTTGGGAAAGGACCTTGAATCCCACCCAGTGCCACCCCTGCCATGGCAGGGACCCCTCCCACTGTCCCAGGTGCTCCAGCCCCAATGTCCAGCCTGGCCTTGGGCACGCCAGGGATGCAGGGGCAGCCCCAGCTGCTCTGGGCACCCTGGGCCAGTTTATATCTGTATTTATTTATACTGGCTCCCCCAAGGTTTTACACAGTGGCAGAGGTAGACTAGAATATGAATTTGGTTTTAATTTAACAACCTTCAGAATTTAATGGCAAAGTTAAAAAAGACAGATTTGGTTGCTGGGTTTATCTGGGGATTTCAGGTTGGGTATAAGTGGCTGTGGGAAGAATCAGGGAGTCACAGAATCAGAATGGTTTGGGTTGGAAGGGTCCCTAAAGATCATTTATTTCCAACCCCATCCATGGGCAGTGACACCTCCCACTGTCCCAGGTGCTCCCAGCCCCAATGTCCAGCCTGGCCTTGGGCACTGCCAGGGATCCAGGGGCAGCCCCAGCTGCTGTGAGCACCTATGCCAGGTATCAGCACCCCCAGCTCCAGCAGCATCCCTGCATCCCAGGGAGGAAGGCTCTGGGGCAGGCAGGGATTCAGGCACCAATCCAGCAGCACTGCAAAGCCAAGGAAAGGTTCTTTCCATGGCAGGTTATTTCTGTGCACTGATCTCCAGCCTGGGTGGGTTATTTACCACCAGATTTCCTTCAAAGCAGATGCCAAGCTCGTTATCATTTGGGAGAATTGTCTGGGGAAGGAGCAGCCTGTTAGAAAATCAGAGCACATTGTCCCTTGGGAGTGGCTTCTCCTCTGGGGCATTGCTGGGTGCCCTTGGCCAGGCTGGGTTTGTTTTGTTTCACTGCCCAGCAGGTGCCCAGGCTGCCATTCCAAAACCTTGGGATAGTCTCCATCTCGGTGCCCTGAGCTCACCCTGGAAAATTTAGAGTGCTTTAGAGTAAAATCTATCCAAACTTTGGCTCACGTGCTCAGAAAGGATTTCCCCCCAGCCCCCATGTGATTTATGGAATGCAATTTCTTCATCCTCTAACATTGTCTCACTTCATACACTTATGCCAAGTCGTTTTTGATGATTTATTACTTTTCCTACAGCTTATTAAAAAAATGGGTATCAATACAATGTCAACAAAACTGTAGAGGTTAATCTCCAGTAACTTATTGAGCATTAATCAGATTCTTATTTCAGTCATATTAGTCTAAAGCTACTAAAATCACTGATGGTATAATGCAACTTAAATCAGAATATAATGTGATACCTCCAGCTTCTGTTTCTATTTAGATTTATTCTGATTTACACTGAATATGGCAGAAATGAAAGACTTTTCTCTGTGTCTTCCTTGTACATTTGTGAGTTTGCAAAACACAAATACTTTGCTCTAGGCCAGAGAAAATGTAACAATTTATGCAACAGATATTGAATTCATATTTGCCTGACAAGTGACCTTATCAGCTATAACTTGTCATCTCCTAATTAGTCTACATTTATTTTATTCACTCAATTAACCCCCAGCCTCTCCAGGAGATAAGTTGGCGATACACGAAATTATGTGTGGTGCTTCAATTAAAATGGTGCTGCACATGTACTCCACAAATTTGCCTTAAAGAAAGGTAAACCTCATTAATATCCCACCAGTCTGAGTGCAAATTAAAATGGTTTTATTGCCAGTGATGCCACTGACTTTCAGTGCTCACTGGCAGGGAACAACAGTGTCTTTCCTTCAGAGAATCTGAGAATAATCACATAAAACTAAGAGTGCACAGTGAGATTTAGAGAGCAGAAATATCTATGTATTATTAAATTCTTCTTCCGAGAGAAATGCCCAAGTTCTTAATTAAAAAAAAAAATTACAGATTAAGAGTGACCTGAAAGGTGAGCACCTAGAATTTGTATGGAAAAGAACAAAATCCTGTGAACAGAATCCAGCCTGATTCATATTTTGTGCCTTGAAATAACTTGGGTTAAGAGCTTTGGATAAAAATCTGAACCACACCACCAACAGAAATTTATGCAAACTTTAAGGAAAGCAAACCTGAATGAAGATTTCTGTCCCAGTTTGATATGTATAAAATGCTTGTGCATATGCACAACTAATTTATAGGAGGAATTGAGACAAGAGAATTGTTGTCAGCCCAAAGGTGGATGTCCAGTCAAATCAAAATAATCAAACAAACATTTATTGTATTGCACTGACATTTTACCCAGATGTCTGCATAGTTTTGAAGATATTAAGGTTGTGAAAACACAAGCACACAGAAAATGAATGTGGTGAAATAGGACGTGTTGTAAATTCAGTGGGATGCAATTATTGAGGAGAGGGAACATGGAACACCCTCCTCTCTTTGCTTTGAAACTCTGCAGTCTAAATCTCCTGAAATTAGAGCTGAATCCATCATTGATTATGTCACTGCCCAGAAATATGGCCTTGGGCAGATTTGTCATAACTCTGCTGGTGATGCTGCACCGTGGCCATCAGTCAGGAGGATACAATTTCCCAAGCACCACAAGTCAAGCAAATGTGCTCTCAGCAGCCTTGTGGGACAAGTTCTGCTGCAGATGGATGGCACCAGGCTGAGATGGATGGCAGGGACAGGGCAGCTCCTCACACACCTCTGGGGTGCGATCGGGGCTGGATCCGTAGGGAAGGACAGGCAGTTCCACTCTGAATCCCACAGAAACCAGGGGAAAAGGGGAGTGCTGGCTGCCCATCCATGGAGGTGCTCAAGGCCAGGTTGGGCTTGGAGCAGCCTGGGACAGTGGGAGATGTCCCTGCCCATGGCAGGGGTGGGATTGGATGGGATTTAAGGTCCTTCCAACCCAAACCATTGTGTAGTTCAATGACCCAGCCTGAATTCAACACTTGCCCTTTTGTGTTCACAATCACATCCTGAAATTCTCCAACAGCTCTATATTTATTGATTTCTTTCTATTATTATAAATATATTATATATATTCAATATTCTGTATTAATATAATATATAATATTATATATTATATATTATATAATGCATAATATATTACATATTATAGTATCTATATTATATAGTATATAGTATATAGTATATAGTATATAGTATATAATATATAATATATATTATATACTATATAATATATAGTATAAAATATATAATATAGGATATATGATATGTGATATATGATATATAACATATAACATATATAACATATAACATATAATATACATTAATATATATTATTATATTGATTTATTTTGTTTCATAATCTCATCCATATATTACTTCCCCTTTTTGGATTTCATCTTTGCATTTCATTTCATTTTGTCTTTGCATTTATTACATTTCGCTGCTCACATTGCCCCCACAATTTTAACACTCTGTCCCAGCTCAAGCGATCGCAAGCAGCCCCTACATCGAGTGTCCTCCTTTCTTTGGCATCAAAACACTTTCCATTTTTTTTTCCCCCCAGTCTGCTGCAGTTTGAATTCCACCACTGGCAGAGATGAGATGACTAATCCAATTTCCCTCTATGCAAAGAGTCCTCTTGCATTTCTCTCTGCACTTCTACTTTTTCCCTGAATAGCCGTCATTTAATGCCCCGTTATCTTGGATGGCACTCATTTAGTGGTTTATTAAGCAGTAATTCAGCAGCCTGTTATCAGTTCCTCCTAGAGCTGGAGAAAATATGCCAGCCAAGTATGCGAGATTTCTGCAGAATTACAGCGGTTTTGTGATTTTTGGATTAGAGAAAAATTACCCCGAAGTAATAGATATGAAATGTTTTCCCTGCATTTCATTATTGGCCCGGTGCTAAAGCTCCCATCAGGCTATTCCTGCTGTAGATTGTCTGATTTTTATTTCTTTTTCCAACCCAAGCAGCAAAATTCTACAAAAATCACAGAGAAACTCAATGGACTGAGAAGTCCTAAACCTGGACTCACTTTTTCTCCTGCACTTATGTCCTTTCTGAATGTTTCCAGGTTCGAAAAAGACATAAATTAATTTTTAAGAGCTTCTTAAAAACCAGGGAGTTGAAGTAAAATAATGGGAAAGGGTAGAACCCAAAGTGCAGAGGGATGAATGTAAATCCCAGCTGCAAAAAGATGGGTTTGCAAAATGATTTTGATGATAGACTAGGCGAAGGCTTGATTGGAAATTGCAACTTGTAAAAGTTGATGAAAATAGTATTTTTTAATAATAAATCATTCCTGTTTCCTAAAATGGCTGGATTTAAACAGAGAATTAAAGTAGAGATAAAAGGGAGGAGGTGAGAGGGTGATGGAGCAGCTGAACTGGCACTGGCCAAGGAACAGCTGCCAGAGTTAGGAAATTTTTCATATCTGCTCATGAAAAGCATTGCAGGTTCTAGTTTCCCTCTGGAGACTTGCACAAGAGGTACAGAAGACAAATGGTGCAAACTCTTCCCATTTGGCATTCCGTGTTCTCCAGGCTCCTCTCTGGGTGAGACCTTGGGGAGGGTTCACAGGGACGCCTCAAACCCCAGGTTTGGGCTGCTACTGTTCCTGTGCAGCTTTACAATGGCATCAAACATTGCCATCAGGAGAGGAAAGAGTATCTAAACAGGATCATTTGCAATTTCCCCTGGATTTTCAGCCTGCTGACATGGGCAGCAACATTTCCACCTCACGTGTGCCTGGCTCACAGCCCCTGCTGCTGACCCTTCCCTTTCCAGCTCTGCTCCAAGGCAGGATTTGAGTGCAGCCCTATCAGCCTGCATTTACCCCCTCCTTTCAGCTGGGTTTTGCTTTGTTGTTTATGCTGTCATTCCTTTTTTTTTGTTTTTTTTTTGTAGAACACATCAGATAAAGGTCATTTTTCCTTGAATGGAAAAGCACAGTGATTTTGACAGTGAGACATTCCCAGCTTGCTCTACATCAGAAATGTTGATATTAGCTCCTCTAAAATAGAGAGTAGAGACAAAAATTGCCTGAGTACTCAGTGGCTGGCAATCATTTCCCAAAACAAGAGCATTTGCAAAGTTATGCTTGTGACTTCTGCTAAATTCCAGGGTTGCATTATTGGAAGGATTTTAACTTTATTTGCATTTGCTCAGGAAAAAAAAAAATCATCATGAAGGTATTAAACAGCCACAAAAGATGATGGCTTCAAATAGTGTCTTTTGGCTGATCCATAATCATTTGCTTTGGCAATTTTATTGGGGAACATTAGGGCTGATCACTAACTCTGTGTTCCTAATTATTTCTGAAATATTGTGCTGTTTTCAGTGCTGAAATGCTGAACGAGCAGAGCAGTGGGCTGGTTGGGATTGCAATGTTCTAACTGGGTTTTAATCAATGAGTGATAATGAGAGCTTGTGTTTTGACTTTCCCTTCTTAATTGCCAGTAATAAAGCAGATCCTCATTGATGATATTTAGCAGAGTTCAGTTTCATTCATCTCTGTTTATTCCATTTATTTTGAAAGTGTCTGGGAGCTTTCAGCAGGATAGACACAATAACAGAATATTCAATGCTAATTATATTTTCCTTGCCTGATATTTTCCACAACAGAGGATGGTCCTGTCCTTTCCTGGGGTGTGATTGCACCTCCCTGTTTTCAGCAAGTTTCTGGAATTCAGGAGGAGTCAAAGGATAAAACCATGTCCAGTGAAACCCCAACCACATTTTGCTATTTAAATTTCTATTTTCCTTCTGCTGCTCATGATAGTTGAGATGTTTTTATGAGGCACATCTGCAAGTGCTGCTGGCCAGGAAAAATCATCTTACCCAAAGAGCCACAAAAAAGCCACATGAGGTCTGATCTATCTCAGGTAGATCTTCACTGGCCAATTGTCAATTTTGCAACCTGATTTTTGGTTAAGAAAGACCGATTTTTTTCTAAAACTTTAAGTTCCAAATTTAGTTTTGATCCTTCAAATGGATGCCAGTACTGTGATGACAAATGCATGTGAATCAGTCAGTCAATACAATAAATATTTTGATAATATCCTGCCTGAATCATCTAATTTAAATCAGGACCTGCCTTAGGTTTAAAATGTTTTAAATATCCCTTGCATTCCTCTTCAATTATATGTAAGAAAATAAAGAGTTTTTTAATCTTGCCTGGATCATTGCTTGAGATGATTTATACTCCAAGATTTTCTTCCTGAGTTATCAATCATCTGAAAGGAAGAAGTAGGTGGCAGCCTGGAATTTCTATATCAGATCTTTCTGTGTCCTGAGGAATTTTTGCCATGGCAGTAATTTGGGCTACAAAAATAAATGGTCTCCATGTGTTTTTCTATTATCTTCATGATCTCAATTATTTCTGAGTGTTATCCCAGGATATAAACCTTGTTATCTACATATAAAATCATCACTGATGTCAGGGTCTTACAGCTAATTCCTGACTGGTTTAATTCATGCCTCTCACTTCAGCCCTAGTGAGAAAAACAAGCATCTGGGAAGGAGCCATTTTGTTCCAGCCATTCAAAATAAATAAACCAAATTTAAATAACTTGTACAAGGAGCTTAAACACCCACCTACATTATAGTGCTGTAGAATGGAGATTGTATCTGGATTTCTACAAGGTCTGAGACTCTCAATGCTGCAGAACCAAAATACAACTTCACATTACAACAATTTTCCTGTTGAGCATAAGTGGGAATTACCAAGTGTGGCTTCTGGAAACAAAGGTGAATCACTGCTTTCTTTAGTAAATTCAAATTATTTGCAAACAGACCTTCTCCATGATTTCTCTCCATTCCATGGTGGCTGGATCATTGAGTGCAGCAATTCTCCTTTGTCCCCTCTGTCTCCACAGTCCCTGGGTGGGAAAGAAGAGTTGCAAAGACTCAAATGCGTCTGAAATTTCCCCAAATTCCTTTATTTCCCCCCCCCCCTCATTTTCTGTGTAAGCAGAACAGCAGTTTCTCATGTTGCAATGTGCTTATTCAAGTCAATGTTTCACTCTCGCATTAGGAAGGCATTGACAGGGCATCTATCAAAGGAATTTGGGAGTCATCACACAGAATTCCAATGACAAAAATCATCTGAGCTTAATTACTCCCCATCCTCTAAGAGAACAAAGCCCAGTTACATTTTAAACAGAGAAAAGTTAGAGAGAAACAAAGTGCTGGCTTTCTTTAAGTGGCAGGATATTAAATGATATAGCTGTTATCTTCTCCTGTAGCATAAATTATTGAATTAAGCCTTCAGTCAGTTTGGCAACAGCGCCAGATGAATATTACAGGAGTACAATGCAGCAAACAGAATCTGTCATTGGATCTGGGGCTCCCTCAGAACTGGAATTACAGTGAACAAAATGCTCGTGCTCTCCACTGGAAAAGGTTCATTATTATTTATTCATCTTGCCTAGTAACACAAAAAACTAATGAAGTTTCATTGAGAAGGGGCACGTCAGGATTGGTATCCATCAGAAAGGCACATCCCTCCAACTTCATCAGGGATATTTGTCTCCATAATTAGATGTCTGTTCCACCAGAGTTCTCCATCTGAAGGACATGCCCAAGTTCATGACATGAAACAAATCACCCACACTAATGAAAAGGTGATTTTCACCTCTTATTTCACTTGTCTGCAGCTCCCACAATAGCACAAAGTCTTTGGGAAATCTTTTCATAAAACCAAAAAACAAAAAAAAAGTCAGGCCCAGGTAGGAATTTCAGCACTGTTGCTCACATGTTTGTTTATTTTTCAGTAAAATATTCCATTATTAATACAGGTGACACATTGTGTATTTATAGCCCCTTTCCACACATCCCCACAATGAATTGTTCATAAATCTGTGCTCATCTCCAGTAGAAAGCTTAAATCAGTGCAGCTCCACTGAATGCTCTCCACAACCCATCCATTAGGAGCAATTTTCCTTCTCTGCAACGTGAACTCCTGGTCTGGAATCTTTGGGGAATGTTTGGGGGTTTGTATGGACATGGTATCCTGTGAATCTGAAGTTTGATTGCTGTACTCAGGGTGATAGCAGGAGGAAATGTCATATTTTGGCATTTAGGGATCCATCCTAAATTATTCTGGGATTAGAATGTGTGTATCTGTTCGATGAGTAATAAATTCTCTGCTACCCAAATATATTCCTAGAAAGTGTTGAAGCAGTACTGGTTATTACAGAACTTTTAAAAAATGTTGGGAGTATCTCATTATGACAAAATCTTTTGTCACTATATATATTTAATTGAAAAAGGCTCATAATTCTCATGACTATGACAGTTTTTGCATAATACTTCTATAATTATCACCTGTGATATATTACAACCTAATTTTCTATGCTAGATTCTGACAATAAGTTATATTAGGAATTAAATCTGTATTTTATAGCTTGATTGTTTGTTTTCACACCCAAGGAAAATGTGCAGTCAGTCCATAACCTGAGCATGTTGTTTGCTACATCAGCCTCAGCTCACCCTACCTGCCCCACCACAGACATCCTGTTTAAATAACAGGAAAAATGTTGGAATATTTGACTCATTTCTCAAGGAAAAAAGAAAAATGGACAGGATGCAGAATCGACTTACTGAAAACATTTCAAATTTTTGCGCCATTTAGGGCTGGAGGAGCCCTGATTAAAGAAATTTTTATCTCCAAACTCAAAGCAAAAGTGGAGTTCTCCAAGGGAGCCACAGGCAGCTTCCATCCATCACACAGGGGAAGAGGGGATAAAGGAAGGGGCACTTGGAGTGCCAGCTCCTGGGAAATGCCAGATTCCAGCTGTGCCTCTTTCCATCTGCTTGCCCTCGATATTTTTCAAATCTCAAGGAAGGGGCACAATTTTCCCACTGTCTCCCTGATGGAACGGCCCCAAGTTGAGACAAGGGAGGTTTAGGTTGGATATTAGAGGAAATTTCTTTATGGAAAGTGTTCTAAAGGATTGGAACAGCATCACCATCACTGGGAGTGTTCAAAAAAGGTGTGGATGTGGCAGCTGAGGATGTGGTTGAGTGGTGATGGTGCTGGGATGGATGGATGGATGGATGGATGGATGGATGGATGGATGGATGGATGGATGGATGGATGGATTTGTTGCTTCGGAAGTCTTTTTAAGCTGCAATGAATCCATGATTCTGTGCAAGGGATGCCTTTCACTCTTCCCTGTCATCTTTAAGACAGATCCATTTATAAACCCTGGGCTTGAGTGCCAAATTCCCCATCATTACTGAGTTTTTCTGACTCCAGCAGTGCCAGGACTTCCCCCTGTGTGCCTCATCCCTGCCTCTCCTTCTCCCAGCATCACAGGGAGCTAAGTGTCTCCCTGGTTTGCTGTCTGCTAGCAGACACACTCTGGAATTCCACCAGCGCTCCCAGTTTGACTCTTTCAACAGAAGCTGAGACTTGAAAGGAGCCCTGTGTCTCTGGAGCTCTGTACATCAACATCTGAAGGGAGAAAACACATGAAAGCTGAAGGCCCTTTGGGAAAATCCTGCAGGTCTTAGGCTGTTTCTTCCTGCTCAAACCTACAAGATCCAATCTGCCTTTCTGTGCGTCCCTGCTTCCCTCTCAGAGAGCTGGGTGGCACTGAGGGAACCCTGCCTGTGCTCCTGACAAGCTGTTTTTCTTTCCACACAACATTTTCATGGCCATTTCTCTGCTTCATCTTTCCCCGTCTTCTCTCCCAGTGTAAAAATCCGACTCCTTGAAGGGATGTGTGTTACTTCAGGAGGTACCAAGCTGTGTCTCATCCATTACCTCTCACTTTGCATCTGTCAGGCTCCTTTCAAAGTCCTTGAGATCCCTGCTCCCAGCCTTTGAGGAAGGAAATAATAATTTCATTCTGCTTCTGACAAGATTCAGTCAAAAACCCCAGGGAAACACTCCATGACATTTAAAAATCTGTGCACCCCATAAACTCCCTGTCTTCCAATTACAAATTACCCATGTCTTCAGCTGAAAAATTAAACAGAATTTGAATAAGTTGGATTTTTCATAGTTTTTCTGCTGTCATTAGAAGGGGTAAGGGTTTAATTCACCTGTCCCATCCCTTTTGCTGGAGCTGACAGGTGTTTTACTATCACACTGATTTAAAAGACGCCTCTTAATCAGGTGTCAGCTTTGGCCCATAAAGTCATATTAATGTTTTGGATCAGATATGAAGCTCTATCTAAGGCACATTAAGAAAGATTCATTAGAAACTCACTACCCCTGGAATTTACAGCCTTCCTGGAACTTAATAGCCTGGATAAATTCCTCCTTATCTGGTTTGCTTATGTGAATTACGGCAGTTTTGCATTTAGAAGCTTCTCCTCGTGATCTTCCATAAGGATTCTCTGATATGGTACATCCAGAATCATGGAATGGTTTAGGTTGGAAGGGACATTAAACCTCATTCACTTTCACCCCACAGGGACATCCTCCACTGTCCCAGGTTGCTCCAAATCTCGTCCATCCTGACCTTGGACACTTCCAGGGGTGGGGCAGTCGCAGTTTCTCTGTTCTCCCAGCCCACCAGAATTCCCCATTCCTGGGCCTGGAGCAGTGAATCCTCTGGAGTTTGGCTCCTTGGAGCTGATTCTCCCAGGCAAACCTAAAACCTCTCCCTGCAAATAGATGATCTCAATTTCACCAAACAGATTTTATCTGCTATCACTGAACAGCTTGGAGTGATGGTAATTCCAACTCCTCTTTGCAAATAATCCTGATGGGAGGGAAGATCTGTGTAGCAAAGGGATAAAAGTCAGCTAATTTACAATATTGGCCTGCTGAGTTATCCATACTCACGTTTCAGCCTGGGCCTGGGCCAGCCTAAACTGCTCTTGGAGTGTTCTCCTTTGCATTTCCAGCTGGGCAGAGACCTCACAAGGAGCTGAATATGAATCCAGCCAGAGTCAGAAACAGGAAGAACAGGGAGCAGGATTTGGCTGGAAATTAAGTTGATTAAATGTGAACTCCAGATTTGTTCTTCTTTCTCTCTGTCTGGATGAGGAAGAGCATAAATGTCTAAATATTTATTATGGCTGAGTAAAACCTCTTGAACTGAATTTGACAGGAATATCAGGGTGTGACATTTCCACCCATTGTCCATAAAGCAGTGACTGGGGAGCACTGGGACACCCCCTGCTTCTTCCATAATTATGGAAAACCAGGGTTCCTCCTCTTCCATTAGCACTGTGTCAGTGCCTGGATTGGCTGAATACAATTTCATGCAATGAATGAAGGAATGATGATTCATTTTCCTGCTTTAGCTTTGAATTCAGGCTGGTATAATTATGGTCTTTAAGGAGATCAAACTGATTTGGCATCATAAAGATAATTTTAAGTTCTTATCAAACATTCCATAACAAGAGTTTATATTTACTTTCAAGCACTATGCTGAGGATTCACACATGATTTTATGTATAGAAACGGTACATTTAGGCAAATATTCATATTCCAATTGATTTTTAAAAAAAATCAGAACTATTTAAACCTTAACAAAAGCAAACAACCCTACAAAAATGCATTTGTCATGTGTGTCTCTGGAGAAATCATAGTGACTGTATTGAACCTGGAGGATGGAGAAGAAATATATGGCCATTCTCTATAGGAAACACAAAAGGATGCATCAGGAAATTAGAAATGACCAGCCTGACCTTTTCTATAAATAAGAGATGGACTCCTAGGACACCATTGGCTCTGAGAGTGCACATCATTTCTCACAAATTTGATGTTATTCTCTGCTGCAGATCAGCCAGCGAGAAAAGGATATTAAAGAGAGAACAAAACAACAGCAAGAAGCTGCCTGTACTAAAATTCATGGGCAGTATTTTTGTGACAGGGACTGTGGCATGTCCACTGGAAAGGAGCTGTAAAATATTGTGTCCTTATTCTACACATTAAGGGCATTGGAAGGGGATATAAAATTAAGATATTCAGTAGTCTGCAAATGACAAATGACTCTAAATTCCATTTAGGAAGAAAACATGGGAAATTAATCCCAGGTTTACCAAAATATTTACATTTTTATGAGGTGAAGTAAGGGTTTTTATGTACATCAGGTAGTTCACCAATGGCCCTGTTGGGTACAGGGATTTAAAATGCAGAGCGATGATCCCTGGGTCATTTTGTGGCTTCAGAAAAACTTCTCCTGGCAGTTCTGGGAAGGTAACGAGAAGGACTGAGGAAATGAACCCAGAAGGGAAGCAAATTCCTCCCAAAGAAAAGACAAGTCAAAGGGTCAATTGTAGCAATAGTGAAAAAAGAAGTCTTCAAATTTTAGTCAATTGTAGCAATAGTGAAAAAAGAAGTCTTCAAATTTTAGTCAAGGGACTGAACCCAGAAGAGTGGCAGGCCAAGAAACAAAGATTATTTAAGCATCCCAGAGAGCTGCTCTGCCTTGCCCTCGTGGTTTGCTGAACAAATTGTCTTCTCCCCTGCTCCCCAGAGCAAGGAAGTTCACCATGAAATATAGAAATAGTTCTGGTTTGCCTTGCAATCAATCATTTAATTTTAGATATGATATAAAGGTTGATTATGTAATGCTACTCCTGTCTTAAAAGGATTGAAAAAGGGGAGGGGAAAAAACCCCCAAACACCAATAAACAAGCAAACACAAACCCCCATCAACAACCCTAAACCCAGGCCAGTATAACAAAATTATACATAAAATATACAAAAATAATATCTCAAGGGATGGGAAGGGTTAGAGGAGAAGGGGGTGAGTGATTCCTTTAGACTGTGCTGTGAGCAAGGAACACCAAACCAGAACCACAGTTCCACAATTCCATCCTTTCCTGCTGCCACTCCTGATGTACAGCACCAGGAGGAGGTGGATGGGCACATTTGGGAGCTTCCATGGGAAACATGCAAAGAAGCTTCACTGTCACCTGCAAAATAAATCAGCAGCAGCTGAGCTCTGCGGTTTTATTATCAATCAGCCTTGAAATATTTCCTCCTTAACAGTCCAGTGTCTGGAGGTGGATTCTCTGGTGGATATAATAGCAGACCTTACCTTGCAGCAGAAAGCAAAGGACTCCAAAGGACAATTTTATGTGGAAGGACACGCTAAAGACACCTAATCTGAAATTATTGTTTTTCTTTCACAGGGGAAGAAACCCTTCATGGGCCTATTTTTATCCAAGAGCCATATGATATCACTTATTCCATGGGCTCAGCAAATCCAGAGATCCTCCTGAACTGCACAGCTAAAGGATATCCACTGCCATACTACAGGTGAAGTCAACCTTGGGGAAATACTGTCTCACTGTGACCCTTTGAATTGTGGAATTGTGTTTTAGTCACTGCACCACCAGAAATAAACACCCCAGAATCTGTTGAGTGCTCAGAGAAAGAATATGCAAAGTTTAGAGTAAATTTTGAGGAATGAAGGAAAAATGTTTTTGCTGCTTTGCTGTAAAGAAAATTAACACAGGAAAACAAAATAATTGAAAATCATCCCCAAAGTATTTAAAAATATACAGAATTAATTCTGAATCCACAGAACAGCTGTGAAAAATGGGAGAATGGGAACACTGAGCATCTGTACTCAATAAAACTTTCCATACATTAATAAATGCTTGGGAAGCAGAAGAGCAACATCCTTCCCTTTTCTAATTCCAGCATTTCATGTTCATATTTATGGTGTTTGTTTAGAGAAACAGCTCCAATATCTATACAAGAGTCACTTAATAAAACCTTGGTACAGAGAATTTTTTGTTTATTTGGTAACTATGGATTCATCCCTTACAATATAACTTGTTGCCCCAAGGATCTGGGAATCCAAGTTGGATAAAAGGAAAAGCTGAGAATCTAGGGGAAAAAAAAAAGAAAGACATTGTGCTTTCTTCAGAAAATAATGGGGAAAATAACGGTTGAGTTGAAGGAAAATTATATATAAAAAACAAATCATTCATGCAAGGCATGAAAGAAAATAATGTGCTATCAAATGCTTAGAGAATATTTATTGAAGAGATTTTAACTGCTCCCACCACAGCCTTCCCTGGAAAGGGTCACCACTGGTTATCAGCTTGGCTTTTGGACTCCACGGCTTGATTTGTCCCTGAGATTGTGTTAGGAAAGGAACCTTTAATGTATTTAAATTTCTTTATTAAAGGAACCTTTAATTTCCTTTATGAAAGGAACCCTTAATTTCCTTTTCACAGTGCAACTTCTCCTCCAGTGTGTAGAAACCCTCATGTATTTCCCAACCCACTTGTTCTCCCTGTTCTCAACGTGAACATCAGCTGGTTCAGGCCATGAATTTCAAATCTTTCCATGCTTCTGTTTCATATTTAAGCAGCTTCCTAGAAAATTCCTGGACTCTTGTATCCCCCCATGTGTTCCTCAAACCCACAAAGAGCAGAGACAGCAGCTCCCACCAGGCAGAGCTGGGAAATCTCCTCCATCCCATATTTGATATCCATATTTTACCTTTAATTTTTTCTGCCCACCCATTATTTAAATTCCCTGGGTTTTTTTATCACCATTCCCTTTCTTTTATTTTTTTTGCAAAGCCTCAGTGGCTCCAGGGACATGAGATCAACATCTGGGGATGGATCCTGGAGCCCTGAGGTCAATTAAAAGTTATCAGACAATCACTGCTGCAATTACACCACGATTTGGAGGGAACAGGGAGCTTTCCACTTGTCTTTGATTTCACCACAGCTAATGCTGCCTTTGTCAGATAAGGATTGAGCCCATATATTTAAAGTTCCAACAATTTTAGATAAATCAAGCCCAGTATGAAATTTTAATCATCTCCTTTGCTGAGTGATGGCAAAGAACAGCAAGGACTGCTGGAGGTTCCTCTTTGATTCAGAAATACAGAACCAGTCCAACAGGAAGAAAGTTAGATTCCAGTTAATTTGCTATTTAGCAGTTTTTACATCAAGAAATATGCTGATAAATGCCTTTTCTTGAAATAAAAAATGCTTAGCATTTCCTAAAAGTTTGATTTTACAAGGTACTCTTTTAGTCTTATAGACTTGTCAAAAACAGTGATAATTTTTTGCAACTCCTCCTCAAAATATTGTGTGTCTGAGAAGCACAGTGCAAGAATTGTGTAGAGATGTAGGTGGAAGGGCTGAGTAATAAAAATGAGGCACAATTTTCCCTTTGGAAGTTACAGAGAACACAGATTACACTGCAAACAAAAATATGGATGGAGGCATCTCTGAAACCATTAAGAAATCTATATAAATGTTCTGATAGGTGTAATTTTATCTCTTATGTCTTTTTCATAAAGTCAAAATTGTCTATAATATCAGGTACATTATTCCAGGTGTTTCCTGGTGTGATGTTGGTGGTAAATAAACACAAATTTTAAAACTAAATTTATCATCTTTTGCACTTAAGCTTTTTTGGTTTTAGTCAGCAGAGGGTTTATCACCAACTCAATGAATTTTATATAATTTTTTTTTTTTACTTTCAGCCTATCTGTGAACAACCTGCAGTGTTTCCAGCAGTATTTTGAGAGTTTTTGTTTGATTTCAGGCACTGTCTTTTCTTGCACTTCCATTCAATATCCAGAGCAATCCCCCAATCCTGCATTTTCATGCAAGTTGGAAAATGAGGGTGTTTTCCCTTCCATAATCTTCTCAGGGAGGAGTCAATGGAACCAATAAATAAATCCAAGGGCAGCATAAGCAGCATTGGTCACAAGAACATTTTAATATTTCAGCCCAACACAGAGTGCTGCACTAAAAGGAGATAAAGAGATTCAAATCCAATCCAAATCCAAGCAGCACGAGGATAACTGGAGCACACAAATAAAAGGGAGGGAACAGAGCACAAAGTCTACAAGGCTTGCAAATGACATCAAATATGTTCATAATCATTGCATCAAGCTGGAGAACCATTCCCAGTAATCCCAAAAATCCATCCTGGGCACAGAAATTGCAGCCCTGCTCTCATGTCCTTTTCCCTGGAATGCTCTTCCTTGGCTCAGCGCAGATTCTGCTTCAAAACTGGGGTGGGATTAAAAACTCCTTCACCCTCTGCTGCCTTGTTCACAGAAAAGAGATTTTACACTTCCCATTTTCTTCCTGACTGGAAGTGCTGTACATGAAGGGGGGTTTTGCAAATCCTTTTCCCAATTACAACAAAGCCTCAGGTGGCTTGGCAGGACATTTCCATTTGAATGCAAATAATCTAAGAAATATAGAACACAATGAAGTCATAAAAATATTGATATTTTTATTATAGCAGCATGCTGAAAAGAGAATTTCTTAAATCATGTGAGCATATACCCATTCACAGTCCTTGGGCTCCTAGGGAACTGATCAATTCAGCATCAGAACATAGGAAATTTTTAAAGTTTAGGTTCTGAAACAATTGGTGAAAGAAAAACAATCCAGAATGTATTTCCCATAGCTGAGAAAAATATTTTCCAATGGTTGCATGAAAAAAAAATCACAAAAATACATCAATGATCTCTGCCTTAAGGGGCTTATGTTAAAAATTCCCTAAAATAATTATCCAGATTTCTGTGTATTAATACACTGCAGAACACACAAAGTCATTAAATCATTGTCTACCACATGAATTCATTAATTCACTTCCTTCAGTGATGTAAACATATTAATTAGGGAAAAAGCCACACCAGGAGCTGAACCCCTGATCTATATGCAAAGTTTAATAATCATTGTACCATGGTGATTAGAATGATTATGGGGATACTGTGAAGAATTCATTTGCAGCAGCTAAGCCAACGTCTTCACATTTGTTTGGAAAAACAATTATAGATCTTAATTGGGAGCCATGCAATGATGACAGCAGTTATTTCAGTGATTGATTCTGAAATTAAAGAGAACTGGCAAATTAAATACCAGAATATCTTAGATTAGAAAATGGAAAGCTTTAGACAACTTGGAGCATATGTAAATCCTGAAATATGGCAAAATGCTGACAGTAATACCCTAAAATAACAGCAAAACCTGAACCAACTAAAGCAAATATCAAAAAGGAATCAAGGAGAGCTACAGAAACACCAAACATCAGCTGGAATTTGTAGGAAGAATCCCTGAGAGTTGCACCCAAAATTTTCAGTGTGGATGTATCCATGGAAGGGGAGACAGCAAGCAAAGAAATGATTTCACATTATTAGAATTTGCCCACAGAATTCCATTGATTTCATATTTAATCAGTCATTGTCTTTCAAAACAGCAAGCACTCACTTGGAGGTCAGGGCACTCCCTATACTTGGGCACAGAATTGCATTTCAGAGCCCAGGTGGAAATGCTCCAGCACAAACCCAGCTCCTGAGCAGCGTGGGGTGTGTGGAGAGAGGGCTGGGAGGGGATGACAAAATCAATCCTGTGCTGTGCATCAGGTCAGATTTCCAGGGATAAATTGTGAGTTTGTTTCAGTTTGTTCCCTGGATAAACCGCCCTCACTGTCAGGAGCTAAGCAAATAAGCAGAAATGGATCATTTTTGTGCTGTGATCCTTCAGGTAATTAACAAGGAGATGACTGCCCTTGGTTTGGGCACTGCCAGGAACCCAAAGTGAGCCATTGGCAATTTCTGTGTGAAACTTCCGCCCAGTGGAGGGCTTGGAATCACTCCCAGAGACCAACACAGATGACAGAGGCTGAGGAGGTGGCCCTGATATAAAATCAGGAGAAGAGAATACCTGGTTGGGTCATTTTAGGATTGCTCACCACCTAAAAAATGGCATTAACAACCCCAAAACTTGCAGGCCTCAGTGGCTGAGTCCTTTATCCTGCCTTTGGCCCCCACGAGAGCAAGGAATATTCAACCCTAGCATGACTAATGGCAAAGCCACAAAAATTCCCTTCCTGAAACACGTAATATTTATTTTCTTTGAAAGAGAAATTGTATTTTGACATCTGTAAACAGCTGGGTAATGTTGCAGACACAATCCATTTTCTGCTTAGTGGACTAACGGGGACAAATGAAGATTTAAAATAGCAGCGTTCTCATCATTAAATGATCAGTCTCAGACTTGCTGCATAAAAACTTCCCTCTCAGCTCTCATTCTGCCCTCTCAAGTGCAATCCTTCCTGATCTACATCTCCAAAGCATTTTGGTTGCCAAATTCATGATTAATCATTTGCAAGGACTGTAAAGCACATTCATACCATAAAAAATAATGTAGTTGTAGACAAGGTATAAACCCCCCTCTGGACTGAATGGATAACTTTGTTTGAATAAGTTCTAATTACTTTTTGTGGACATTTGGGTGAACACTGGTGACTGAAGTAAAGATTTTCCAAAGAATGCCATTATTGCTATCATTATGATTGATGTAAGAAGCAGTCATGTGTGAAAAATTATCTAATTTTGTGATATTTAACTACATTTTTATCATTACAGGTATGCTACAGCACACTGTTTAAGATAAATATGAATAGGCTCTGTAAATTATAAGCATAATTTGATTTTTTTCCCCTCAAAGGTGGAAGCAAAATGGCACAGATATTGATCTTACCATGAGTTATCACTACAGGTTGGTTGGAGGCAGCTTGGCAATCAATAACCCACATAAAAATCAGGATATTGGAACATACCAGTGTTTGGCCACAAATTCATTTGGAACAATTCTGAGCAGGAAGGCAAAGCTTCAATTTGCATGTAAGTTGGGAAGATCATATTTATTAGAGCATTATTTTCCTATTAATTCTGCACATGGACTGTAATTTATTGGGTAATTAAAGGATCATTGGGGATTCTGTCCAAAAGGTTTGACTTCCTTCTGCACTGCTTATTCCTAAAAAAACCCAAAATGTTCCTAGTAAATATTAATAACAAAACCAGACATCTGATGGCTGCTGCCCTGGGGAGCCAGAACAAAAACCAGGAAATTGAAAGGTCAAGGAAGATGAGCACAATTATCTTCACTTAATAAAGGTGTTCTCACTTTTTAGGACAATGGTTTTGTTGTTATCCCGCAGGTAGCTACAGCTGGGGGTGGGGGGAATTGTTGCAAAAAGTTGAGCTTTGAGTTTTCTGTGGCTAATGAGGTGTAATTGAGACACAAAAACATCGTTCCCCTAATTGGAACACAGATTTTTTTATTTTTTTTACATTACCAAAGAAACACTCCTTTTCCTTACACAATGTGTAAAAGTGTGAGCTGCTCTCTGAAACATTTCATATTTCAGCTCCCTCAGGTCGAGCATGTTGTCTGTCTTGAGATGATTTAAAGTTTATTTCATCTTTGCTCCCCGTTTCACTCCTTCACAACTTCGCAACCTTTTTCACAAGGTTTGGATGCAGTGACCGAGTTCTGTGAATGCCCTGGGGAGGGGGGAGAACAACAGTGACAACCAAAAAACTCCAGATTTTCCCTCCAGCCCTTATTTTTTTTTTTTTTCAGTCTAAAGCTCAGAGCAGTCTGTTGCTGGGAGAAAGCAATTGTTTTCAAAGCTCATTAATAAAACATGTGACTAAAGCCAACCTTGTGTCACTATTTCAGACACCAGCAAACGGATTAATTATTAATCTTGTTCCATTTCTCATAGCGAACCTCGAGTCACAGGGGTTACACAAAGGAGACATCAGAGGTCAGGCTGGTTCACAGAGTGTCTTTCAGCAGAGCTGATCAAAAGGTGTATCACTGGTACCTCATTTAATAATGTTTTACCCTGAATTTCTCGAACAGCTTTGATTTCCAAGAGCTGGTCAAATGTAAAAAAAAAAAAAAAAAATTGATTCATTATTTTACCACTTTTTCTGCTGAAACATTTTTTCAAGCCAGACATCCTGTGTGGGAAATTTTTTTGAGATTTGGAGGTGAAAGTTGGTTAGTGACAGAACAAATTCCATTTTAAAAAGGAACAAGAATAGACAGCCGCCTCAAAATTGCCCATGGAGTCTGTAATCCCCAAGGAACCAAGGCAGGCCAGGAAGGGAGGTGGGAAAAGGTCTAAGGAAAGGGAATATCCTTAAATGAAGGCACAAATGAGGTATTGCAAAAAAAAAAAATTGGAAAAAAAAAGAAAGCAGAGGGGAGAAAGGAAAAACAGAAGTATCTGTGAAAGAAAGAAGGCTCTGGTGATTATTCAGCATTTTATATCAAGCAGTTCCTTTTTTTAAGCTTTACACCCCCACCCAAACACTTCCCAAGGTTCTGCAGGGAGCAGATCCCAGAGCTGGGTCTGATTTGCCCCCAGCCCTCAGCCTGCTCCAGTCCCCCAGCTCTAACAGCACCACAGAATCCTAAATTTATCCCATAATCAAGCACTACACCACTTTTCCAGTAGCGGTGGCAGATATTTACCTCCTTCCCCATGGAGAAGAGAGAGGACAGAAAAATCAAAGGCTGTTATTTACACTGACAAGCACAAATTTATAGGAAAATGCTTCAATTTAGCAGCATCACTGCAGAACTGGGAGTTTTAAGTTGTCTTACAATAGGAAAAAAACCCACAGTACATGGAAAACATCATAATGACCTGATGAGAATAGTGGAACAAATTACCTTGAAACTCTTATTTCACAGTCAACATTTCCTTGTTTCTTATTTTCATGTTGCCATCCAATTTAATTCTTTGTTTCAACCAATACTTCAGGCTATATCTTAAAATCCAGGCAGGCAGGCACGTTGCTGTGATGACACTTTCATTCAACACCTCGCAAAATGGGATTTTTCCCTGGACTGGAATGCCTGGCATATTATTGCAATCTCCCTGATAAAGAATTGAATCAAACCTATTATCCAAGTACCAGGGTTTATGTGTATTTGTCTCTTTACTACAAGGTAACTCTTAGTTGGAGCTTGAATAAATGATACCTCCAGAAATCTATTCAACATGTCAACTTAATATATAAAAAATACTTTTTTCCTCTGTTCAAGATAGGAAGTTCTCCGAGAAGCAAAATAAATGCGGGACGAGATTAGAAATATGTCTTCAGATTCAGCTGGAGTTTGGTGCTTATCCCCTATTAAAACCAGAGCTGTCAAAGGAAAGCTGTGGGAGGAATATTGTACAGAAGGCAGTGGCATAGATTATTAAAGCTACAAGCTGAAAATGAGAGGCAGTGGCAGGGAGAGGGAGCACGTGAATGCATGAGGATGGCAGGCCCTTGGCACGCCCGCTTCCTGCACCAGCCTTGTTTTGTCATAAATAAACTCCACAGCTCCCCATAAATCCTGCACATCCCCTGCCAGCAGTACGTTTGGAGCAGCCCACGGGTGTCTTTGTGGTTGTTGGGGTGGAAGTTTGTAAAGGTTTGGTGTTGGGCCTTGGCTCGTGCAGCCAGTGCCAAACCCAGGAGCAGGGTCCTTGTCCTTGTCCAGGCTGGGGTCATGTTCTGCCACCCACAGGGCTTCTCCCATGCCAGGCCAGTGGTGACACCCAGCACAAGGTCATCTGGAACTCCTCAGCTCAGCCTAAAATGAAGTAAAAAGTTTGGGAAGTTCATCTTGGAGCTAGGCCCGACTCAGCTTGAAGAGATGAGGACATGAGAGCTTTTCCTTCAGCTTTTCCACAGCTCAGAATTGTAGGGGGATAAAATATAAGAAAATAACGATAGTGTAGAAAGTAATCTCACCCCTAAGGAGTTGCAGCTGGGACAATTATCAAAGATTAGGAGCAGGCCTGGCTATACCCAGTGAGAAGAAGAGGCTATGAGGCTATAAAAGAGTGGGGTGGTGTTGAGAAGGGAACTGGAGTCATTTGTCTGCTTTGTGAAGAAGAAAGAGGCAGAGCTCTGAGAGCTGTCCACAAGAAACACCAAGAAGGTGTGAAACTTCTGTGATAAGGAGACAACAGTATGGAATCCCTGCAGTAAAATGACCTCACAGAATCAGTAGAGGACACACTCTTAAGCTGCACCAAGGGAAGTTTGCGCTGGACATTGGGAAAAAGTTCTTCACAGAACGGGTGGCTGGGCATTGGAATGGGCTGCCCAGGGAGGTGGTGGAATCACCATCCCTGGAGGGGCTTAAAAAAGGCTGGATGAGCCACTCAGTGCCATGGTGCAGCTCATAAGGTGGTGTTAGGTCATAGGTTGGAGATCTTTTCCATCTTTAATCATAGAATTAACAGGGTTGGAAAGGACCTTTGAGATCAGCCAGTCCAACCTTTGCCCAGTCTCCCCCTGCTCATAAACCACGACACAAAATTTCACATTACTCATTTTTTGAACACTTCCATGAGCAGCCAGTTCCAGAGCTTGGCCACTCTTCCAGTGGTGAAATTTTTCCTAAGGCATTTTTGTTGAAGGCGTTTCATGCCTTAAAAAAAAGACAAACAAAAAACCTGTTGGGGAAAACTGCTTCAGTATGGCTTCAACGAGAACTTTCTCCCAAGGCACACAGGGGATTTGCTTTAATTATTTCCTCAGTTTTAAGCAAAAATAACTGTGTGCAAACAACTGGTCTTGAGGGAAATCCCTGTAACAGGCTGCACGAAACAGCCTGTCCAGGCCTGTTACTTGTTCTTTTAGTTCTCAAACACATCTATAGCAGAGGCATTAAGGGATATGCTGGAGAATTAAGAAGTACAATTAAACAAACCAGAATGAAAAAGGACTCCACAATGAAAAAGAATCAAATGCAAACCTAATTCACAATTATTCAGGGCATAAACCCAGAAAATTCAGTATTAATTGAAAGCATCTTGCTGCTAAGGGATCTTAAATTAGATTCTCAGTCAAATTATTCTACCCTTGATGATAAAAGTCATGATGTTTGCAGCTTTCTCAGATCTGAAATTCTGAGAAACAAGGACAACAATCTAATTTCATGCCTAGAATTGGTCACTTTGCCCTGAACCTCACAGAAGGGCACACAATGGCGCCATTAGCATTTTAAAGTTCCCCACAATGCTACAGACCCAGGGAGGATTTCTCCTTGAAGTTTTTGGGCTCCAACCAAATTCTCCTGGTTTTCAAAGTGGTGCTCAAGGGCTTTGCTTGGTGCTTATTCTCAACAGAATTTTCTTGATGCTGCCACCCTCCCTGCTCTTGGCCAGTGATGATGTGCTCACAGCAGTGTGGCTGAGACTGACAAGCTGGAGCACTTGGAATGAAATCTGCAGCTCCCAAGAGCTTCCACGCCCTTTTTGTCAGAGACAGAAGACACAATTTTGCTGAAATAACAAATTAGAGGCAATAATTCCTCCTGGACTGAGTTTTTGCCATTCCGGAACACAAAAACAACAGCCCATCATTAGCATTTAACCATTTCAGGGAGAAATATGTCAAACCCAATCAAACCCATTTATTGTTTGCTGGATGGTGACAGGCTGAGCTTTAGCAGAGCCCTGTTGGAGGGGCTGGCTGGGAGATGCTCAGCCAGCACAAAAGCCCACTTTTCATCTGATTACTTCATCGTGTTATTTACCTCTGAGTGCACACAAATTACAGAAACATCACAAAGCAATCCAGCAGCCTCAGGATGTCATAACCCTTTTCACTGGCAGTGTATGCTTTGAAAGAGAAAATGGAAAAATCAATAGGCTTGGATCAGATAGGCTGAATTTGCAAAGTCTGGACATGCATGAATTTAAGGCTAAATGGCACCTACACTTCTGGCTGGGTTGTGTTGTGGTGCTGTGTGTGTCCAGAAATCCCTCTGTAACAATTGTATTTGATTAAAAGGTGTGCTAGCTGTTGTAACTACCACCTGGAGTAAAGCTCTCTGGGTCTTTAAGCTGATTGTTAATTCATCACAGCACACGAGGGCTGGAATGCTGATCAGGCTCCCTGGCAGATGATTGCAGGAATGAACTCTGGCAGTGCCTTTCTTTCTCAAAAGGAGGCATAAACTGCTCAGTTCAGCACTCAACAGGCACTCAGGGATGACCAGCTGATAACTGAGGAGCAGGAAGAGCTCAGCTTGCCAGTGCCAGGAAAAGTTCATCATCAAAAATGCATCGCCAAAAGTTTGACTTGGCTCTCTAAATTCCCTTTTCCCCTTTAGGGATGTGTCACGTAAAGCCATAGAATTGTCTCCATCTACAGAGAATCATGGAATGGCCTGGTTGGAAGGGACATTAAAGCTCATCCAGTTCCACTCTCTGCCACTTTTCACTACCCCAGATTGCTCCAAGCCCTGTCCAGCCTGGCCTTGGACACTTCCTGAGATGGGGCAGCCCCAGCTTCTCTGGGCACCCTGTGCCAGGGCCTCAGCACCCTCACAGGGAGGAATTTCTTCCCAATATCTCACCTAACCCTCCCCTCTGGCAGTTTGGAAGCTATTTCCCCTTGCCTTGTCCTTCCAGGACCTTTCCAAAGTCTCTCCCCATCTTTCTTGTAGCTCCCTTCAGGCACTGGAAGGCCACCATGAGATCAGCCCAGAGCTTCTCTTCTCCAGGCTGAACAATCCCAATTCTCTCAGTCTCTATCCTCAATCTAGCACCACTCTCCACCCTACACTCGCTGAGTAACGCACTGGCCCCACCTCTCTGTTTTACAAGGGTGCCTTTCTATAGAATCCTAGAATGGTTTGGGAAGGATTTGAGAGTTCATCTCATTCCAACCCCACTTCTTCTGATGCAGAAACACATCTGAATTGCAGACATGTGGAGAATCAGCCACAAAATTCTCCTTTGCATGCTCTGTGCAGCCCTCCTGGTGATCCTGGTAACACCTCCCAGTCTTCCCTTCAGCTGGAGAGGAACAAATGCAACCTGCAGTGGGAACATTTGCTGTGGATCGATCCTGTCTGGAGGATGGAAGTGCTGCTGTCATCTCTTCCATATGTCACTAAACAGGCTCACAGCTCAAAATTGCCTTTTGGACTTTTAAGCACAGGTAGAATCCAATAACCCTGCAGCAGCAGCCACCCTCCCTGGTGTGGGGAGCTGAGGGCCAGGTTCTGAGCAGAATGAGTTACAGAAAACAAACCCTGTATTTTGTCAAAATTCTGCTTGGAGTGGAAAGAAAGAGAACTTTCATTTATCACTTCTGATTGTTATGGACGCTCTGTGCCAATGCTCCAGCTCTCTCTGCAGCAGTTCCCGTGGCAGGAGACCACACCAAGGTCTTTGCTTAATGGATTCTCTCCATGGAGCAGACCCAGCAGCCTCAGGTTTGATTTTTTTTTTGCCCCTTTACTTCACAGAGTTTCTTCAGAAAATCAGGAAAAACCTGGTGAGAACCACTCTTGTAAGGAATATGACATTTCCAGGAGTAACAGCCCCAGCTCTCCCAGCTGTCTTCACAGGAGAAGTGCTCCAGCCCTCTGATCAACTTGGTGGCCTCCTCTGGGCTGGTTCCAACAGGGAGAGTCTCCAAGGGGTCACTGTCCTGCTCTACCCACCCCAAACTGGGGCACTGGGCATCCTGCAAGGCCACTCTGAGCAGAACACATGTAGAGATCCCTCTGAAGTGATGCAATTTAATCACTCCGTGACCAAAACCACTGCAAGACCTCACCATGCTCTGCTCATCTCCCTGCTGAGCTTCCCAGTGTTTATTGCTTTGCAGAATTCTGTGCACACAGAGCCTCTCCCAGGCTCCAGGAAAAGCAGGAACCACCACTCAGCAGTGATGAAGCAGGAAGCCTGGAAGGATTTCACCTGCCTGCTGACAGGACAAGGCAGGGTGATAATAGAACTTCTATTTTAAAACTCTGGTGTCATGAGAATGGGATTATGCAAATCTCCTGACACTCCTGAAGACACAGAGAACAGCCTGGAATCTTAAAACCAGAAGATGTGGGTGTGTCTCCATAAGGAAGGGGGTTTGCTTTCTCCATCGTTCCCTCTTTTAGTCTCCTCTGCATTCTCAGAGCCCATGTGGTGTCCATTGACACCAAGTGTCCTGTTTATTTTAAGTTGTAACACATCAGGCGCATCAGAAATTCCACTTTTCTGCCCCTCCAATGGTTTAAACATCTCTCTCAGAGTACTTAACCACCGTGTTCAAGGCTCTGCTCTATCAGCACTTGGTTAAAGCTGCTTTATTCCAGGTTAGTTCCTTAGACTTTTATTATAAAAGGAGGTTTTTTATCTGTGAAACAGAGATCTACATTGCAGAGAGGTTGTAAGGAGCATTACAGGCACTGAACCAGGCAGATAAAGCAGCAATAGGGAACATAGAAGTATTTGAAGATTATCTTTTAGTTCTATATTACTTACTCTTCTTTAGGTCCTTTAAAAGTGTTTATCCTAAATCAACCCATTGCCAGCTGTATTGGAAAAGCAATATATGTGATTGAGATATGGTGGGGAACAAAGCATCCACAGGTCCCAGAGCTGATAGATTCTGATTGATAAAATTTAATACTGGGGAAGGATAAAACCTGTCTATGTTTGCAGTCTAGATCTGCTATTTTATCTGTTCTCCTTTCATTACAGACAAGGTGATGTAGATTCCAATACATTATTGAGTGAAATATCCATCAGATTTTTCATTTTTTGGCGTGACAAAAGAAGCTATGGTGGAGGTTTGCAAGGGAAAAAAATACTGAATTATTTGGAATAAATGATTAGCTTTTTTCCTAATAAAATAATGAAATTAATTGATCAGTTATTTTTGCAGTGAAGGCTGATCCTGTGTAACGTTTTAAGATAAAATGTCTATTCTGTAGCTGATACTGGAGAAGGAGGAACAGTGTGTAACATTTGGACTTTTCACGGAGTGAAGGAATGAGGTCACAGGCATTGCTTTTCTCAACAGCAAAACCACATCTGGCACAGAGAGTGCACTGAGCTGTAAATATCCATTTCTAAATGCTACAGCAAGAACAAATAATGTAACCTACACCTGAAATCCCACTGACAGGATTCACATCCAAAAATCCCCTCCATTGATCACTCGGGTAAATCTTGAAATTCCCACTGGAAGGAATTCTTTGAGGGCTTTGCAGCTGGAATGAGGGGGCTGAAGAAGGGGCTGGGGGTAACTCAGGGTAGTCCTACAAGAAGTAATTCTGTGCTGGATCAAGATCTCCAAAGGGCTGGGCAGGAATTTGGGAAGGGCTGAAACAGGCACGGACATTGTCAGCAGGGTGTGAGAGCTCTTTCTTCCTTGCCACTTTTCCTCTTTCTTGCCACTTTTCCACTGCTCCTTGCCACTTTTCCTCTCTTCCTTGCCATTTTTTATTGTATGTATTACAAGTCTTGATTATTATTTTGTTGGTAGAAGCGTTATAGAATGAATTATTTGCCTTAGGTGGGACTGTATCCATCAGAACCCAGGGCAGGGACGCCAGAGGTTCTTCCTGCAGGACCAGGGTACAGCTACGTGTCCCCAACAACAAGGTCAAGGTCTGAGGGAAGGGAGAAGTTCCAGAACCATCTCCTCGTAGTTAAAAACAGGTTGTTGTGGGAGCAGTGGGAAATATGAGGGAGAGAGGGTTTGGATAAGAATTAACTCCCTGCCAAAAGGACATTTGCCACAGCAGCCAGGGCTGTCTCCCCTGGAAGTCAGGAGAATCAGGGTAGCTGTGGCAGGGAGAAATCCGACCCTTGAGGTTCAGCCAAGGGAGAGAAATCTGTCTTTAAGAGCTCTCCAATCTGGAGAAAACTCCTGCAGACGGCGAAGTGACTCTGGTGATGACAGGTGACAAATGAACTGCGCCGTGACAAGTGAGAAAACTGTTCGGGAATATGAAATATTTAACAAATATTCCCTGTGTGCCCCTCCCTGGGAGAGGGGCAGCTCCTCAGCTGTGCCTCTGCCCTGCAGATGGGCTTTGGAGCAGGAGCCCTACGGCTGTGTCAACACTTACTGCTCAGAGCAAGTCCTGCACTCAGCTCAGACGAGAAATTTAATATTTTATGCTGCTAACTCTGTAAAAGCAGGGGGAAAAAAAATAACAAAGGCCAGATGTAGACCAGCTCTACAGCTTCCCAGCATATGTTTCTGTGCTCTGGGTTTGTTGGTGCATGAACAAAAATCAAGCCAGCTCAGGGTTTTTCCCCCTCTCACCTCACCCTCCCTTTTAATTTAATTGTGACCTTCCACTTTTTTCCTCTAGAGAAGCTTGATATTACTTTGTAAAGGGCATTTTCACTCTTTAATTGAATAAGACAATCAGACTGTGGCAGAAATTATTGTTCCCCACCTGGAAAATGAGTGCCTGGATTGGCCATTCAGATCATTGAAGCTGAATTGAGGACCCGGGGCCCGTGTTCATCCTGAAGTGTAAATTACAGGTCCTTGCCCTTGGAAGCTCCAAAGTAATTTAACTAAAAAAGGGAGCACTGATGAAGGTTTTTGGATGATTACACAGCTAAGGACAGGACCAGTGATTGTGGTTTTCACTCTCTTTTTGACAAGCAGCTCCATCAGGGAGTTTTGGGGGACAGGGCACCTTTTTCTTTACCCACTCTGGGGTGCAGTGCTCCCCTAAGGTGGAAATGAGAACAAAAGTGGGAATTCCAGTGGATTTTTAACCTGTCTTGGTGAAAGGAGACACTCAGGCATTGCCCAGGCTGCTCCTGGCTGACTCAGCTCCAAATCTTCCAGACCTGAAGTGTTAAAGGCTCACGAGTGCTTCAGATGGAGCAGGGGAGCTCAGCAGGTGTTGAGGAGAAAATCCAAGTATTTAAAAGGCAGGAAATGGGAAATACTAAGCAGCTTTCAGACACCTTAATTAGAGATAACACCACTCTTAATCTCAGAATTGAATTCATAGAAAATCAATTAGAACATTTAAAAAATTGAGATTAGATGCTAACGGGGAAAGATTAATGTATTGACAGTATTATCAAGACAAAGGAACTGTCAGAGGGTTTGTTCAGCAAGTTTAGTGCAGTTTGGAAAGCTGAAAAAGAGAGTTTACTTTGCAGTGGAAGTTGGAGGGAAGGCGATTAGCCATTCCTTCGGGAGATATTTGGAGAAAGAAGGAAATTTCCATAACACACCCTGTAGTATCCAGGCTGCAAGAGACTGGTGCTCATCTCCTACAAGGCAATTCAGTGCAAAAATACTCAGAGAAGCAAAGAACAGGGATTGATGTCCAGGAGGGATTTGGGATGGTCTGGATAGGCATAGTCTGCAGATTAAAGGACTTTAACCCCAAATTTTTTGGGACTTCCTTTATGTGAGAGAAGAAATAGCAAACCCAAAATCTGGAAGCATGGGGCCTTCCAGAATTTGAGATAATTTTAAAGATTCAATAGGCTTTGTTTTTATTCTCTGATTCAGGCACCAAATTCCAAATGGGGCCCCTAATTCATTACAGCCAGAGCAGAGGAAGGTAACTAATTATCAGCTGATAACACAGGTGCTGGAAATACTCCCAGCAAATCATAACCAGGAGCTTCCTTGGAAAAGTGCTGAGCTTTGTACCCCATTTCCCTGGGAGGAAACTCCTGTTGTGCTGCATCACTGCAGGAACACCTTTCCTGTTGCAATATATCACAGGCTAGAAGAGACACAGAAGAAAAAAAGGGGAACAGAAGTGATCTATCAATTTGACACAGGCACATGGAAATGTGAGGAATTGTATTGATTTGTCCTCAGGAGCGTGGCTAATTTGTAAGGAGCTCTTACTCCTTGTGCCTTAACATTCATTGCACATTTCAATACCAAGTAATTACAACCATTATATTTGGGATTATGTAATGACAAAACATTTATGAGGGACAAAAAAAATATCAAAAGTTCAAGAAAGCATGAAATCACTTTAATTCAGATGAACTGTGGTAATTATGCAAGGTGATAAATTGGAGTTTCTCTAATTGTCTGTAACAATTTCATATATTAAAACACCCAAGTTTCCTTGGTTTCCTTGGAGAAGTTCTGTGCCCCTTCTGAGGATGGATTGGTTTGGAATGGATGGATTTGGGTGGACTGTTCCTGAGCAGGTTCAGGAATTTCAAACACAATTGCGAGGTTGAAATGAATGAGTTGCTGCTTGTGATTTGGTTTTTGTTCCTACCCAATATATTTAAGAAGCAGTTCCCAAATCCCAGGAAAACTCACCTTTCACTCTGTTGTGTAGTTAAATTTGCTATTCCAACACCTGAAAGGCAGTTTTAAATTAAAATAAAGCAAACAAAAGAAAAAACCCAGATGTGTGGGTAATAGTGGGGAAATTAGAACAAATATATTAATGAGCAGTCAGCAACTGGATGTTGCTTGGAGCAACCTGGACTAGTGGAAGGTGGTGTCCCTGCCCATGGCAAGGGGTGGAACAGGATGGGCTTTAAGTGCTTCCAACGCAAAGCACTCTGGGATTTATGATTATCTCTATTATTAGGAGCTTTAAAACATTAAGGAAAAAATAATGTATGACTGAACCTATTAATTAACCTATTAATTCATGGAATTGCTTCAGCTGGAAAGTTTTCTGTCCACCATTTCCATTTGGTTTATGTCTCCAGAGACCATTTTTTCAGGCAGACACCTCCCCCAGCCTGGGTTTGCTTCTCTCACTGGCAGGGTTGTGCTCAGCAAAGTGACACCCATGGTCACCTTCATCCAACAGTGGCATTCTTCTCAGCCTCTGGTTTTAATCTGTTCAAAATCTACCTGGAAGATTTTCAGGCCATAAATCAGAATAAAGGCAGGTTGGAGCACCCTGGGATAGTGGAAGGTGTCCTTGCTCATGGCAGGGGTGGAATGGGATGTCTTTAAGGTCCTTCCACCCTAAACCTTCTGTAATTCCATGATGACACCCTTGACCCCGGAGGGTAAAGCTGGGTTACACCAGGTGAAAAATGCTCTGACCCATTTTCTTCTCCCCACTCCTCCCTTCATTCCCGGCGAGGAGCTGACAGCCTCCTCCACCTCAAGAATCCCTGCTCCCTCAGGGAAGGCCCTTCCTGACCCCACCCCACAAGATGCCATATGTCTGGGGTGCTGTGAGCTCAGCCCTGCAACGCTCCCGGCAGGAGACGAGGCCGTGCCACCCGCAGCTGAGTCCTTACAGCATCCCACTCTTCCCTGGGAAGGATCACTTGTGCATCTGAGCATTTTGCTTGGCCCCCACGACCTCATTATCACATCCAACTGATTAATCGTGCTCTACCAGGAGCAGTCTGCCAACATGCACAGATCCAGGGGAAAAAAAGTGGTATTTTTTGTTAAAACTCACGGCCGAGAGAGCAATGGAGTGTGAGGGAACTCGTTGTTCTTCAAGTGAGATAAATACAGACAAAGAATGAAAGGAATTATGTAGGAACTAGGTGATAATTTATTTATAGATCTCTGCAGAAACACTGAAGTTAGCAAATATACCATCTGTTAAATAGTCATCTTATTCCTAAGTGCATATTAGCAATCTAAATGTGTGCCAAACACCTGATCTTAGCCTTCTTAGTTGATACTCTTTTTGACAAGCAACATTCTGCTTTATTAGGTTATGTCATGTTACGTTATAGAGCTGTGCTAGGGAACAGGATCTGGAAGAACAGAGTGCTCGTGCTCTCCTGGTGTAAATGAACACCCAGGGCAAGGAGAAGGGGTTTTGACAGCAGCCAGAATTTCTGAATAACAAGAACAAAGTAGAAGATCTGCATTTGTATCCTCGGGTAATTTTTTTTTTTTGTTATAAATATATATACACTTAATACATTTCAAATTGCAATAAATCATTGAAAATGCAACCCCATAGGTTGGGAAATAGATGGAGAAATCTTTGTGGCAAAGGCAAACATTATTTCTGAGGGTCCACCTCTTCCCTCTCTCATCCACCTAGACTGCAAAACAAAAGTGGATTATTTTATAGCTCATTATTGAACCCATTTGAATGAGGTGTCACAATATTCCATGGGAGATGCTGCCTGCCTGCAGGAAGAGTCCAATAAAGATGAAAACAGAAGCAACACCAACTCTTCTAATGAATTCTCTTCATCTGTTTTGCCTTGGTTTGCTCTTTCAGAGGTTTGGGGTCCTTTTGTTCTTCAATGATTCTTTATTACAGAAAGAGGCACTGAATAAATTCACTTTGTACAATTATCTATCAAAATCAATCAAAGCAAAAGACCATTTCTGGTTTGGCCTGTGAAATTTTGGGGAGCTGAGGGTTTCTAAAGGATGCAGAGTGATGAAGATCTCGGAGTTAAGCGGTGCAATGAATTTTTTAAAGAAAATGTCTTTTCCTAAAGGCCTTTAAAAATTGGGTTAAATAAGGACATTGCATATTTGTCCCTGTCATGGGTGAGATGAAGAGATTAAATGATGATTTATGTGCCTCCACAGCTGCTTTTTTATACCTATGATTAATAAGCATAAAGGGATGGAAATCTCCCTCACTGGAAAATCCGAGTTGCTTTGTATATCAAAGCTACAAACAGGCCATGAAAGAGCCCAAACTCCTGCCTACGGATTTTGATCCTCAAGGTTGAAAGGTGGAGATTGAAAAGGCACAGCCAGCTTCTTCTCCACATGGATTCAGCTGAAAGGGAGTGGGTTATTGGGAAAATAAAAGGGGAAAAAATTGGGAAAATAGGATATTGGGAAAAATTGTTCCCTGGCATGGGATGCCCAGAGAACTTCTGGCTGGCTCTGGGTCCCTGGAAGTGTCCAAGGCCAGGCTGGACAGAGTTTGGAGCAGCCTGGGATGGTGGAAGGTGCCTCAGGGGTGGGGCTGGATGAGCTTCAAGGTCCCTCCCAACCCAAATCATTCCATGATCCCGTTGTACAATCAAAAATGGTCCTGCTCCCTGCAAAACAGCAGATCCCCAAGAGATCTCATCCTCCTGCTTTTAATTATTCCAGTCAGGGACACTTGTCACGGTTTTAATGGAGAGACACGGACAGGTGACACAGCACCTAAAATGAGAGTAAAACTGATAACATGACATATTGTGTCATTAAACTAAAAATTGCTACTAGCAGCTCATTACTTTCCAAAATCTATTCCCATTTCAGAGCGAGGTATTACACAGTTAATTCTCAATTGTCAGGAAAACCTTTTCCTCCTGCTGCACTGCGCTTCCTTTATTTTTTCTCCCTCCTTTCTCGGATGTCTCATAACAACTGAAATTTTGTTCTCAGCAGAAAAAAAAAAATAGGGCTGATTTCTCACAGTGAAAATGTTGGGAAGAATTACTTAGAGTGCACAGATTTTCCATACTGCCCCAGAGTTTTGTGTGGGGGGTTTAACTCTATTTTTAGGTAGAAATTGCAATTTGTTTTGTATTAGCAGCTGAAGGAAAGAGATAGGAAAGGGAAGTGTGACCATTTTTGCTGTTAGTGCCTGAATCCTAAAAAACAAATCTGAATTTTTGCACCTTTCTAATATTTTTTTTTTAATTAATATAATAAGTATGGGAATTTGAGGAGTTTTCCCCTTTGTCCCAGGGCACAAAGCCTCAGACCAGTCACCCCAAGCAAATCTTGACAGGAATTCCAGGGATCACTTTTCTACACAGTGCTGGACTTTTTCTTCTCAGAAAACAATTGCCAGGAAAGAAAGAAAACATGGTAAAATTTCTCACACGGAATTTTCAAAATGAGTAAATAAATCCACAAATTTAGAGACTGGACTTTCATGAAGCCCAACTCTAATTAATCATATTACGCCCATCTACTATTTTGTCTTTTATTTAGAATTACAGGATGGAATACAACTAAATACATGATTTTTTTTTTCTATTTTTCTTGGCCTTTCTTGTGTTTTTTCCCCCTTGGACTACCCATAATCCAAGGCAGAGCTGTAGCCAGCAGGCAATTAAAAGAACATCAGAGTTTAAAACCCTTTCCCCGTGTATTGACAGCCCCCATCTATTGTGCTATGACAGCACGAGGAGGTGCTACAGGTGCTTAATTCAATCCAGCCCCCTCTGAGCAGACAACGTCTTCATAGGAGACCAATATCCAGGAGATGAAGAGGAGGAAAAGAAAAATTAACTGTGTAAAGTTCAGCTAAGGGGGAGAAAATTGATATATTGACATAAATAGCTGAGGCTGTACAGGTAGTAATCGTTATTGCTCTGACCAACGAGGGCTGTTTCTCTCTATTGAACTCTGGCTCAGGTTGGTGTTCAGCTGATGAAAAATGGAACAATTGTTTGAAACAAGAATCTGCAGCAAGGTAAATAAAATGAGCTTAGTGCAGGCAGTTTACAGCTCCGTGATATGAAGAGGTTTAAGGGGAAGCTGATATTTATTGTATTAAAGCATATTTTGAATGAGTTTTGAGCAATCATTTCCCAAATGGCTCTAAGAAAATGGGAAGGCTTCTCATTAGGATGAGAACTGGATCAAAAAGTAAATAATCTTTTTTTTTTTTTTAAGCACATCTATTGTGTCATGTTTTGTAATTGAATTAACAGGAACCAAGCTGATAATTCTTCAACATCTCAGTGAAACATGAGGAAGCAGCAGATGAAAAATAGACATTAAGAGCCATAAAAATCACCTGTGGGAGATGGGCATGGACAAGAGATTTCCCACTGGAAATCCTCTCTTCCTCCCCTCTAAAACCAGTGCTAAAGCTCAAACCAATTAAAACATATCCAAGCACTGCAGCCAGTTTGGGCCAGCCCAGAATCTTCAAGAAAACAACATATTTTTATCATCATTTAAACCTACACTCTGTGGGAGTCCTGCTGATCTTTAATTATCACTTGTATACATAGAACACAGCTGTTCTATAGAGAAGGAAACACAACAAAATGCATTTTTTTTTCCAACTCATGTAGATTCAGTCTTGCAAGTTCCAAAAGATGATGCTGGAAAAAGTAGTGGAATAATATACTGGCTTTGCAAATAGAAATTGTAAACACAAATTCCCAAAGTTGCAGTAGAAATGCTGTAGGAATAAATATTTTGTGAATGCCAAAGGACTCAGTAATGGTTGGACTGGAGGAGCTGGGAGGTCTTTTCCAACCTTAATGATCCTGTAATTCCACAATATCAGCTTGGACAAGCTATTCTTGCATACAATTTCTCCATGAAATTAAATTCTGCTGTCCAGTACACGACTGCTCCTGAGTTAAACTGGATAAACTGGGATGCAGTTGGGAATAACCGATGGACAATAACCAGGCCTTGTTTTCTCCTTCTCCCTCAAGACCTGGAAAACTTCGAGACGAGACCGAGAAGCCCTGTGTCAGTGAGAGAGGGACAAGGAGTGGTCCTGCTCTGTGGAACTCCCCCCCACCACGGAGGTATGATGGGGACAGCCTGAGCAGCCCCTGCTCTGCCTCAGGGGGAGCACAATTCCCTGGGGCATTAGCACTGGAATTTGCTCCTGCATCGATTACCTGGGTTTACAACAAATTTGGATTTTGTTTCTTCAAAAGACGCTGGGTTCATGCATTTTTAGGGCCCTTTTAAATTATTTTATTATTATTTGATTATTATTATTTTAATTTTTATTTATTTTATTGATATTTATTATTTCATTATTATTTCATTATTTTTATTTTATTATTTTATTTATAGTTATTATTTTATTATTTTCATTATTTTATTGTTATATCAGGGAGTAGTGATGTCTTAAGGAGCTGGGACAGAGGCTAGATGGAGTTAAGAGGAATAAAGTGGATATTTATTGAAATGGCTTCAAAGGCCTGGCAGTACCCAAGTCACAGTCGTGGCTCTGCCCAGATGGCTCCAAGATGGACGCAAAAAAGGGATTGGTCACAAGATCTCACATTTTTATAAGTTTTAGTCCATTTGCATACAGCAGCCAACTGTCCAATTAATAGCTTCAAATTATGAAATTTCATCCTCTTTGCCTGCCCTTCTCTTTTCACATTGTCCATGCTTTGGGCCTGAAGTTTGAAGAGACTGTCCTTGAGTTCCCAGCTAGAGCAGGATTGTTTTGTCTTCACCACCCTGTGAAAAGGTCCCAGTAACACTTGATATAAAGCTAAAAGCTGCACACCAAAACTGAACAGAAAAACTTAAAACCCAAGGTATAAATGTAACCTGTCATTCCTTGGGACACAGCAAGGACAGCATGAAGACTCTGCTGACATTCCTGATTATCCCAGATTGGTCCTCATGGAATGGCAGAAAATCAGCCCTCAGCAATTCCTCCTACACCAAAACCACTGCAGGTCTGCATGGAAAGGCTCCTTTCCCCTTAGTGCCTGCTGCTCAGTGCCCTCATTGGAATCCTGCATCAGACACATTGCATTTGTCTTGAACGTTTGGGTTCTGCTCTTGAATCACTGATTTTATCCCTTCCTGATAATCAGAGAATAATTTAGATTGGAAGGGGCTTCTGGAGAGGTGAACTGCCTGTTTAAAGGAGGGCCTAGATCAGGTTTCATAGGAACTGTCAGTGCTTCAGATGGGGAATGAAAAGGACTTTTCGGATTCATTATTTGGGGTGCTCACTATAAGACCATGGAGATCTTCCTTTCTGGGTGGGGTAAATCCAGGTGAAAATATTTATTAACAGAGAGGAAATATCAACAGCATAGTTACCAAATTGTCTTCTTGTGCCCTTAAAGAAAGAGCAGCTCTTGGATTCCTCACCTCCTGCTTTTGGCAGCAGTGACCACTCATCCACAGGTGCTGCAGTTTTCCATGTCCTGCTCCCAGAAACAGAGTTATAAGCCAAACTCCCAGGAGAAGGTGAATAGTGATGTGGAAAGAGGAGGCAGTATTTCAAAGGGGGAGAAAACCCCATCAATCACCAGGAGCCCCTCCAGTCCTAGGGAGAGGAAGTGTCAGCTCACCGGGTGTTTACAGCCATATGAAAGGAGGATATAATCAAGGAGATGAAGTGAAACAAGGTCCTTAAGGGCACGAAAGGCTTCAAAGAGTTCCTCAAATGTATCAGTGGGACAGGCAGAAAGACAACACATCCATCCTGCAGCCACTGAACTATCTATTTCCCTCCTGCTGCAGGGTAAAAATTATGATTTGACAAATAGGAAGGAGGGGAAGAAAACATTCAGAACAAATAAATAGTCACCAGGTGAGCTCCCCCCACATTAGTTGAAGTGACAGAATGGTATCCACCAGCAAAGCCTTTCCCAGAGTGTTCCTGCAGCTGGGAGCTGCTGACCAACCTGGAAAATCCATTCCCTGCAATAACAAGTCCCCAGAGAACAGAGCCTGAGTCCTTTTGTCATCCCTAAACACTGCTCAGGATCCAAAATTACATACCATGGGGATGGAGTACATGGTGTGAGCCACGACAGGTCAGAGACTATTTCAAGATGCTTGGGAAGTCATTTTTGTTGAACAGGATTGCATATCTAGGTTTTTTAAATTGCAACCCTTGCCTCCACCTCACAATACCTACTGGAGGAAGGATTACAAACTGTGCTTCCAGCTCACATTACAAGAGCCGTGTGCAGCACTTAAAATGTGTCAGGAATTAGAGAGATGTCAAGGAATTTGGGAGATAAGCCCTACCAGCAGGGAAAGGGTTGTCTTTCCTGTGATGTAATGACTTGAAGGAAGAACAGGAACCCTCTGTACAGCAGTTGTTTGAAGCAGCTGCTATTAATATAGGAAATTTGAAATAGGAAGCACTGGGTAAAACCTCCTGCCAGCCTCTAAAAGCCAGGATAACAATAGAAGAAGAGGAATAGAAATAATAGAATGGAAAACAAGGAGGGTTCATTAATTCAATTCCTCCCATATAACATCAAGAAGATGGAATGAGAGCTGCAGAAGTGTTCCTACCACCCATGGTCTCTAGGGAAGTGTCTCACTTCTCTTTCTCACATTGCCAAGTTTGTCTGGTCTTGCACCACAGCACTGGAGTTAAACCTCCTGCTCACAGGAAAACTCTGCAGAGCTCATCAGGACACTCAGCTGCTTATCAGAAACCTAAAGTGTTAGTCCATGGTCAAAAATATTTAAAATATTTAAACCTCAATTGGAATTTAACTTACTTTTCCAGTAGATGCAACAAGGAAATATGTGCTGCTTCTTTTTTGTGCGCTGGTTTCTTAACTGAGAGCACTGCTAACCTATTTTTGTACAAGAGAAATGAGTGATTCATTTAAATAGAGGACAAAAATATATTAGCCAGCTATAAACCAAAAACAAACAAACCAACCCCACCAAGCAAACAAACAAATGTACAAAAAGGCTGTTCCAGCAGCTTTCACATCAGCTTTGAAGCATCTCAGAGAACAAAAAGAGAATTCCATATTGCTGTGAACTAGTATTAGGACTTTCAGGCTTGATCAAACACAAGCATGAAAGAAAAAAACACCCACCCAAGTTTATACCTTAGATCTATTAGGACATTAAAAATTACAGTTAGCAAACAAAAGAAATCACAGCCTGTAATTAGTCCTTAAAGCAAGAGCAGTGCTGCCCCAGGTTACCTGACCCAGCCCAACCCCGTTACTCCCTCAGCCTGCCCCTCCTCACTAATTTATGTCTCTGGTTATGGATGAGGCTCATTTCCACACCTTGCAAAGTTCAGCTCTGCCATCCCTCTGCTTGTTAGTGAGGCTCAGCAGGGCAGGGGGGACCAGCTGAGCTGGATTCCTTCCTCAACCTCATCCCAGCTCTGCTTTAAGTTCTTTAGCTCAGCCCTTTTCCCCTGTGTAATCAACATGTAGTAATATTTTACTATATTGTAATATAGTAATATTTTACTACTGAAAAAAAAAAGGTTTCTAGAGAGCTCTGAGGCAGGGAAAGGCATGGAGGGAGGAAGTTGGAAGAAGCTTTAATTTCTGCAGCTACACACGAGCTTGACCTGCCCGTGCTTCGGAAGCTGCTGCCGAAATGGTAATACTTGACACAGGACTATGGGGTGGATTGTTGTTCATTTATTTCCTCAGAAGTGAAGCCCGATCTAAAGGCTGTTTCCTCCGAGCTGGCTCCCTGCAGAGCTTTAAGGAAGTTGCTAATCTTGTTAGGAGCAGCAGGATCACTCTGCATTTGCATTTATTGGTGGGGAAGAGCTGCCAGGACAGAGGCTCTGGGTTTTCCTGCGTGCTGACATTGCTGTAGAGAGGATAAATAAACCCCAAAACATTCCTAAGGATGCTGGAGCCCCCTGTGGACCTGCTTGGGGAGGGTAAAAATTCCTGATTCTCAGCCTGCACAAGGCCGGGAAAGGAGGTGAAACGTGAAATTGAGTGCGTGCAGAGGATGGGAGGAGATGAGATGAGAAAGGGCCTTTGATTTCTGCATTTTTTGTTGAATGCTGCACTTGATCAAGTGCAGAATCTGAAAGGGAGGGTTTGAAGGGTCTCTCCCTCTACAGAACTCAGCCATGGGCTGGGAGTCCCTTTCTCTCTGCTCCTATGAATCTCCAATCCAGCTCCAGAGGGAGGGAGAGCCCCCTCCCTGAGCCCAGCCTGGACCAGCAGCCCTGATCTGGGTTTCCTTGGGCTGAGGGAAGCGCTGGAATGTGCAACCCCCAGATCTGTATATCAGGAATGATTATCAGCTCTTTCCCAGCTGAGCTCTGCAGGAGAACTCCCCGGGCTGACAGAGGTGGGAGATGCTCTCCAGCCTGGCCAAGCTCAGGAATTGCCCACCTGGAAGGGAAGGTGGATTAACCAGATTTTGGGGTCTCTGGGGTGAGAAGGGACACTGATACCAGAAATTAAAAAAAAACCAACAAAACAAATAAATACACCCTGATATTGCAGCACTATTAAATAACTCCTGCTCTGCCATAAAAGAGAGAGCAAAGCACTTTTTCTCCATTTTTGGGCTCACTCAGTGGATCTACTCATCTGGTTTATTCCAAGTGACCCAAAATGAATGATTTTATAACTCAGTTCTGGATTTTCTACTCTATTACCTGTTGCTGTAGTAACTTTCCAAGAAAAGATACTGAGTAAGGGAGTAGGTTGTTGGTATTATGCTTTAAAAGCATTAAAAAAAAAGAAGTTCAATCTCCAAAGTTTGGCTCCTTCCTCTTGAGATTTCATCCAACTCCCACTGAAGTCAATTAAAATTAGGGTTTCCACAGAGTTTAGTGGAGCTGAATTAGGCTCTAGGCAAGGATGGCCTGCAGATGGGTGATGATGAACCTGCAGCTAGGAGAGGGGGAGTGTTTATATCCCTCATACTGGGGGGGGGGGGGGGGGGGGGGGAAAGGATTTAAATATGACTAAGAGGGGCCTGTGCTTGTTCCCAGTTAATGGGAAAATTCATCAGTAGTCCCTGAAGCAATGGTGGGGAGCAGGCAGGGAGGAACTTCAGAAAATGAAGTCAGCTGGAGCCCCCTGAGAACAGAAATCAGGACAGAAAAGGTCTGGTTCTCTTTTATTGATTAATTAATCCACAGATTGACCTCCTGAAGAATGTCTGTGTTGCACAAAGTTTGCTTTAATAGAGTTTTATTTTATTCCATCTTGCACAGAGAATTCAGCTGCATCACCTGCTCCCAGGGCTGGTTTTGCTTCCATGCCATAAAATATTTTAAAGATCCTTCCTGAGAATCCTTTTGGAGTCTGGGCAGGTACAGGGATGCCCATAGAGGGGGTCAGGGCTTTCTTCTGTAATTTCCACCAGCAGAATTTGGCAGAGAAATTCCAAACTGCTTTTCCCTATTACTCATTCTTAAAATTATTCCCAGATTCTCATGGATAAGCTATCCTGGCATGGAAATCTGGGCATCCAAAGGTCAGGTCCAAGCGCTCGGAGTGGTTTTATTGCCCAGAGGTGCCTTGGTGCAGGTCTGAGTAAGGAGGAAGGCAAGAATTCCAGCTGGCAGGAAAACACATTGGGGTACCAGCCCTCAGGGCCTTGGGAAATCTGTGGAGAAGGCAGATCCAAGGTATTTCTTCCACAGAAATGTGGACAACGTTTAATTGAACACAGATTAAAGTATTTACCTGCAAATCTTCAGCATTTTCTGTAGAGTCCCCATCTTGCAGCTTAGAGACCTTAAAAAAAAAAAAAGAGTTGAAATCAGAATTTTGCACACTTTGGTCTGCTCGCCCAGACAGTCTGCAGTCAGCAAAAACCTGTTCCTGAGACAGGGAAACAGTCTGTGTGTCTCTGCAAGACAGATCACGTCACGGCTGCATCCCTTATTTCTGATCCTTCCTGCAGGAAAACCCCCCCATCCCCAGATTTCCTTCAATAAATAGATGCTTTAAGGCACCTCGAAGTCCAAGGGCAGGTAAATGTGCAAAAGTGGGGCTTTGATCTTGTGGGTGAGCACGTGGACCTGCACACACTGAGAATTAATTGCTGCATCCCCCAGGTTTACCGCAGAGCACGGCAAAGTTTCGCATTATCTGCAGGAAAAGGGAGCCCGTTGCAGGATTTAGCCAAGTATAGAAAGTGTCATTGATTGCTCCCTGGAGATGCATCATTTCTAATGAGAGTCCTAAAATGCTGGAAGCTGATAACATAAAACTCCACAAAACTACTGGAGTTTGCAGACTTATTACCATACTGCTCCCAAGCTGGAGCTGAGGGGGGGAAAGCAACGTAAATAATCTTTTTGGAATGGGGTTGTTGATGGGGGAAATGTGTAAAAATGAAGCTGTTGGCAGAACACTGTTAGCTTATGAATTATGCATTTAATTAAGAGGAGCTAAACTGGTAGATTTGGAAAGTTCTGATTTACTGTGGCTTGTAAAAGACAGGGTTGGAGTCCTGCTCCTGCTGTTGGGTGCAGAGCAGCTGCAGAGGGGCTGGCAGGACACCCTGGGTCACCCCACACTGGGGGATCAGCTCTGAACCTGCTCCTCACTGCCCAAAAATCTTTCCCAAAAACAGGCAATGGTAAACTCACAAGGATATCTGCTTTTCCAGGGTGGGCTGGTCAAATAAATCAGTTTTAAGTTTACTGGTCTTATAGAGCTACATTATAAAGATTTGCATTGTGGAGCACCATGTGGGAAATGGGGGCAGAAAAGGGGCAGGAAGTGAGAATGGGGCAAAAAGTATGGAAGATAAGGGGATGTTCATTATCAAATGTGCCTAGGATCAAATTTTAAGTCATCTCCAAAGTGCAGCTCAGCTCATCCCTCCATGAAAATCCAGTGCTCAAGCTCCTTGTAACCAGTTTAATTTTTCCATACTGAGAGTGAAGAAAGGAGCTGTAGCACCAAGCAGCAATTTGCCCTCTGGATTTTCAGAGGGAAAGTGCCATAAACAGAAATTATTTACTAAAGCAGCTTTCCCACACCATTGCAGCACCACCATTCCTGCTTAGGAGCAGACAAGGCAGGAAAATGAGAAGTAGCAGGGGACAGAAACTGCTGTGGCCTCCTGAAGTGGCTTGAAATGAGCTGAAAACTCAAGCAATGCTTACCTGGCTATTGTAAAATTCAGGGTCACCGACGAAGGAAGGAATGATGAGGAGGACTGCATCTTATCAGAAGGCTAATTTATTACACTGTATTATTATTATTTATATACTTGCTATTATGTTATTATACTATATATAATATAGTATAATAGATATTATACTATATATTATATAGTATAATATATAATAGTATAATAGTATATAAATATATATATTTATATACTATGTATTATTTGTCTATATTTTCATTATTAAATTATTTATTACATATTTTATTATTAAATTATTATTTATTATATATTCATATACTAGATATTATTACTTATTATATAAATAATTACATTAATATTAGTAGTAGTGCTATTTACTATACTACACTATATTAAAGAATTCTATACTGTACTAAAGAATACAGAAGGCTAAAAAGATAATAATGAAAACTCGTGACTTTCCAGAGCCCTGACACAGCTTGGCTGTGATTGGCCAATGAGTCAAAACAACTTGCGCCAGAATCCAATGGAACAATCCCCAAACACTTTCCAAAGGAGCAAAACACAGGAGAAGCAAATGAGATAAGAATTGTTTTCCTTTTCTCTGAGGCCTCTCTCGCTGCCTTTCAGCCTCCCAGGAGAAAAACCCCAGGTGAAGGGATCACGTTCAGGGAATGTGGATGCCACACCTGGCCCGTGCTAGTTTGTGCCTCCCCAGTGATTTTCCCTCACTCTCCCCGCCGGTTCTGCTGGGAGGGATGTGCCATGCGTGTCTGGTGTTTTCCAGCCTTGTCCTACACGTGGATCTTCAACAATACCACCCTGGATCTTGGGGAGGACAGCCGGCGCTTCGTTTCCCAGGCCACAGGAAACCTGTACCTGGCCAAGGTGGAGCCCTGGGACGTTGGGAATTACACGTGTGCCGTGAGCAGCGCCGAGGCTCAGCGCCAGGTGTGGGGAACCCCCACTGCCCTCAGCCTCAGGGCAGATGGTGAGTGCACAGCGGGGCTGGGCTGCCTCAAAACCCCGACTGATCCTGCCCCAGGTGGGGGGAATTCACCCCCACGGAGGGAAAACTGCCCCCGTGAAGGTTCTGCAGCAGGACACGGCTCCGTGGTCATGATGCCTTTTTGGGATTACCTAAAACAGAGGCCAGGCAGAATTAAGGCAATAAAAAGTTGTTCTGTTCATTGAAGGCCTTCAGGTACACTTAGGGCAGACAAAGCCCCCCAGGGGCTACACCCAAAAATGGACCATGGGTCAGGGTTTGCACACTTTTATAAGTTTTCTCCATTTGCATATTGGGGGTGAATCTGCCAATTCCAGCTTCAGCTAATGAAGTCATTGACCCCAGGTTTGCTCCCCCAACTCACTTTTGTTCCCATCTCTGGCCCTGAGGCAGTGAGGTGTCCTTGATTGCCAGGCCTGGAGAGGAATTGCTGTGTCTGCCCCAAATGGGGAAGCAGCAGCTCACACTGAGTGAGGAGTTTGGAGTTACACACTAAAGAATTGCAGAATTACAAATAGATGGAAAATAGAAAAGCTGAAATTTTAAGGCATGGGTGACGTTTCAGCTGTCAGGGGCAGGGATGAGGAGATGAACAGGCAAAGAAAGTTCTCAATGTCACTGAACAACAAGAGAATGTCACGTGGCACATTAATATTTCCCACCTCATGCCCATGTTGAGGTTTAAATCCAACAAATCTTTCTAAATTTGTCATCTAAGTATAGCTCAAATATCAAATCCAGAGAGCTGCCTCGATTTGCTGAGGTGAAAAACTCCCCTGCACACGTACCAACGCCTTCCTGGCAACATTTGTAATTAAATGTTCATGAGAAGAAACACAGACCAGGAAATCTGTACACAAAGTTTGTTTTGGGAGTTCGCCCACCTAAGTTTCAATATACTCGTGCTGTTTGCAAAGCAGTGGCGACAATCAGTGACAAAAGTCTGTGCAGAGTTGGATTTGGAGGATAAACAAAACTCAGCTGTGCGTTATGGAATAATAAATAAATAAATAAAGCATGGAATAATGCTGTCACTGCGAGGCTCTGCTGTTCAATAACATCAGCAGATCACAGAAAACAAAGCTGCACTTCCTCAGCTCCAAAGTCAACAATTTGGCACAAACTCTGATTGCAGATGCTTAAGATCTTTTCTGATTCTTTTTATCTTTTCATCACGCTGTTCCTTTTCTCAGACTCCTTCTATCAGTCCCTTTCTCTTCTCCCATCCTCTCTGCTGGCCTCTGGATTGACTCCAATGCTGGCAGCCTCTGAGGCAGCAGTGGAAGTCGCATGTGCAATATTATGCAGATGCCTGTTAAATACAAAACAAGAATTGGTTCATTTCCTGTGTGGGATCTGGGCAAAGACACCGCAGGAAAATACCTGATTTATGTTCATCCCCATAGCTGGAATGAGTTTCACTGTGAGATACATAAAAGATATTGAAGAAGTTCAGCTAAAAGTTTAGTTTCCTAAATCTATCCCAAACCTGCTGCAAAATTTAATGCCCTAAATTAATACTGGATTATCTGTGATTTATCAGATGTTCAGCCAGATTTTCAAATATGATAATTCCATCTAATTACATCGGCCTTCCTCAAGTCTGCAACTCACATTTGGGTGTTTTAAAGACATTTTAAGAGTTTTGCAAGTAGTTTAAACATGGATTTTCTAATTTGCTTGCACATAGGATCACCGCAGTGTCCTGAGCGTGACTAGTGGCAAAACTGTCACTTGATAAAAGGTGTGAACCCAAAATTATCTCAAAAACCTTGATGCACAGCAGACTTGGAATGTAAAACTTGCATGAAGTCACACTCTTCAACTCTAAATGCGGGGAATGGAGAGATTTCACAGAGTTTTCAGCAGAGGGCTGAACTCCACCCAGGAGGTTAAACCTGCTCCATCACGGGTGGAACAGGAGGCTCCAAAGAGATTCATGCCACCCTCCCTTTCACCCTGAAGCTGTGCTGCACGAGAAGGTCTGGGCTCAGCTGGAGTGAGCTGTTTTGCTGTTCCACAGGTGTGATGGGGGAGTACGAGCCAAAGATTGAGGTGCGTTTTCCAGAAACAACCTACGCCGCCAAGGGCTCCTCGGCCAGACTGGAATGCTTTGCCCTGGGAAAGTAAGAGCTTTGTTTTTGTTCAGTCTGGGGTTTAACACTGCTCCTGTCACGTTGGAATTATTCTGGTCGGAATGGGATTTGTGAATCTTGTGGTTTTTTAACCTTGCTTTGATTGTGCCATGTGTTCCCAAGGAAATGAGAGAGCACTGTGCTGTAACTGAGGCTCACATGGATGCAGGGGGAGGGAATGTGGGAAGAGGAGGGAAAACTGGAACAAAGATTTTCTTTCCTGAGAGTAGTTTTGACTCTGAGATGAGACCTGTCTCCAGGTGACAATGCTCGGTGTACCCTGATAGATACCACAACAGGAATGGTTTTGGTGCTTGTGTGACATCATGGAATCACAGACTGCTCTGGGCTGGAAGGGACCCTAAAGCTCATCCAATTCACCAAGTTTCAACCCCCTGCCCTCAGCAAGAACATTTTCCACTGTCCCAGGTTGCTCCAAGCCCTGTCCAGCCTGGCCTTGGGCACTTCCAGGGATCCAGGGGCAGCCAGAGTTGCTCTGGGCACCTGTGCCAGGGCATCACTGCCCTCATAGCCAAGAATTCCTAATTCCCAATATCCCATTTAAACCTACCCTTCTTCAGTTTGAACCCGTTCCCCCTTGTCCCATCACTCCATCCCCTGGCAATTGTCTCTCTCCAGGTTTCCTGGGGCTCCTTCAGGCCCTGCAGGGCCACCCTGAGCTCAGCCCAAAGCTTCTCCTGTGCAGGTGAGCAATGCCAGCTGTGCCAGCCTTTCCTCCCAGCAGAGCTGCTCCATCCCTGGGCTCATCCTGAGCCTCCTCTGGGCTCTCTCATTCCTAAAAATCAGATGTGGGGAATCAGGTTATATTTGAGGAGTATGTGGGATGGATCTCCCGACCCTCCCACCTCCAAAGCAATGCTGAGGAGCCCTGGGAAGACCCAGCAGCAGCCCTTCCTTCCAAAAATCCATTTTCCTGCATTTTTCTGTGTTTTCTTGGGCTGCTGTGCCTGTTTCCAGCTGCACTGGAGGCTCAGGCAGCTGCTCTGCATTCAGGGAGCAGCTGGGGGACTGAATCACTGTAACCAGCCCACAAACCCAGTCTTTCCACTGAGCATCGTTGGAAAGGCCCAAATAACCCTGAGATTGTTGACCTCTATTTAGTTTAAGTTCACTTTGACAATCCATTTTAAGGCTGTAAGCTTTTAAAGTGTTTAGAGCTTTCCCAGAGGTTAAAAGCCTGACTTGCAGACAGCACAAATTAATCAAATGTTCCTCTGGAACCTAGGCTGGCGAGTAGAAAAATAAAGCAAATAAAAAGTTAATAAGATTGAAATGGCCTTGCCTTTCAGATGAGATTTCTACACAAACTAATAATAGAGATAATTTTTATTAAAGGTATATGCACTTTTTTTTGGCCCAAAAGCAGTACCAGACTTTAGCATTCTTGGTAAAGCTGATTTTCTTTCCCAAATACTGCCAAGCTACTTCTCTTTAAATACCTCCTTAACTGTGTGTTAGTCCGTGCAGGCTCTACATTTCAAGTTGTCATTTCTTATTTCCATCTGTTGCATGGAAAGCATTGAACAATGATGGAGAAAAAGCCAGGAAATGAGATGTACAAAGCACTGACATCTTAGTGAAGGGGTAAAGATGGGTCATGCTAACGTGATGAACAGATTTTGCCATTTACAGAACATCTTAAGGAGAAAAAAGGGGACTAAGAGGACATATGGATAATGAGATCCCTCAGGGAGACCCTTCTATGCAGCGCTTAGGAATGCCTGAGAGGGTTAATGCAGCTTTAATGTGGATTTTCTTCTTCATGTGCGGCTGAAAGCAGTGCTGCCAGACCTCCCTGGAGTTATCCTGCCCGAACACCAGGGATCCAGGGCCAAAATCCACTTTCCACACACGCTCTGGTGTCACACTGCTGATGTGCACCCCGTGTTGGAGGAGCTGCTTGGGAGCAGAGGCTCTTGGGTGGTGATACTGGAGAACTTCTCACAATTTCTCCTCCTAAATTTTATTCTTAGAAGTTCAATGTCTTGTACAGAACTGCACAAGTTTCAGTCTGTGGGGTTTTTTTCTCCCTAAACAAAACCTTTTCACCAACATGTCCACCAGTAGAAAAGCTTTATTTCAGAGCTGGCACTTAGATGTGAATAAAGCAAGCAAAACAGATTGCAGGTGAAACACTCTTAACTTATTAGATAAGGCCAGATTTCTAGAGCTATGCAGGTGATTAGTGGCATTGTGAAAAGCTGGAAGTTTCCTGCCTCCAACTGCTTACAATTGCAGGCAGAACCACCTAAATGCAGCAGCACCTTCAGATTCCCAAATTCCACTAAAACCCTGGCCCCTGCTATTGTCTGTTTATGTTAAAATCAATTCAGCCCAGCATTTGTTGAGCTGCACCTCTGATCTGCCGCGAGCACCGGTGGTTATTATCTCGTTCAGGTTTCAGAACTGCTTTCCCATTATCCATAATTTTCTATATTCACACTCTTAGGCCGCTGGCTCTGACAATGCTGTGGCTGCTGCTGCCTGGGCACTGTGAATAACAGAAATCTTTCATGCTGAAGGCAGATCATAGGCAACCCGCTGGGGTTTTGGGCTGCAAAAGTCTTAAATGAAAGTAGTTTTGCGGTATTTAGAGAAATAGCGTCTCTTTTTCTGTGTGGAACAGCAAATCACACCAATTGGGCCTGGCTCAAAAGGCACTTCCAGAGTTCAGATGCAGCTAGGAGAGGCCAGGCTCTTGGCTGAGTTTAAAACTTGGTTTAAAACATCTCAAAAATGCCTTTTTTTTAACGTGGGGGAGCTCAAAATCACTCAAATGTGCTCCTGAGGGGCACCCTGGGGTAGGTGCATTCCACAGAGATCTCTTGCAAAGTTCTTTTTGCATTTCACATTAAAATATCACTAAGGATTTTCACAAATCATCTACCAGCCCCAGAAATTCTTCTCGTTTTGAGGAAAATAAGGGGTTAAATAAGAATTTCTCCGTGCAAAGAGGGTTTGGAGGGATGGATCCCAAATGGACAAAGGATCTCAGGCCAGTCCTTGACTTTGAACCTTGTTTTATAGAGCAGACACCACAAATAGAAGATTTGGAAAAGCAAATTAGTGCTTGCTCTGATGGGATTATAAAATAAAGTGCAGCTCTCTGATGAATCTAAACAGGCAAAAAACTGCACCTTATACTTAATCCTTTGAAAGAGGGAAAACTGAAATATGAAATAGTGGCTCCACTATTTCAAATCCTGCAGCTTGTGGCAGTTTAATAGAAGAGATGAGACTTTGTGTTCTGCACCAATATTCATTACAATGACAGTGTTTAATATTATGCCAGGATTAAAAGTCCTGGTTTGGATCAAGCTCTATTAATCATGCCATATATCCAAATTATTGTTCCCTGTCTTTCAGGGGATTGAGCACCATGGAAAGAATTATGTTCAGCTGAGTTACACTGTGCTGCTTTCTGTAGATTTCTCTCAAAATAACTTTTTTTTCCTGTTGCACAAATAAGAATAGTCCCTGGAATGAAAAAAGGCAAAGTAGTTTCCATGTCTGGTGCACATATTTATTAAACTCTGTCTATGGTTTATATTTTTCTTCATTCCCTTCTCAAAGAAAAGGAAATAATCAGCTCACAATCCCTGCAGATGGGCTGTTGCCAGCTGAGGTTGTAAAAAGCATATGTGAATAACATAAAACAAGATTTCTTTCAACTCCAGAATATTCATTTTTCATGGGAAGTTCCCACCTATTCCTCTAAATGTATTCACAGAAGGGTTTTTTCTAGCAGCTCTTGGAATAAGTAGATAATCACACAGCTCCAAGGGGGTTCCAAATAACCATTTTTACTAAATTTACATAAAAATCCCAGGCTTCTCCTCTGGTATATTCTCAAGCTGTTGATGTAGGAGGCTTTAAAAGGGCCAGTTATGGGGAATCCCAGCTATGGGGATGACTTTGGGCGCCACAAGTGAGGTTTCCAGCCCCTCTTTCCCATCCCTGGCCGAAGCAAGGCCTGGGTTTGTCCTCCCAGGGATGAGCAGATCCCCTCTCACACAGCTTGGGCTGCGCCTCCAGGAGAGTGGCTTCAGAAAACTGCTGCTCTCAGGTAATCCATCAGGAGGATCCAAAATTAAATGCTTTAATTATGGTGCTCCTCAGATCCTAATTCTCCCTGGTGTCAGCAGTGATGCGCCTTTCAAAGCTCAGCTCGGGCTCGTTTGTCTAACGAACCACGGGCTTCATTATCCCAAATGCAGATTGAATTTCCCTTTGAAGGGCCCCCAGATGCACAGGACAAAAGATGAGGCATGGTCCCAATGCATCATCTCTGCTGAAAAAGGTGAAACCTCCCTCATGGTGTGGGTTCTAATTCTGCAGACAAATTAATTTCGCGTTCGCTGTGACAAGAACTTGTCACCAACCACAAAATATTTTCCATCTCCTTTTCTTTCCCAGTTAGTAACTTATGGTTTTGTGATTCTGCTGCCTGTATGGTGGAATATAAATTAAATTAGTGCTCCTGGATGCTCTGAAGGTTTCAAATAAACTGCAGATTTATGTACTAAGACACTCTCATATTTATGCACTGTTTTCTTATTTACTCAGGAGAAAGCCAGACTTTGTGTATGAAGTGTAATAAATTTGGGAAGTGCACTCATTGTTTCTTCATGTACTCCAAAACTTTTTAGGCCCAAGCAGTTATTATTTTTAATCTGGTTATTGGAAGGACAGAAGGACCCTTGAGGGGCAGGGCCACCCCAAAGCTGCAAGGACAGGCAATGCTCTGTGCAGCAATGCAGTCCTGGCCTTCCAAGGAATAGGAGTGTGCAAAACATTCCCACAAAAATTCACAAGGCTGAAGTAGGTTTTATACACAATTACCTGCTTCTAAATGAATGTTTTACTCCTTAAAGCATCAATTTCTAAATATATTATTTGTCCCAAAACCCAATTTAATCAAACTGGTTTTATTTTTTTTTTAACCTTGAAAGGTTTCACATTGCTTAAGTAAGAGTTGCTATTAAGAGATTTGGTAATAAAGATGGGAACTAGCAGCAGAAAAAAGTGAAACCAGCCAAAAAAACCCTTATTTTCTGCAAAATACAGTGATTGAAGATGCTGGGAATTCTGTAGCAATGAGGTACCAATAAAGAAATGCAGATATTCTCTAAGAAAGTCCATCCCATGGAATTGGCTGAATTCTAAATCCTGCCACACTCTGTTCCTTTACCTGTAGCTCAGGTGGAGCTGCTGTCCTGACCCAGGAATTCCTCCTCCTGATAAAATCCAGGCTCCCTGGCAGGAGAACAAAGGGCAGTTAACTATTTATTGTCTTTAAACACAGAAAAGCTGATGAGCTCCGAGGTGTCTCTGTCCTCCTGCTCAGCTGACATCGGGAGTGAGCGTCAAACACCCTCATGCTTGGCCAAAAATGAGCTGAGCTCGCCTTGAGACATCCCCAAGGATGTGATTAAAAGTCTGTGGTGTGGAGAAGGAGATCAGGGGAGCATCTTCTGCTCAAACCTTGGCCAAGCTGGCAGAAGGAGCCTTTTCCCACCTAGCACTGCCTCTGGCCTTGATGTCAGCCCAGAATTCCCTCGCTCATGAACAACCAGAGCTGAGAGAAAACAAATGGCTGAGAGAATGGGAAATATGGAGATGAAGCTCTTTCAGGTGGCAGAATGCATCTAATTATTGGGGTTTTTTTCTCCCATATGGCTGCTGGTTCCCTTTAATCTCTTTGTTACATAAAAAAATAAAATTAAATCCAGAAGAGACGCCTTTAAAGCAAGCAGTTAAACGCTGCTGGCATTCTGCAGGCTGCTGCTGCTGCACAGTTGCTGCTCCCCAAGTGTTGAATATGCAGGAGGATTTGAAGAGCCAGCCGTGCTCTCCTTGCTGTGGATCAATCCCAGCCAGGCTGGGAAGCTCCCCTGGCTGTTTTCCTGCCTGGAGCATGGCAGACATGAGCCAGGCTGGGTCTGCACCAGAGCTGCGCTCCTTTTAAACAGCCAAAAGTACCTTGCTTTATAACAACTGAATAAATATCTGAATAAATAACTGAAACTAACTTGCTGTAGAGAAATCCTGCAGGAATGCTGCAGGAGGAAAGAAGGCTCCAGGGAAGCCTTGTTGCTCTCAAAAAACACCTGAGGAGAGCTTGAGCCAGGTGGGGATGGGCTCTTCTGGCATGACAACAGCCTCCAGCTGCACCAGGAGTGGTTTGGGTTGGATTTTTAGAAAAATTGGTTCATTGGAAAAGCAGAGAAACACTGAAGTTCTGGAGTCACCAGCCCTGGAAGCCTTCAAACCATGAGTAGATGTGGCACCTCCTGATTACAGAGTGCGTGGAAGGTTGGACATCCCCAGGATGAGATGAGAGATGAGAATTTGACGCCATGTTCTCAGCAGGCTGATCTATTCTATTCTATTCTATTCTATTCTATTCTATTCTATTCTATTCTATTCTAATTACATCACATTACATTATATTATATTATGCTATACTAAAACTATACTAAACTACAGAGAAAGGATACATCAGAAGGCTAAACAAGAGTGACAATGTGATAACGAAAGCTCGTGACTGACTCCTCAGAGTCTGACCCAGCTGGACTGGGATTGGTCATTAATTAAAAACAATTCACATGGAACCCATCAAAGATGCACCTGTTGGTAAACCATCTCCATACCCCATCCCAAGCAATCAGATAATTATTGTTTACATTTCTTTTCTGGAGCTTCTCAGGAGAAAAATCCTGGCGAAGGGATTTTTCAGAAAGTATCCTGGTGACAGGGGTCTTTTCCAGCCTCAATGATCCTGTGGTTCTGTGATGAGGTTTCTGGAGGAGACAGCATCTTTTAACAATTCCCCCAGGGAAAACAAACGCTTAGAAATTCCCTAGGAAGGAATGGGATTAAATATCTGAAATAGCTCTTGGTCTTGTTGGAAAGGACAGTTAATAAAGGTGGTGGTGACAGTAGCTGTTGTCTAGAAAGATCTGGAATTTTTTAGAATTTGACCAAAATGAGGAAAAGTGGAATAAAATCTCAGATTTGTTTGCAGCCCTTTGACTGGTTAATAACATCTGACATGTCCCAGTCACTCCTGTTTGTAGGAAATTTTTCAGAGAACTCATGTTTCTCCCAACTCTGGTCCTGCTTGCTCAGAGGAGTTGTGAACATCACAGACACACGGACTCAAAATGCAGAAATCAGGCCCAAACTTCCTGAATTATTAAGAAATTAATCCATTCTGTATTTGTGACTTGATTTCTTTGTTCAATAAACAAGGACTTGAACTTGAATAATTTAAGGTGCGAGCAGGAATTAAAAAGGAATAAAAGGAATTTATTATTATTAAAAAAGAATAAATCCTTTGTAAGTCAGCACTGCAGGCAGAGACCTTGGAGACTGGAAACAAGGACTTGTAACTTCCATGAAAGTTGTGTTTTCAGTTGCTGTGGATGTTACTTCCAGCAGAAAAGAAGTCAGCATTTAGCCAAAGCCCCTTTTAAAAAGCTCAAAATTGAATTTGTTAGAAAAAGCAACTTACTTCAGTTTGCAGAAACAGCAAACAACTGTGAAATCCATGACTATTAATATTTCAAAGTGTTTTGGTGACATAATAGATCATGAAAGTGAGGCTCCTATGGTTTGTGATATTACCAGAAATCCAAGATGTATTTATAGCTGCCTTCACACTTCACTGTTTTGTGCTGTATGGGATACATTGATCCAAACATAAATGGAAATGATAGAAAGCTTCAAAAACATGAAAAAAGATATATTCCTTTTTTGTCTCTATCTCTTTCCAGCCTCAATGTTTTGTTCTTTCCTCTCCTCACTCAATTCTCTGTCTGCTCTCTTCTACCTTGGCTCCCATTTTATATATTTAGATTTATTGGTATTTTTAGATCTTTTGAAATCTTGGCCAATGTTTCCTATTTTGGGGTATGAAAATGCCTTTAGTGCTACAGGGAATTTGTTTGCTGGGAGAACCAGTCAATAATTCAGAACTTCTGTGGTGTTTACTTGGACTTGCAAAGTCATTGCTTCAGTGTCACAGGCCTTAAAAACAGGTTTGAGCCCAAAGTGAGAGTTACTAAGGGGAAAACACAAATTGGCCTGAGGAAAAATCATAGAATTTACTGAGGGTTTCATCCCACTTTGGACCTGTGCTCCTAAATAAATTGGACATGCTATAAAATCTCAGTCTTATATGAATCTCTGTTTGTCATGCTCAGGAATTATTTCTTTTTAAAAAACATTGCTACTCTCAAGAAAGGATTTTACATTCTTTTTCCTCTGCTGTAACCAATGCTGTCTCTTTTTCTCCAACAAATACAATAATTTAGTCCTGTCCCAAGTATTAGCTGGAGAAGGCCTGATGGAAAATCCTTGGCAAAGAAAATCCGACACAACAGGACCGGGGGAGTTCTTGAAATCCCCAACGTTGAGCAGGAGGATGAAGGTTCCTACGAGTGCATTGCAGGAAACACCCGAGGAATAAACATTGCAAGAGGTCAATTATTTGTCTATGGTAAGCAGATTAAGCGAATTTTGCTTTTTAATGAAGAGCAGGATGGAGTTCTGCTGTATTGTGCAGATGAAGTCTCCCAGCCCCTTCCTGGAGGTAGAAAGTGCATGTCAGCTTAAGCTGATTAAAAACTGATTGGGGGCTCTCAGTGACCTTCACTCAGTTACAGACTCAGAAAATAGAGATATTTTACATCAAAGCTGGGATTGGAAGTGTGGGAAGTTGGGAATGTTGATAAAAGGCAGAGAGGAATCCCTGTGCAGGTGTGTGAGACATGAAAGGCAGGCAGGGATCTGTTGTGGTGTTGGGAGGGTCCCCAGGACGAGGTGAGAGATGAGAATTTCACTCCATGTTCCCAGAAGGCTGATATATTATTCTATTCTATTCTATTCTATTCTATTCTATTCTATTCTATTCTATTCTATTCTATTCTATTCCATTCCATTCCATTCCATTCCATTCCATTCTAAAACTATACTAAAGAAAGAGAAAGGAGACTTCAGAAGGCCAAAGCCAGAATGAACAATAAAAACCTGTGACTGACCAGAGTCTGACACAGCTGGACTGGGATTGGTCATTAAATTAAAACAATTCACGTGCTGGGTAAACAATTCTCCAAATCACATTCCAAAGCAGCAAAACATGGAGAAGCTGAAGCTTCTCATCTTGCCAGGAGAAGAAATCCTGGCAAAGGGATTTTTCATAAAATACCACGGTGACAGGGATCAGTGTCCAGCAGAGATGCAGGGCAGGGAAGGATTTCCCTGTGGCAGTGAAGGTGATTTCACCTCCTGCTGTCCCATAAATACACGAGGACAAAGCTGAGGGAACTGATCCCATTCCCCCCTCTCCTTCCAGCTTGGCTAAAAGTGGAGAATAACCTGGGGATGTTCTCCCTTTCCCTGTCCCTTGCTGTGGCATTGGTTCTCTGCAGTCCCAGCCCCATGGGATGGTCCCTCATGGCCGGGGTGAACGATGTCACCTTAGTGGAACCCTTCACACCCAGGGAAAGCAACACATTTGGACAGGAATAAGAGGAGAGATCTTTTCTTTACCTCATAAATCTTTCAAAGGAGAAAGCAAAAAAAGAAAATGAAACATAACAGCAAGGAGAAAAAAAAAAAATCACAGCAAGCAAGACTGAGCCTCCAGTTAACATCTGTTGAGAAGACTCTGGCGAGTATTTTCCTTTTTTTTAAAGTAAATCTCTTCTAATGAAGAGATGCAGGCTTTGCTGATAAGCTCCCAGGCTCCTGCAGCCATGGCTAATATCAAGATATATGCCAGGAATAGAACAGTCTGCTGCTGGTTTAAATATTTCATTATTTCCCTGCTTTCAGGGGGTAGATTTTGCTCTTGTTGCTCACTAATTTTTTTTCACCACGTCAATCCAGCAGTTCCATTAAAATTAAGTTCAGTAGATTACCTGGCCGTGATTGATAACAGCGCAGGCAATTATAAAATTATGATCAGTTAATTCAATCTAAAACAATGTGCTTATTAACTGTGCTCTGTACATTAATTAATAGCTGTTCATAGAGCAGTGTATAAACAGCACTCATGAAGCCTTGGCATGAGGTTTTTTTGTCATATTAGGAGTGTGCTGGTGAATTATCTCTGTAATTGATTTCCTCTTGCTCCTTTTCTGTTCTCTGGGGGTTTTCCTCTGGAGGAAGGCTGGCTCCAAAAAATAGGGATTCTTTCCTGGACACTGCTTTTTATGTGATCCCTCCTGAGAGCAGTACAAATTAAATGTAATTAGAATGCTTTTAAGCAGGGGGAACTCTGTCCTTAAAGGATCTTTGGGCACCTGAAGGGGCTCCAGGAGAGCTGGAGAGAGACTTTGGATAAGGGATGGAGGGACAGGACATGGGGGATCCTCCCACTGCCAGAGGGCAGGGATGGGTGGGATTTTGGGGGAAATCATTCCCTGGGAAGGTGGGGAGAGCCTGGAATGGAATTCCCAGAGCAGCTGTGGCCGCCCCTGGATCCCTGGAAATGTCCAAGGCCGGGTTGGACACTGGGGCTTGCAGCAGCCTGGGACAGGGGAAGGTGTCCCTGCCATGGATGAGGAGTTACTTGGTGTTATTTATTCTCCCCAGGTCTCACCTCTAACTTGCCAACAGCTCTAAATGTCAGAGCCTTCCCCAGGGAGCTCCTGCTCAGCTCAGCCCTTGAGGCCCAGTTGTTTACAGAGCTCCTGGGGGGTTCCTGCAAATTCTGCTTTTACACCTCAGTGAATTTCTACAGAGGAAGACTTTGCAGAAATGACATGTCTCGGTGCTCTCCTGAATTTCTGGCATCTAAAATCACCATTTCTGCACATTTTGGCCACAAAAATTGATAAAATCTCAACCAAACTCCTTACCCATTAACCATTGATTTCTAAAGTTTTCCTAAGCTTGCCCCAAAGTTTAATGCCCGGGAATGGCTGTACAGAATACACTTGCAATATAATAAAAATGTGTTGAACAGATATTAATTAGCCCTGCTCAGTTCATTAATTAATGGCAGCATATCTTTTCTCCTGCTTAAAATGCTTTGCATATTCTTTTCAGCACCCCCTGAATGGGATAAAAAAATCCAAAATGCCTTTCTGTCTCTCTATGACAGTTTATTTTGGGAATGTAAGGCCAGAGGAAAACCGAGCCCTTCCTATAGCTGGTTAAAAAATGGCCAGCCCCTCATGTCAGAGGTAAGATTCCTGTCTCCTTTGATTTCTTCCTCATCTTTTCATTTGTTTGTTTGTTTGTTTCATTATTTAGTCATCATATTAGTTTCACAATATAGTAATTAAGTTTCAAAAAATAGGTAAATATTAATATATCAAAGGAAATATAATAGTACAAATCCTTTGCAACACAGAGCCCCAATTCTTGGACTTCATCCTTATTGGAAATGTATGAAATTGCAGTTTAGAGAGAGAGAAACACCAATTTCTTCATGAAAATTATCTAATTGCTACAAGATAAGGCTGTAGGTATAGAAAGGCTTAAAAATATGAATTATAATTGGTGAAAGGATCACTAAACACATTTGTAGACATAATCTGCAGTTTGAGGAACTGGTAGGATGCCAAAGGACTGGAAGAGGACTCCAGAGCTGGAATTGCAAAATGCTCAGTGTTGAATTGCACTTTTCTTCTGTTTCTGTTCCAAATCAGTAGCTGGGTGGGCCTTTGGTCTCATGCAGAGTGCTGCTCTCCTGCTGAGTTAATTCTTTACCTTAATTAATCAGTTAGCTCTGACTACCAGCTCATTTTGAGGGCGATGTTTTCTGTGCTTTGTAGCAGGATAATCCAAAGAAAGCCACGTCAAGGTAAAAGGAAGAGCTGGATAAGTGCAAAATGTCACTTACAAGGACCAAGTGGGAAGGGAGGTAGGAGAGCAGGAGGAGAGGGGAGCTCAAACTCTTGGGAACCACCTTCAGATCCTCCATCAGCCAGGTCTTTGAGAGCCCAGCTTCCAGGCACAATCCCTGCATTCCTGGGGAGGCCAGGCTCCATCCATCCTCCAGCCTCCAACTGGTGGCACCCTCATGGAGGAAACTTCTGCCATAAGAAGCTCCTTGCATTCTGCTGAAGCCAAATTCCCCCTTTTTTGTGGTGGTTTTTTTTTTTTTTTTTTTTTTTTTTTTATTTTATGGAGCACCCATCCAGCATCTCTGGAGCACACAATGGCTCATCTGCGAGGCATTTCCACTTGGATGGAAAAAAAATAAATGTCTGTGATTAATTCCTGCCTAGCAAGAGCACATACAGGAGAATTTCCAGAACATATGGGCTAAATTAGCACCTGCTGGGCTGCAGAACCAGCATTTATTTGATTTAGTTGTACTTATTTTAAGTCGTTGGAGTGGGGTCCAATCTTCCATATAATTTTCTGCTGGATCAGTCCTAAACAGACCCAACCTGCATCTGGGGAAAATAGCCAGAATTTACCTGGACTGCAATTTTTCTGAACCTGCTCATTGTAGTCATTGTCACCTTTTTCTGAGCGAGATTATCTTGTTTCTCTCTCTTTGAAGGCAGCAATATTTAGAGTCTGTCACTCTTCAATTGCAGCGTTTCAATAAAGAGGAATGAAACGCTCACAGACACATTTTCAACCAGCATTTTCACAGTACTTACAGTGAGCTGTAAATGCAATTCTTCAGGCAACAAAGTGCTGGATGTTATTGCTCAATGGACAGAATGGACACTTTGGAGGGGAAAGTACAAGGGAGATGTAATAAAATATTCAGTTTGTCGCAGCACCCCGCGTGTCGGAATTCTCCCAGGAAGAATAACATCCAGATGCTTTTCACCCTGGGGCTGGTTCTGATTGTCTCCTCTTTGTCACAGCTCTCTGCCTGACCACCTGGTTGCTCACCCCAGCATCCTCCCTGCTCCTGGACACGGTGTGCTTTATTCTTCCCTTTGTCTGCAAGGCTCAAAAGGGCCGGCAGGGAACGGTGGGGAATTTGGGATGGGGATGGAACACGAGCCTTGCTTCAGAGAGGGGGTTTTGTATTCAAAGGATGTTTGTAAAAATAGAATGCATTGAGACGATAGCAAACAGCCTGGAGGTAAAACTAAGTATGCAAGAGATATCTGTAGCGAGAGCCTCGGAAAAAATTATGAGAGGCTAAGTAATGTAATGTTGTTAATTAGTTTGCCACACACCAGCCTGGCAGCCGCAGGCTGTGCTCTCATCACATTTCCAAGCTAAACAAGCTTGGGCTGGGTCAGTTCAGGGTTGGGAGACCTCCAAGGAAAAGCTGGGGTGTTGGAAAACATCTCCTGGATGTGTGTACTGACCCCAGAGCCCCCCGAGCCCTGGGCTGGTGCCAGCAGGAAAGGGGGGATCCTGCCCCTCCCAGGTGATTCCCCACCTGCAGAGCTGCCCCAGCCCTGGAGCTGCTCAGGGAGCCCAGAGGAGGCTCCAGGATGAGCCCAGGGATGGAGCAGCTCTGCTGGGAGGAAAGGCTGGCACAGCTGGCATTGCTCACCTGCACAGGAGAAGCTTTGGGCTGAGCTCAGGGTGGCCCTGCAGGGCCTGAAAGAAAGATGGAGAGAGAGTATTTACAAGGGCCTGGAGGGACAGGGCACAGGGAATGGCTTCAAACTGCCATAGAGTGGGTTTAGATGGGATATTGGGAAGGAATTCCTCCCTGTGGGGGTTCTGAGGCCCTGGCACAGGTGCCCAGAGCAGCTGGGGCTGCCCCTGGATCCCTGGCAGTGCCCAAGGCCAGGCTGGAGAGGGCTTGGAGCAGCCTGGGACAGTGGGAGGTGTCCCTGCCATGGCAGGGGTGGAAGCTTTAGGATCTCTCCAACTCAACCCATTCTAGGATTTATGACAGATGTTCAGCACTTCACAAATCCCTTTAAGGTGCTTGTGGCTGTTCATCAAACACTGGAGTGCATCCCCAAACTGTGCACTCCAAACTCCTCCATTCCTGCTCCAGAGGCAGGAGAGCCAGGCTAAATGAGAAGCAGCATCCTCGCCGTGATATCTGCTGTTCCAGCTTGCACTTGGTGATGGGATTTATATTCCCCCTGGGTACCTTCCAAACTCATCTGTTTGGGGGAATGTTGTTTTTTTTTTCTGCTCCTCAGTGCTCCACTTTGCAGTACAGCTATTATTGTCTCCAGAGGGTAGTAATTGTAAAATCACAAGATATTTAGCTTTAAGTTATGATTGCAGCATGAAACAGGCTTTTTTTCTGTTTTCCAAAGCAGAGCAAGTAAAACTTCTTTTAATACACAAAATTCCAAGCTCTGGTCCAAATATCCCCACTGTGCAGCTGCCTCTATTTCAGTAGAATTGCTGAAGAAAGTTGGTGTGTGTAGAAATCCAGGCCTGGAGGAGGCACATGCTCTCCCTGTGCTCTGAGCAGCTGCCTGGGGCTTTCCAAGTGGAATTTAAGTGTTGGCTTTCAGTGGAGCTTTTCCAGCGGCTCATTTCTCTGTGACTCAGGGTGTGATGATGTTCAAAATGTTCCTGTTACTGGAGCACCTCTCCTGTGGAGCTTTTATGATCAGCTGGGATTATCACCATCAGATTTCTCTGGTGGGATGATGGAATGATGCCCCACCAGCCAGGGATGAGGTGCTGCCTCTCAGGATCTGAAGATGCTCCAGCCCCCAGTGTGGAGCATCCCTACAGGGAGCTCCTTCTGTGCCACCTTCATGGAGAAGGATAACGACAGATTCCCAGCTCAGCAGTGCAGGGAAACACATGGAAAACCTGGACAAACCCACTGCTGCAACATGTGCCTGGATTTCCTGAGCAGCTGGAAGAGCTCAGAGGGCTGGAACAGCAACCACCACCACACAGAGAGGGGCACATCCCATTTCTGATGTACCCATCCTCATTGCTCCCAAGAAAACAACATTTCTCCTTCTGAGTCCTGATCAGGTGCACCAGTGAGATACTGAAAAACCTTTTGTTTGTTCACTCATTGGCTTTGTCAATGTTTTTCCTTGTTTTTCTCTTATCAGGAAAGAATTCAAATAGAAAATGGGACTCTCCTCATCCCCATGCTGAATCTGTCAGACTCAGGCCTCTATCAGTGTGTGGCAGAAAATAAATATGACACCATTTATGCCAATGCTGAGCTGAGGGTGATCGGTGAGTAAATGTCACTAAAATGTGCAGGTACCGGTAAAAAGGACACTTGTTGAAAAAAAATTTGAATTTAACAAAAGAGGAGATGAAACCTGGCAGTTCAAACCTGATATTTCTTTGCTTTTCACCTATATGGAAATGTGTTTTTTTTAAGTTTAATTTCATGGCTTGTTTGGGGAAAGACTCTAATCCATGTATGATCTTTTTTTATTATCATATATACACCAGTTTAATGAATGCTGTTTCTCGCTTAGTTTGAGTTATTAATAGTTATTCTGCAGGTTTTTAAAGTTATTTCAGAAAGCAGGGGAAGTAGTTTTAGCTATAAACAAAGAGCATATGGCAAATATGGACATAAACAAGAAACATGGAACAAGGAATCTCGTTAATGACAACCAGAGATGAACATGAATGAAGCTTGCTCATATATTGTAAAAGTGTTCTGTTCTAGACTTCAAAATGTAAAGTTTCCTCAACAGCCAAATATCAGTGAAGCTGGTAAAACACAGACTTCAGGAGAACCCAATGTCTTGTGTTTTCTCCTCCTCCAAGAGTGAATTTTCACACAAGCTGCTGGAAAAATCAGTATATTTTCAGAAAACAGAATAGGTCTCTGAAAAGAAAGCCAGAGTAGAACTGTGCTTGTGACAGAATACTCTCTGCAGATGAATACATGTGGCTGAATCAGGAGTGTGAAGTTGATCCTGCTCAGATAATCTTGTTTTCCATCATGGATAGAGCAGTTCTCCCAGCCTCCAGGCTCCCTCAGGAAAGCTTGTCAGAGCACACAGTTCTAGGTATGCAGCTTTAGAAACAGAATTCAAATTCTTTGGTGCTTAGATGCATTTTTAATGTTAGATTTAGATTTACTTCTGCAGAAATCTGAAAACCAAAACAATCATTGCATCTTCTGACTGAACTCAAAGAGAAGAATTTGGCAAGTTCCTTTAGTAACACCTCTTCTTCCTTCTCTCTTTCTAGCTGCAGCCCCCGATTTTTCCAGGAACCCCGTGAAGAAGCTGTCTGTTGTGCAGGTTGGAGGGGAAGTTACAATCAGTTGCAAGCCCAGTGCTTCTCCCAGAGCTGCTGTTTCCTGGAGAAAGGGCTCGGAGGTTCTGCGCCACAACAAAAGGTACGGGCAGCAACCAGCGACCGGGCCGCGGGATTCCCTCTGCTTTGAGGTCATTTAGAGCTGATTGAAGCCCAGCTGACCCAGGATTGCTTTTGGCAGCTCGTGGATGGGAATGCCAGAGGCCTCTTTGTGTTTAGGGTGGCCCTGGAGCTCTGTGGGTGCAAAGCAGGGTGAGCTCGCGGCCGGAGCAAATCCCCGCGGGCGATGATGGCGTGATCCACACGTTTGTGCTCAGCATCCCTTAATGCATGGCCAGCCACAGGCTGGAGGGAATCAGCTTCACCAGGAGACAGCCAGGGAGGTGGGATGTGCCCCCAGGCTGGGGCAGAATTGCTGTGCTGCTCTACAGGCTGTGTAATACCCCCCAGCCTGTTGTTCCCATTCAGGCAGGACTGAGCTGCTGGCCCAGCATGACCCACCTTTGCCAACTGCTCTGGGTCAGGTGGGCTTCGGTGAGGGCTGATTCCTTATTGCTGAGCTGCCAGCAAGCATCTCCATTATTGTATTTCAATGCCCTCAGTCACAGTGTGGAAACCCAGGGCACTGGGAATATTTCTGTGTCTGCTCTGGGGTGCCCTGACCCTCAGGGCAGCACTGACTTTGACCCTCATCCATGGAGAAAGTTTCCTGGACTTCCAGATAGACTGGGATCCACAAAAGCGTGAAACAGATTATAGAGAGCAGTGTAGGTGTGTCACTTGAGGTTTACAAAATTGAGGTTTTGGGATTTTTAGTGTGTTATGGATGGCAGCAAGATGGAGGGCGCAAGGTGTTGTCCCGGGTTTCTTCTTCATGCTTCTTCCTCCTTCTCCATGGGTTTGGGTGGCATTTTGTAATTGGGCAGAAGAGTCCCCAATGTGGGCTCTGTGGGATCAGTTATTGGGTTAAAAGGGAAAATAATCCAGGTGTCAGTTCTTAATTGGATAGTTTAGTCTTAAAAGACCTTGGAACAAGAGATTGTTGGCCATTTTGTGCCTTCTAAAGAAAAGCTGCCCAACTCACAGTTTCTGATAAGAAATAATAAACACCTGAGTCCCAACATGAACCCCCATCTCAAGTGCCTTCAATCCAGACCCAGAGAAACAGATAGAACAGGGTGGGATTGTTGGGGTGGACAATCCCCATGGAGCTGAACTCCATGATCCCTCTGAGCCCTTCCAGCTCAGGCTTTTCCATAATTCTATAATTCCAAACTAATGTCAATTAAATGGGGGAATATTAAAATCCAAGGGTCTTACTGACAGAAATGAGGGATATTGGATGCAACATACAGGCCTGAGGATATTTCCATACACAAATGGAGACAGATGGATGAAATGGGCAGCAGTGTCTTCAGAAGTGCTGAGAATGTCTGAGAGTCCTTCTCAGCATCTCTTTCAGCTCACAAATATAACAGCAACCCTCTCTTGTCACCTTCTGTTGTCAGCCTTTGAAATCTATAATCAGTAATTCATGAAGCTCTGGCAGCTGAGCACCAGATTTTCACACAGGACCACTTGCTCAACGAGGTTACTTTGGGTCACATCAGACTTAAAATGATGATAATTCTCCAAAACATTATCCAAAACTGTGGCACACAGAATTGTTTCCCTACGCCACGCTGCAGGAATGCACAATAGAGATAAATCACAGGAGTATTTATGAAAGAAGGAGCAAATCTGAGAATTTTACATAGGTGCTGCCAATGGAACAGAGAAATTTGGGCGCGCAATCCATCCCATGCCCACAGAGAACTTTCCAATGGTTTTCCCCCCTTTAGTAGTGGCCATTTTATTTTCATTTTAACCACTCACAATGGAAAACACTTTTCTAACCAGTGTTTAAACAAATCTTTGGTTTTCTTCTGATTATATTTTGATTGTATTGCCTATTCCAGAGGCTGAACTAAGCCTGGATCTGGAGGTTCCACTACTCTGATATTCCCCACCTGATTTGCTGATAAAAGAAATATTTACACACTCTGTACAGTATTTACTTGTGCTCCTGTATTAATTTACTAACAATAATTCCGAGCACACTGTAATTTCTGTGTGTCCCAGAAGGCTCCTGCTGCTGGGCAGGAGCAAATAACAGGAGCAGGATTTACAAAGGAGACAGAGTTTAAACTCTCTGCATGCACATTATTGCCAGTGTGGCCACTGGTGCAAAGTGGAATGAGGCTGTTTGATTATAAAATGACAAACTGGCTAATGCCGTGGTTTAAAAAGGATGGGAGATAAATCAGCAGTACAGTGTGAGTCCAGAGATCTCCCTGACAGAAAACAAAATGAAATAAGGGTTTGTGTGGCTGCAAAGTACATGGCTAATTAAAGTGCTGGAATTACACATAAAAAGAGAGGGAACATGGTCTGCCTTTCTCCACAGATATGATTAAACCCTGACAAAGCCTATTTCTGCTCCCATTTTATCGTGCTGCAATTATAACATTTATGGGCTCTTTTATTGGCCTTTTTTAAAATATTTGGTAGGGTTATAGTTGCTAAAAAAAGGGAAAGCCAATCCCTTCCAGTTCTGTGATGGGCTCATTCTTAAATAAGTCAGATCATGCAGCTGCTTTTAAATTATTTAGACAAATTTAATCTTTTGTTAAAGAAATCCTGCAACCAGACCTATTTCACCCAAAGGGGAAAGAATATTCCTTCATTTTCATCTTTTTCCTTTCACTCCTGATAATAGTTTATTCCTGATAGTTCTGAATACATGGTAACCACTCTCCCTGATCAGCTGAACTCTTGATATCACAGGAGATTACATTAAATTCAGCTTGTAAGTGTGTAAAGAGAAGTGTGCTAAATAGGAGCACTAATTATTAGATTTTCCATATTCATAGATCCACAATTAAATATTTTTAATTAGATTTCTTCTGAGTTCTTGAGGTCATTTTTAAGTTTCCAAAGCTGCAATATTTGGGCCCCTGCTCTCTGAAAAATATCTTAGAATTTTTTGAAGGGTCATTTTCTGCATTTCTTGCTGGGGCTCAGCAGTGAAGGTCCTCAGCCCTCAGTCCCCTCTTCAGGGCAGAGTTTTCTCCAACCTCACTTGTCTTTGCCATCCTTTCTGTGGCTCAGACCCACCATTGCCAGCTCTTCAGCAGCTTATCTGCTCTCATTTCTGTAAAACACTTCATTGCACTTGAAGCACACATGTAAATCCTGCAGAAAATGCCAAAATAATATTTTTTTTAATGTTAGATGGTGAAATAAAGCCTGAACATACCACTACCAGATCTGCTTATTGTTCCCAGCCCTCTCCATTGAGTTTCTCTTCCAAATTTTCAGCAATAACTCCATTCCACCCTTATTGGCAGGGCTCAGGCCCTGAGAAATGGGATTTATCCATGGGCCATGATGCTGGCGCTTGAGAGAGGGAATTCCAGGTTATCAGCTGCAGGAATCCAAGGGAAATCCCACAGTGGCTCCTCCTGGCTGCTCCCTCCTCATGTGATATCCACCAATTCAGCTTCAGGTGCTCTCTTGGGCAATTTTCCTCCTTCTTTGGGTCAAAAATCTGCAGAAATGGGATTTGGGGAGCAACGCCACTTCTGCAAGGGACAGCTGGAATAAAGAACTTTTCCTGGCATGTGCTGGGGGTTTGAGCTCAGTGTAGCAAGGAAACACAACAAAAGCCAAGCTTTGTGCTCCAAACTCCCTTCCCGTGGAGTCGGACACAGATCTCAGCTATTTTCATGTGTGTCACATCCTCAGTGCATGCAACAGGAGTTCTCTTCATCTCTCTCCTCGCTCCTATCCCCTCGTATCCAACTGAGGAAACAGAAGAGAAGAAAGGAACAATTCATATAGTAAATAAAACAAATCTTCAAGTCTAGACACCGACCTCGTCACAAACGTCTGCCTTCGTGCCTTCAGTGAATTCAGATTTGGGACTCTCACGGAAAACTTCTTTTACAAAGATTCCTTTTGATGGGAGCATTTTAATGGAAGGGAATTGGGCCAGGTTTTGCTTTGCCAGAGAGAGGTGCTATTCCCCCAGCCTGGGCTGAGCATCCCCAAGCCCTGCAGTGAATGCATGGAAACATATGGGATTCACTTCACTCGGAATTTCAATGAGGAGAGCTGAGGGAAAACTGAGAAATGAGGTAGGCTGGAAGAATGCATTAGTCATATACAGCACTTTCCATGCATTAATAATCAGTAATAAGCAAATATTCATAATTTAAATTGTTTTTGGGGGCCCGGGCAAGAAGTGCATTTAGAGACCATCAAATATGCTCAATACTTGTTGGCTCCAAGTCTTGCTTGTAGGACACAGCTCAGTCAAGGATGGGAATGGATCCTCTGCCATAAATACAGCTGGGGAATTCTGTGTCCTGGGGCACTCTTGGTTTTGGTGTTTTACACTCAGGTTATTGCCAATTAATCTGAGGAAACATGGGAAAACAATGAGTTTCATTTCATAAATTCCATGGAAAGTGAGTGGAGCAGATGTTGTGATGGGTGGGGGAATTATCTGGGAATTGCTGAGTTCCTGGAGAGTATCTGGGAATTGCTGAGTCCTTGGAGTATCTGGGAATTGCTGAGTTCCTGGAGAGGATCAGGGAATTGCTGAGTTCCAGGAGGATCTGGGAATTGCTGAGTTCTTGGAGAGTATCAGGGAATTGCTGAGTTCCTGGAGAGTATGTGGGAATTGCTGAGTTCTTGGAGTATCTGGGAATTGCTGAGTTCTTGGAGTATCTGGGAATTGCTGAGTTCCTGGATTATCTGGGAATTGCTGAGTTCTGGGAGAGTATCTGGGAATTGCTGAGTTCCTGGATTATCTGGGAATTGCTGAGTTCCTGGAGAGTATGTGGGAATTGCTGAGTTCTGGGAGTGTATCTGGGAATTGCTGAGTTCCTGGAGCTGCCCCTTGGAGCCCAGGAGCATTTTAACACATTTAAACTTTTTTTTTTTTTTTTTTTTTTTTTTGAAAAGGATTGTTTTGTGTCTGTGGAATTACACAAATTAGAATTAGACAAATTAGAATTAGACAAGCAGGGGGTTAAAAAGTCTGCAGCTCCTCCTGAGGGGCAGCTCCAGCCTCTGTTCTCTGGGACAGGAACAGGGAATGGCTGGAGCTGTGTCAGGGCAGGTTTGGGTTGGATTTTTGGGAAAGGTTCTTCCCCCAGAGGGTGCTGGCACTGCCCAGGCTCCCCAGGGAATGGGCACGGCCCCAGAGCTCCAGGAGAAATTGGAAAACCCTCCCAGCGATGCTCAGGATGGGATTTTGTGGTTGGATTCTGATCCTTGTGGGTCCTTCCCAGCTCACCCTGTGCTGTGATTATTGGTAAACAGGAGAAGTCCTCACTCAATGCCCTGATCAAACACAAAATGCATTGTCTGTGAAACGGCGTTTCAGCTCCAGCCAATTTCAGCAGAAATGTGTCAGGACAGTTCAGCAAACTTCAGGGAAACATTTCAATTACCAGAACATCAATGCTGTTGGTTTAGCTTCAGAATATCTGTTATCCTTAAAAATAAATAAAAAAAATCTGCTTGGGGAGGAATCACGACCAAATGGATAGAAAATTCTAAAATTTTCACTAGTCTGCTAACAAAGGAGGAGATTGATGGCACTTGACTATTCTTTAGCTGAAGTCAATATGCAGCCTAAGGGAGTTATTCACTTGTTCTTGGCAGGTGCCTCCCTCTCAAATGAGACACCAAACTTAGATGAGCAAAGCTGAGGGAATGAAATCCATCCACAGTGTCTGAACAAAACCCACGACTGCCTTGAAGTCAAAGCAGATGAGTGGCACAGGCAAAGAGGAGCCAGGCTGCTTAGTGCCACAAACCACCCTGCTTTCCTCATCCCCTGCTTGCACATAAAATACCCCAGATATTTGCATGCAGGTGCAAAGTTCAATATAAAATCTATTTTTTGAATGATATTCCAGAACTTACTGTTCTATTCTCAGCTTTCTACAGCAATGCAGTTGGGTGACTAGCACTGGAATATTAATTTACTATTATTTTATTTTTAAAGTCTGGTTTTTGAAGCCTGGATTAAGTGTGTCTCTGTTTTTATCCTCCTTGCTTTTCCACCACGAGGAGTTTTGCATAGCTTTGATGAGATGCCTTAACCCTTCTGTCTTATCAGTGTCTGTGTGCTTGTAAAGAAGTTCATTTCCTATTTTAGGATTTAAATAGAGCACTTGAAGTGTGGGCACCAGCAATCAGAGCAATTCCAGCTATCTCAGACACCACTGCTGAAAGTCAACACGAATACAAATTAAGCTTATCTGTTGATGAAATCCCACTATTGCCTGGAGAACCAATGGGACTGATTCCACCTCTGCTAAATTTGATGAATCTCTTCAGCTCCATTCCTTGCTTACAAACAGACTGACAGGAATCAAAAGCACAGATTTACCTGCCTGCTTCCAGTGTTTGGTCTGAAGCTGCTCTTTAAGACATGAAAACTCCTACAAAGCCTGGGGTTGCTGTTTAGAGGTGTTTTTTATCTCTGAAACCCCAGTGTTGCAGCACATTTGGTGCTAACCAGACAAACCCCACCATCACACCATTCCCCAGGGAATGCTGAGACCTGCAGGAAGAATTTTCTAGCTAAAAATATCCAGTGGTCCTGGTTTCAGACAGAAAAGAGGAGGGAATTGCAGACAACTGAGAGAGGCAGTTCCAATGCGTTTACTGAGGATTTATTTGCTCTCAGCAGGGAAGTTTGTCTGGTTTTTGGGGTTTGTCTGGTTTTGGTGTTGGTTGTAGGCATTTTCCAGTGCCACTGGATTTTGGAGGAACATCACACATGGCAGCAGCCACAGGAATCCCCAGAACTGGTGATTTTGGCAGAAGTTTGACAACCAAAGGCTTGTCAGAAAACACCCCAAACTCTCCTGAAGTGCCTTCAGTCTTTCCTTCTTCTCCATCTTTCTGGTTATTTTATTCTTGTTCCTCACGCTGAGAGTGAAGGCAGGGGAATGGAAAATTTGACTGAAAGATGAGGAGGGAGATAAGGAGAAGGAAGAACGAGCGCAGATGATGGGAAGAAAAAAAGAAATACTTTATTTTTCCTTCTTTATCTTATTTTTCTTTGTTTCTCCCCTTTCTTCTCCCTCTGTTCTGTTTCTATTTGAAGTCAAGGCACTGCAGAGTAACAAGGAGGCAGGAGGGGACCCCCATTGCTACCTGACCCAGGCAGCAGCCAGAGGATATTGGTGCAGGGGAAGACAGGAGAAAAGGGTTTTTTCCTTTCTTTTCTCTCTTCTTGGAGAGTTTCACAAGGGAACAAGCCAACAAACCTAATTTCACCCTGCACTGCTGAGTGCTCAGTGCCAATGTTTAGCACACCAGGTAATGGGAGCATGGGGGAAGTAAATGAAGCAGATGTTCTCACGTGAAAAAGTGGATTTATTACAACTCCCCTCTGCAGGACACCTCTCTAATGCAAATTGCTCCCACTCAATGTTAAGGGGAGCCTTTCCACGGGGCTGTCCTGCGTGCTGAGATGTCCCAGGAAATCTGTCACTCTTCCCTGTCACAAGGAATTGCAATAATCCAACCCCCAGTGAGTGTCAGCGCTGTGCCCTCTCCCCCTTCCAGCATCCTGTCTCTGCTCCATGCACATTTTCTGATGGATGTTCAGAATTCCATCCAAAGCCAGCTAATCTCATTGGATTTTTTCCACTGAGCAGGCTGGGAATCGAGGTTCCTAATTAGGAGTTTGCAGGAAAAAAAAAATAATGAGAGAATTTTACCTTCTGTGCTTCCCTTCCAGTCCAAGTTGTGCTGCCATGCACATCGTTGCTGATGATGGTATTGCTGCAGCATCAAAAATGCCAGTGTGGGATGGAAAACATGCATCAGATTTGGAAAACATGCATCAGATTTGGAAAACCTGCAAAAAATTTTTGATAATGTTCCCCAGATTTGAAAAATCTGCACCACATTTGGAAAACATGGCCCAGATTTGGAAAACGTGCTCCAAATTTGGAAACCTGCACCAGATTTGGAAAGCATGCACCAAATTTGGAGAACTAACACCAAATTTGGAAAACCAGCACCAAATTTGGAAATCATGCTCCAAACTTGGAAAACAGGCTCCAAATTTGGAAAACCTGCACCAAATTTGGAAAGCATGCCCCAAATTTGGAAAACCAACACCAAATTTGGAAAAGCAACACCAAATTTGGAAAGCATGCCCCAAATATGGAAAACCAACACCAAATTTGGAAAACCAACACCAAATTTGGAAAACCAACACCAAATTTGGAAAGCATGCCCCAAATTTGGAAAACCAATACCAAATTTGGAAAACATGCACCAAATTGGGAAAACACGCTCCAAATCAGGAAAACTTGCTCCAAATTTGGAAAGCATGCCCCAAATATGGAAAACCAACACCAAATTTGGAAAACCAACACCAAATTTGGAAAACCAATACCAAATTTGGAAATCATGCCCCAAATTTGGAAAACACGCTCCAAATTAGGAAAACTTGCTCCAAATTTGGAAAGCATGCCCCAAATTTGGAAAACCAATACCAAATTTGGAAATCATGCTCCAAATTAGGAAAACCTGCACCAAATTTGGAAAAGCAATACCAAATTTGGAAAGCATGCCCCAAATTAGGAAAACATGCTCCAAATTTGGAAAAGCAATACCAAATTTGGAAATCATGCCCCAAATTTGGAAAACACACTCCAAATTAGGAAAACTTGCTCCAAATTTGGAAAGCATGCACCAAATTTGGAAAACCAACACCAAATTTGGAAAACCAACACCAAATTTGGAAAACCAATACCAAATTTGGAAAGCATGCCCCAAATTTGGAAAACCAATACCAAATTTGGAAAACAGGCTCCAAATTTGGAAAAGCAACACCAAATTTGGAAAGCATGCACCAAATTTGGAAAAGCAACACCAAATTTGGAAAAGCAACACCAAATTTGGAAATCATGCCCCAAATTAGGAAAACATGCTCCTTATTAGGAAAACCTGCACCAAATTTGGAAATCATGCCCCAAATTTGGAAAACACGATCCAAATTAGGAAAACTTGCTCCAAATTTGGAAAAAATGCTCCAAATTTGGAAAGCATGCACCAAATTTGGAAAACCAACACCAAACTTGGAAAAGCATGCACCAAATTTGGAAATCATGCCCCAAATTAGGAAAAGACGCTCCAAATTAGGAAAACTTGCTCCAAATTTGGAAAGCTTGCTCCAAATTTGGAAAGCATGCCCCAAATTTGGAAAGCATGTGCCAGATTTGGAAAACCAACACCAAATTTGGAAAACCAATACCAAATTTGGAAATCATGCCCCAAATTTGGAAAACATGCTCCAAATTTGGAAAACAGGCTCCAAATTTGGAAAGCTTGCTCCAAATTTGGAAAGCATGCACCAAATTTGGAAAACCAACGCCAAATTTGGAAAAGCATGCACCAAATTTGGAAATCATGCCCCAAATTAGGAAAACATGCTCCAAATTAGGAAAACCTGCACCAAATTAGGAAAACACGCTCCAAATTAGGAAAACTTGCTCCAAATTTGGAAAGCTTGCTCCAAATTTGGAAAGCATGCACCAAATTTGGAAAACCAATACCAAATTTGGAAAACCAACACCAAATTTGGAAAACCAATACCAACTTTGGAAATCATGCCCCAAATTTGGAAAACAGGCTCCAAATTTGGAAAACCAACACCAAATTTGGAAAACCAATACCAAATTTGGAAATCATGCCCCAAATTTGGAAAACAGGCTCCAAATTTGGAAAAGCAACACCAAATTTGGAAAGCATGCCCCAAATTTGGAAATCATGCCCCAAATTAGGAAAACATGCTCCTTATTAGGAAAACCTGCACCAAATTTGGAAAACATGCCCCAGATTTGGAAAACCAACACCAAATTTGGAAAAAGCAATACCAAATTTGGAAATCATGCCCCAAATTAGGAAAACTTGCTCCAAATTTGGAAAACATGCTCCAAATTTGGAAAGCATGCACCAAATTTGGAAAGCATGCGCCAGATTTGGAAAACCAACACCAAATTTGGAAAACCAATACCAAATTTGGAAATCATGCCCCAAATTTGGAAAACATGCACCAAATTTGGAAAACAGGCTCCAAATTTGGAAAACCTGCACCAAATTTGGAAAGCATGCACCAAATTTGGAAAACCAACACCAAATTAGGAAAACCAATACCAAATTTGGAAAACATGCTCCAAATTAGGAAAACTTGCACCAAATTTGGACAACATGTCCCAAATTGGAAAAACATGTGCCGAAATTGCTACATAGGCAGCAAATCAAGGTTTGTGATCCCCAGAGTTCTCAAAGAAAGTGTGACATTGGAGAGAACAGGTCAAGGTGTGTTGGGGAGGTGATAGAAAGGAGATTGATTAACAAAGAACCACAGAGTGTCCCAGGTTGGGAGGGGTCCACCAGGAGCACCAAAGTCCAGCTGCTGGCCCTGCGCAGGAGGAATGTGATGGGCACAGGGACTGCAGCCAGGCAATTGCCAGGCATGATGGACAAAGAATCTTCCAGGGAGGGACTCCTGGATTTCTGGGGCCATTTGGAATGGGAAGGGTCATGCAGTGAGAGCACTGTTGGAAAGCACCTTGAAAGATTGGTAGGAGGCCACAGACAGCTCTGGTTTAGGATTTTTTGGGAGACAAAGGAAGGTTGCTCTTTCACCGCTTCTTTTCCACGAGAGCTAAAAATCTTCTCGGATTTTCAGTGAAAGGGAACTCTGGGAAAGGAAAGGAAAAGCTGAAGGGACACACGCAAGTGACAGAATGTGACTGACACATCAAAAAGACAGAAACTTGCTATGCAAGGGTGTGGGTCTGGGGCTTCAGTGAAGCACACCCAGTCCCCATCATTGTTGCTCAAACTGGGCTTAAAACTCACCAGCCCAGGGAGGATTGTCCCAGGTTTCCTGCAGGTCCATGGGGAGCCCAACCAACAGGCACGAGAAATTAGAGGTGATGGACCTGGCTGGATGGGGTTTGGAGCACCCTGGGGTAGGGGGAATTTGTCCCTGCCCATGGCAGGGGTGGAATGGGATGAGCTTCAAGGTCCCTTCCACTCTAAACCATCCTGGCATTCTCTGATTCTATTTTCAGGGGGGTTTTGGTCTCTGATTCTATTCCAGGGTTTCTGAAATCCAAGCAGGGCCATGCTGGTGTCAGCTGCTTGTTGTCTGGACAGAATTCTGTAAGGTTACCAGCAGGTTTTATTGTTCTTGTGCTCCTGAAAAGTGTTCTGACAAGGAGAGAGGGAAGCAGCTTCCTGCAAGTGAATGAAACTCCCACACAGAGGGCAATTCAGGCCCTTCTGTACTGGTTAAATTCTACTCAAATCCCATATTAAGGGCTTAGTTTTACATCTGGAGTGAATTTAGTTGTGTGAAGGGCTGAGTCAGAGCTCCTGATAGTGCCTGGATCATAAAAATGATGATTAATGGTGGGATTAGAATAGTGGCAGTGTGGACATCCCATCCTGTGCTGGAAGAGCTTTTGTCTGATGAAGTGGAGTTACAAAGATCTCATAAAACCAGCAGAATTTGGAAGATAGAGAAATTGGCAGCTGTTTTATTTGGCAATCCTGTTCCTTTTCTGCTTTTCTTTCCCATACTTCCCATACACACAGAGGTGCTGTTGCCCAGTATTCCCTGGCTGCCAGCTCTGGGATGTGTCACTACAAGACATTTGGCACATTTGGGTGCTTTTGTCACTTTTTTCCTTTGGCCATCACAGAGGAACATCTGCCTCACATTTAATCCTTGAGTGTGTTACAGACAGGGCAAAACAATTTTTGCTATTTTATGTTAAAGGCAGTAGCAGCTCCCGAAAATCCTGTGTTTTCTCATGGGATCTGTATGATGGAGTACAGCTCAGTTCAGATGGCTGTATATATTTACATAAATAAATATTTGTGGTCCCAATTGCAGGGAATTTGATGCAAAAATAATTCTATTTTTAGGAAGAGGGGAGAGCTTAAGAAATAGGATGGAAGAGTTCTAGCTTCACGTTTAATAATTCTAATAATATTTTTTCCACAATATTTTAATAAGACTATTCAGCTGGATTGTGTAATTTTGTTTTGATCCAAATAGTTAAAAGATTATAATGACATTTATTTGATTTCCAGTTAATTGTCAGTCAACCCTGAAGCTCATTTATATCAGCATGCAGATAAGGAAAATCTTTTAAGTGCAGTTTATTAAATGGCAACACTATTAGCATACAAATTATGCTCAGAATAGAATAAACAGGTACAAAGATCATTAACATATGATACAGACAGTCAGATCTCAGATGGGATTCAGTGGGACCTTTTCAAAAATACCAGGGCTGTCAGCAGCAGGGACAAGTCATTCACTCAGCCAAACTTTGCTCACATTTCCATCTGCATAAATCACTGCTAATTCCCAGTCGTTTGGGAGTTGTGCTCATCTTTCTGCCCCTCACTCACTTCCCTTTGTAGTTTTTAATGCAGCCTTCCTGCCTCCCTCAATCTTGGTAAAATAGAGGAGTCAGATATTGTGTCTGTGTCTGGCAGCACGTCTGGAGAAATTTATAAACAATACATCTTTGCTCAGCCTGGAAAATAAAGAGGGGGTTTGCTCCTGAGCGGCAAAGGGAGGCTGAGCAGACATGGTTTCAAATAGGATTTCTCAGATAATAAAAATTACTTTGCCTCTGATTTCATCAGATCCAGATTCCTCTCTTTTTATCAGCACAGTGCCGTGATGAGGCTTCAATAAGGCTGGGAGGTGTCAGATGTGAGAGCAGACAGGAGACAAGGAGAGGGAATCTTTACAAAGTATCGGGGTTACTTTATTTGGAAAAGAATTACACCCTTGAAGGGGAGAGATTGCCCTTCTGGCAGCGCTGAAAGCGGCAGATCCACCCAGTTTTACACGCGATCCAGCTCAAGATTTTGATGGGGATTTCAAAGCCCTTTGCTGTTTGAATCATGCATTTCATATCCATGAATTAACATCCCCCTCTCCCAAAAACTGATTGGCTGAACAATGCAGCAGTGCACAAAGCTACCCCTGCTGCACTTTTAAATCTATGACTTGACACCTCTTTCTTTTCTCAGATTTTATTTCTTCCATCAGCCTTGTTAAATACATATTATTCTTTCATGCTCTTAAGATCAAAGCAAATAGCCATCAACAATCTTTTGTTCACACGAGACAACACGCTCGGAGATGGTTTGTTTGGCCTGGTTAATTAAAAGCTGTACCTATCATCCCTGCTTGATTTCTCAAGTTCTTAACTTAAAAAGTATGTAGTGACAATTTTAATGAGCTCTCACCTCTTCCCCACAGCCTCTGGCTTCTGCACAAACTTTGCAAACTCTTCTTTTTGAACATCACACGGAGCTCTGGCTCCAGCAGATCCGGGGAAGGTGTTTGTTTTCCCTGCCTGCACATGGTGCTCATCTCATCTCATCTCCTGATGGAATCACTCAGAGGGGAATTTCAATATTTATATCTGGTGGGTTTAAAGTAAAAGAGGGTCAGGTTGGATTAGGGAATGAGGAAGAAATATTTTACACTGCTGGTGACAAAACGCTGGCACAGGTGCCCAGAGCAGCTGGGGCTGCCCCTGGATCCCTGGCAGTGCCCAAGGCCAGGCTGGACAGGGTTTGGAGCAGCCTGGGACAGTGGGAGGTGACCCTGCCCATGGAACTGGATGAACTTTAAGGTCCCTTCCAACCCAAACCCTTCCACAATTCTATATGGAATAATATTTCAACCCACCCTGGTGTGCAGGAACTTTGCATGAGTAGTCAGAACTGGATTTTCATCTCTTCTTTTGCTCCCAGCAGCTTGGCTTCATTGAGCTGCTCACACAGAGGTAGCACCAGGCAGGAGCACAGGAGAAAGCAGGACTCTGATGTTAAAAGAAAAAAAAATTTACTATTTAAGGAGAAATATTACTATTTAAGGAAAAACTCTATTTAAGGAAAAGTACCATTTCAGGAGGCGAAGGGGAGACGTGCACATCTTAGGGGTGATGATCATTAGTTTCCAATTTATTGATTAGGTTACACACTTTTATAATAGTGTTAATAAGCTCATGCATATCTGTAACTTAAACATTCTATTCGTTAAGCTAAACATCAACTCTTCATTCTTCAGTCTTGCATTCCACTTTCCCACGCCTCTCTGACTCCTTGTTATCACATTAGAGATGTCCAAGGACACAGTGTTTTTGCAGGTGCAAAGACTCAGATCAGAAGGCTAAACACGAGTACTTTTCCAGCTTCTAATAATTAGCATTCCCACACTCTGATCCGGATTTAAGCACTTTGCAAATCAGAAATGCCAGCCTAGAGTTAGGCTGGGCTTAAGCAATCCCTTGGTATCTCAGAGCTTTATGAACTCAGCTGGGTCCTGAGTTCTTCCTTCTCCTCCTTCTTTCACAGCGCTGCATTTACTGGATCTGCTTCACATCTTGTGCTTTTGGGCCTTTGACAGGCACTTATTTACTTATTGAGAGAAGTCCAGTTTTCCTGGCAGACAAAATATTCTCCTTGCATTGTGTTGGACAAGTTAAACTTTTCTGTCTCGTCACAGCACTTGGAATTACCTTGTCTTGTGATGCAGCTGCTAAGAATTATTATCTATAGCCTTCACACAGCCTCAAATGTTGTGAAAAGGAATGATTTCCAGCAAACCTTTCAGCAGGTGAGACGTGCCTTTCACAGCTTCTTTTTAAACCATTTGTCAGAGCTTGATCCAAAGCCCATTAAAGACAATATTCCCACAGCCTTGTGCATCACAGCTCCCTGATTTGGGAGAGAAATGGGAGAGGACAAAGTGCAGCCCCCCTGAACCCAGCCAGGGCACACAGTCGTGGCTCTGAGGGATTTCAGGGCAACTTTGCTCTTCCTGGTACCTGGGGCAGCGTTTCACATTTGTTGTTTTTCTTCTTGCATGTGAAATGCATCATCTTGATTGTCTGCTGTGCTCTGCCTTCCCATCTCTCTCCTGTCACAGACCTCAGGACAGCTGGAAATTTCTCACTTTTTAAAATGTTTTTTTTTTATTCCTTTCCCCACTAAACTAATTACTCTGGAGTCCTTTGTGCTGTTACACAAATTCTGCCTGAGTGTCTTATTTACTGCTCGCTCTAATTGTTGTTAGGTAGTGTGACCTGTTTCAAACAACTCAGGAGCTTTTATTTTGCAGACTTTCTCTCTGCTAAGCTCCTTTTTGATCCATTAAAAGAGCCATTCCATCCTCAGCCTGCCCAGCCATTGAAATATTGTTTCAGAACAGCATTTCTTCAGATCAAACGTGACACTGTCAGCTCCTGAGTGGGTACAAACCCCTCTTAGTGGCTAAATGAGAGAGATGGGAATTATCAAGGTCTCAATTCATCATGAAGAATACAGGAATGAAAAATCTGAGGCCTGACCAAACTTCAGTGGAAAAGCTGTAACCAGAATCCACAGGGGCTAAGTTAGAGCTTTCAAAGCTTCTCCCCTTTGCTATTCTGTATTTTACTGACTGTTTTTTCCTGTGTATTTACCTACATTGAAGCTTTTGGGGTTGGAGATTGTTTTTTTTTTTTTTTTTTTGCTTTATGCCACTTCTGGATTTTAGTTTGCACCTAAGAACTTTTAGGTGCAACTGCAGTAAAAGTAAGAGGTCATCAATATTTGATGGAGAGAAAGACACTGAGGTGGCTTGTTATGAATTATTATTCAGGTGCCCAATTTATGAACATTTGCTGAGTCACACTGGAATCTCTTTGGATACTGTTTGATGAACACCATATGTTACCCAGCCATTCCATTGCATCCCCTATTTTATCACCAGCAGTTTTTCTGGTGGGAAGATGGGAAGAAAAGCTGCATTAATGCAAAAAAATATTGCAGAGGCAGAAGGGGAATACTTGGAAATGCTTCTTCACGTTCAAAGCTGCCTTTGGAACAGTCAGAGGTGTGTGAGGGAGAGGCTGCTGTGTTGATGCACAGCTGTGACAGCAGCTCAGTTCATGGGATCACAGAACCATGGAATATCCTCAGCTGGAAGGAACCCATGAGGATCAGAAACTGCCCCAGGTGCCAAGATGCAGCTCCTGGCCCTGCCCAGACACCCCAGATCCCACCTGGGCATCCCTGGGAGGGTTTCCAAATTCTCCTGGAGCTCTGGGGCTGTGCCCATTGCCTGGGGAGCCTGGGCAGTGCCAGCACCCTCTGGGGGAAGAACCTTTCCCAAAACTCCAACCTGACCCTCCCCTGGCACAACTTCATTCCCCCTTCCTTATCCAAACAATGCCCTTCAGCTGACACATCTCTGTACTGAGGAGGGGGCTTTGCCTCCTCCTATTTTGCTCTGTTCCTGGTCAAAATGATGGATTATAAAACCTGAACTTATTTCCTCACTGTACCGCAAGTGGCAAACCCAGAGCTGCTGCAGCACCTGGTGATTATTGCCAAGGAAACAAAGATTTTTCACTCCAGCCCAAATCCCTTCCCCTCCCAGCTGCACACCCCAGTGACAGCAGCAGCACCACAGGGACATCTCTGCTTGTCCTGCTCCCAAATCCACCCTGCCCTGTTCAGGAGCAGATCTTTGCTAAGATCTGCTCAAATTGAATTTCATTTTTCCCTCTAATTTTATGAATTCCCACAGAGAAAGGTCAGGTGAGGGTGGGACACATGAAATTAGGGGGATATAAACCAGAAGATCAGCAGAAATCCAAGTTTAGTGCCTCTCCTTCCCAGCTGAGCTGTTGGGAGGTGTAACAGGAGCAGGACAAGGTCTGATGTGTGTTCCACTTGCAGTTACAAATGTACAAATGCCAGAATGGGAAACAGAAACACACTCTGATGGGGTTTTTTTGTGTGTTTAATGGTTCTGATGCTGCTGCCAGCTCCAACTTCTGCTCTTGTGATTGTTCATTTCCTTTAATAATTCAGTACATCACCCAATCTTATGTTGTTAGTAATAAATATTAAATACCCAAGCTGTGATGCATGAATTAGATATTTTCTATTTTATGAAAGGAGCCTTGTATTAGAGTTAAATGTCAATTAAATGAGGGATATAAAAAATGATGCAGTGCTGCTGTGAGTGAATGGAGCCTGGTTTCCTGTGGAGCTGTGGCTTACACTGAATTTTTTTGTGTAAGAAAATGTGGCATTTGGGTGCAGATTCTCTGCTGCCTGTTGAGGACTGAGTTTAGTGGCAAGAGGAGGTGCACACAGGGACCCTGACCCCATTTTTATGAAACTTCCAGGACCTTCATGTCTTAAATTTCTTCTAAACTCAGAAAAAAATATTGTTCAAGTTCTACATTTACCAGGTGGATGTTGAAGAACTGGGGGGGAAAACCCCAAAATCTTACAGAATTGTATTTTCTGTGCCAAATTTCATTGCTAACTCAGCTGTGACTTGAAAATCCACTACTTTTGGATGTGTGCTCTGTGTGATTCTGTAGAAAATCCCCAAAATTCTGAAGTCCTGCCCTTGTGTGTGACAGCAGAAGGGTGCCAGGCACAGTGACAGCTTATCCCAGGAAATCACATCTGATCCTTGTCCTGACTTACATCGCAAAGCATCTCAAAAACATGAAAAAATAAAATATGAACCAGGTTAAAAATTAATTTTGTTCATAAAACTTAGGAGTGGTCCTGAAATTATCATTAAATGCAATTTCCCCAATTCTCTGCAAACTGATATGAACAACTCAGTGACTCCAGGGTGGTTTGGGGGCCCCACGAGACAGTGATGGATTTGATTTGGCTCCTTGGCTTGTGAGGTGGCATTAGAGCATCTCAGCCAGTCTGATAATATCTTTTAATAATCCTGACAGAACTCCACGGGCAGCTGGGCTCACACACAACCTTAGCTTGGCTTAGGAGCACTGGGATCTGTAAAAAAAACAAAACCCAAAAACCAACAAAACCTTGGTAAAATAGAACACAAGTAAGTAGCAAGATGAGTCTTTTGACTTTTTCTTGAGATTCCAGATTTTGCTGTAAGAAAGTCACTTGGAAAAGTGAATGATCAACCCCAGTTTGCCAATAAAACATTTCTGATATAGAAATTAATAAGCAGACGAGGTGAAAATCGGTTAACACAGATTCAGCTTGCTGTCAAAGAGAAAAATCATAATGGAAATATTTAAATATTAAATATTTAAATATTAAAAGTAGCACTGCATTTCTGTTACTATTCCTCTGCCAGAAGTCTTTTTTATTTCTGTTTTTCTGTTGTGGCCCAGGAAAGTTGTGGATTCCCCATCCCTGGAAGTGTCCAAGGCCAGGCTGGACAGGGCATGGGATGGTGCAAGGTGTCCCTGTCCTTCCATGGCAGGGGTGGGATGAGCTTCAGGATCCCATCCAACCCAAGCCATTCTGGGATTCTGTGGTTCCACTTTGTCTGTTTTTCCCCAGGGTGGTGCTTCTGGAGGATGGCAGCCTCAGGATCTCCAACATCTCCAAGGTGGATGCTGGGGTTTACACTTGTGTAGCCACAAACCAGTTTGGAACTGCCAGAAACTCAGGGAACCTGATTGTGAAAGGTATTTCAATATTTCCTTCTTTTGTGGACTGAGATGAGCTTTAAAAACCCCTTCCAACCCAAGATTCTCTGATTTTGTGACTGTTTTATTTGAATATCCTTCTTTTCAGCAGTATCAGAATGGTGCTGTAGCCTGCAGTGTGAGCTCTTCCTTAAATTTGCATCTGGCAAAAATCTTTTTAATATTCACCTTCTGACAGAGCAATTAGCACTGATACAGCTCAGAGTGTCACTTGAGATGGGGCTGCAGCACAGCCAGCAATGAAAGCACCAAGAACTTCAGGGTTTCTGCAGCTCTGACCTCATTAAGGTTCTCCCCCTTTCACATGCCCCATACATTGTGGCAGTATGGGAAAATCCCATTAAAACATGAAACAAAACCAAAACCCTATTTTGTTTGGCATTTATGAAGTTTATTAAAACACCAAGTAACAACATGGTATAAAAATGATCTTGTTTGCAGGGAACATTTGTTTTTGTTTCCCCTCTGGAGAAGTTTGGGCTGTTCAATTATAGGCCTCATTGCTTCAGCATTATTTTCAACTGAAATGTCAGAACTTGGGAAAGCATAGCTAATGTGCAAATTAAGTTTATTGCTGCTCATTGAGTTGTTTATTCTTTGTGGGAGAAGTCTTTATTACACCTCCAGCACTCACATCTCCCCTCTTTTCTCCTCTGGAATGGGATTTGCCATATAATGCATGTTTGCTGTTGCTAAGCAAGATAGATGGATAAGGCAGAACCAAGAGCTTTTAAGAAGCTTTTAAAAGTATTTGAGATAAAAGTTTTGAAGACAAGCCCATAAAAGAAGTAAAAAATATCACCCAGGTGAACATTCTGCATTAGTGGGGATGAGGAGGATACAACACGAGGTGCAAGAGGACAGGAATACCATAATAAATTCATTTATTTTTTGTTATCACTACTAAAAACACACCTCATGCCCAAAAGCCAGTGTAATTCCCAAAAGGACAATTTTCAAGATTTATTTGGTGGAGGTAAACAGCTTCAGGACAATAATAAAGGAGATTTCTTATGATAACAGCAGTGTCCAAGGCCAGGTTGGACGGGGCTTGGAGCAGCCTGGGGCAGTAGAAGGTGTCCCTGCTATGGCAGGGGTGGCACTGGATGGGATTTAAGGTCCTTTCCAACCCAAACCTTTCCAGAATTCTGTGATTTTAAGAATCACCTAAATTCTGGAGTTAAGCTGTGATGAGCGTTGAACTAACCCAGCTCGTGCACATTTCCTTCTCCTCCTCTCACATTATTTTCAGATCATATTAATATTGTTGAAGTGATTCTGCTCTCATTTTCTACATGTGTCTAAATTCTCACCACTTTATAACACTTGCATGCACAAAAGCTTTATTCAAGGGAATTGCTTACAACAAAGTGGTTGTTATCTCTAATCTGTCTGCCAGTCATATCAACAAAAGTGCAGCCATATAAACCCATTTCTTTCTCCTTCAGTGAGCTGATACTTCCCTTCATAAGAGCTGCAAGTTTGGGTCTCGATGTAATGGGTTAAAAATGATCAAATAAATAATTTTCCTGCCTGGGAACATCTTTGAAGCTGTAACTTGAGCAGTGCTGTAAAGTACCACTGACATTAATACAGATTAAGGATGTCAATGTCTAAAGTAAGTGCAGATGAGCAGCAATTTTGCTTTTGCTGCAGTTTTTGGCCAGGAGAATTCTTCAAGTTTGGAGAACCACGGGCACGTTTTTAAGAGAAGTCTGTAGTTTTTGACTGAAATCATAAATATTGATTATGGGCTTTATGAAGTAGTGTAATTTAGAGTCTTCCTAATGTAAATATAAACTAATTTAAGGTGTTCTTCTCACATCTGCTCACTCTCAGGCACAATGTGGTTGTGGTACTGCCATAGGAGTGGTCTAAAACCATCTCTATATTAGAGAGAATTCCCTTTATTACAGAACATTTGGGCCAGTTTGAAATAATTTCCCAAATGGTACAAACCTCCTTCAATAACTGCTATTTTTATAAGCACTTTAATTAAAAAACATGCAATTTTTTTTTCTCCTCAGAAAGGACCGTGATCACCATTCCCCCCTCGGACACAGATGCAACGGTTGGAGAGAGCATTGTCCTGCCATGCCAGGTGTCCCACGACCCCTCCTGCACGTGGGCTTCTCGTGGTCTTTCAATGGCCAGAGGATTGATTTGAGCAGAGGAATCCATCACTTTGAAAGGATTGGAAGGGTGAGTTTCCCAAACTCCTTCATGAAACTCTTTGCCACAGTCTTTACACGACACAAATGTTTATCATAATTCCTCCCCTCGCTGTTTATGTGCCTGGCAAATCACTGTTTCTTTACAAGGGCTGCAAACATTTATTTTTCTTCCCTAAATTTCATAAAGGCACTTGAGTTATTTGTGAAGCCATAATAAAAATGTCCCCATGAAAGAAACTGATGATAGCTATGAATATTTTAATTTAAAAGCTGAATTTTGTATTAATATTGAGCAATTTATAAAAATGCCCAGTATGGAAAGCATGTTGTGAGTGATTAGTTTACTTTTTTTTTTTTTTTAATCTCTCCAGGAATCTGCTGGGGATTTGATGATAAGAAATATTCAGCTGCATCATTCTGGGAAATATGTGTGCATGGTGCAAACTTCTTTAGACAGTCAATCTGCAACAGCAGATATAATTGTGAGAGGTATGTCTGTAAGGGAGACACACTTATCTTCTAGAGGAATTAGGAATTCTTAACATCAGCTATTGTTCAAATAGCTCCTAGGATGTCAATTCCAAATCTCAATAGTGAAATGTTCTCTTTCTTTTACTCTTGGCCCCAAAATTGTGGCCAGCATGATCCTGGTGTTCAGCCAACCCAGGGGAGCCTCTGCAGTGCTGCTCTGGTGTATTTGGCAAAAATTTTGGGCTACGCAGATGGGAGGGAAATCCTCTAATCTGAGCAGTGTTGTTATTTCCTTCAGGCATCTCTGGGTCACTGTGCAGGCTGGGAAAATCAAAATAATACCTCATTCCTTTCCCCTATTTGGAGAGAATATGAAATAATATTTTCTAACTCAGCTCTTTACTGCCAGCAGTGAGGAAATGCTGTCATGGGAGCAGGTCTGTAAACCCTAGGAGAAATCAGAAATCTGTGTAGTGCACCATCCTGCATTCCTTCTGAACCTCAGTTTTGATTGAATTCAGTAGGAATTCTCAGGCTGTTCAATGGTTCAACAAAAGACAACACTGGGTGCCTTTCTTTGTCAGACACAAAGAAGAAATCATTCCTTTGTTTGTAGTTTTCATGTTAGTGACATCAAGACATTAATTTTCCTGACTCATAAAAATGTAATCCAGGCATGGAGCCATCATTTAGGGATTGTGCAGCTTTTATGACACTGCAGCTTCATGAATAATTCCTCTGACTTGAGAAAGTAAGAGTTGCCCAACCCATTCCAGCAGTGAATCTTCTCTTCCCAATACCTTCCTCTTAAAATGCTGATCGTGTCAGGCCCTCCAGGTCCACCAGAAGATGTTAAAGTTGAACATGTTTCTAGCACAACTGCTGGGTTATCCTGGAAGCCTGGAGCAGATAACAACAGCCCAGTGCAGATCTACAGTGTCCAGACCAGGACTCCCTTCTCGGTGGGATGGCAGGCGGTCGCCACAGGTGAGCAATTCGGGACTTGCCTTGGATTTTTTATTTAGTATGTGCCATTAATTACCTCAAAACCCCATTGCTGTTGTCATGTCTGCCTTCAGCTCCCGAGGTCATTAATGGCAGGACTCACAAGGCCACCGTGGTGGATTTAAGCCCCTGGGTTGAGTACGAGTTCCGCGTGGTCGCCAGCAACAGCGTTGGGATTGGGGAGCCCAGCAGGCCTTCAGCTCTCCTGAAAACCAAAGCAGCAGGTGAGGCCCTGCTTTCTGCCAGGCTTTTCCAGCTCTCAGCTGTGGGAATTTCACTGCAGCAGAGCCACTCATTCCTACAGGGTTATTTACCCAATTCCATGGGCAGGGATCCAACGTGTTCCACAAGATCCCGTCACCAGATGGGACTTGGAGCAACCTGGGATTGATGCCTTAGGTTTCAGCTTTTTTTTTTTTTCAGATTCTGAGCTGCTTTAGTGTGTGGGTCTGGGCTTCATATCAGAGCATGCTGAGCTCTGTGCACAGAGCAGGGAGACAAAACAATTCCTGCTCCAGCTGGGCACCAAGGACAAATGACCCAAACCTCAGCCCAGGAGCACAGACCCCGTGGGCTGCAGAGAGAAAAACAAGCAGGGTGGGACTGCAGGGGCTAAAGCTGGGATGGGACACTGAACTGCAAGGTGCAAATGGAGCAGAACTGATCCCAGGGACAGAGCCCGTGCCCGGCCGTGCATTTTGGGGCCATTTTGGTTCATCTTGGGTTCATTTGGGGCCATTTTGGTTCATCTTGGGTGCAGCCCTGGCTGGGCTCTGGTGCTGCCCAAGGTGGATCCATGGAGGAGATCCTTTGGATAAATCTCTGCTTTATTCTGTGACTCTGCCCAGCCTCTGCTCTAGGGCAGCCTGCTCAGGGCATCAGCACAGTGGGAGGTGTCCCTGCCATGGCAGGGGTGGCACTGGATGAGCTTTAAGGTCCCTTCCAACCCAAACCATCCTGGCATTCCATGATAAAAGCTGGAGTTAGCCTATGTTCTTCCCTTTGACCAACCTTTCACTCAAGGAATTAGGGAGAATAATTTTTCTTCTCCCAATTAAATCCAAGTTTTTACCCTGCTCAGGGACTTGCATGTGAAATGATAACTCCAATCTCTGAATGTCCCTTGGCTGCAAAGGTGTTTGATACCTGAGCATCAGGAGGAACAGGATAATTTTAACTTTGGATATTGGATGAAATAAATGACAGCATCCAAAGCCCAGTGAAACAGCTTCTACTGACTCCACAGTGCAATCCTTTCTGTCTGTCTGTCTGACCTTTACTCATTTATCTTCTGGGACTTGGCACCTCAGGGGAGGCTGCCTCATTCTTGGGTGACCAACACTGTCAGTCCTCTGACCTGCTCAGTTTGGTACAATTTATTTGCAGCCCAAACCTTTGGTTTGTTTTATGTTCCTCCCAGCTCCCTGCTTATCAACTGTCTCCCACCTATAAAATCAGTGTTTATGGGATGGAAAGCAGTAAAATGGAAGCAGCTTTTACAATCCACTTTCTCTTCTCTGTTTATCTCATTTGCCAAGCTCTGAAGTTTGGCAAGCTGCATTTCAGGACAGAACTCAAAATACAGTATTGTACATTATACAGAAGAAAATATATTTCTTTTAGAATGTGGAATCCATGTTTCTGGGAATAGAATCCCACAATGGTTTGGATTGGTAGGGACCTTAAAGACCAACTCCAGCACCTTCCAGAGGAGGTCAGATTTTTTAAATTTCCCAGCAGAGTATCTCAAATAAATACTCTCCATTACATGATTGATCACAAAGACCAAATTAATCTTGAGAATGTTTTTGTGGCTGTTACCACCGTGGGGCTTTGTAAAGTGGGATATTCAAAACTAGACAGGCATTGAAAGCTTTCATCTTTTAAAGCTTTTATTTATTTATTTCTTAGAGGGATTCACAAGACTAGGGCAATGAGGAAAAAGAAACAATAAAACTATTGTTATTTATCATGGCAATGACACAAGGAAGATTATTTCTGTGCACTGTAGCTCTGTCTGAAGTTTAACAAAAGAGACAGAAAGACTCACTTCAGGTTTTTAGCTGCTAAACCCCTTCACTGCTCTAAACCTCTGCCTCAAAATGTTGCAGTGCAGTGGGACAATATCAGCTTTTATTAATTCTTTAGTCAGAATAGGAACCTGAAATCAGCAGAGCAGTGTTGACAGAAAATACCTGGCCAGGAAAGGGTGAATTTCAGCTGTTGTAATAACTGTTTTGCCAGCTAAAATCTGAGCATTAGTAGATTTGTGAATGCAAATGAGCCACTGTTCATTTCATTAAAATGGAGCTGAGAATTAATTGAGCCTCTGTTGGTGCACTCAGCTGTAAATTTTCATCTGTTTCTCAACTCTGACCCAGTTGAGGCTCTGCTGAGCCACAGCACAAAATTCTCCCCTTGCAAATGTAGCAAGTACCAAACACATTTAACACATGAGCTAATTGAGCATCACTTGGTTCATGAAACAGTAAAACAACAGGCCTGAAAGTTTGTTTTGCTGTTTCCATGTACTTCTTGTCAGTCTGAGATCGTTTGCCTCTGATGTGCCCAAAGACATTGATTGTGAGTGACAAAAATGAACAGCCCTGTGAAACCCTCCAGGAGAGCCCAGGCTGTTTGCTCTCAGACTCACTCTTATGGCTGCACAGCAAAAGAATTCTGAAATTCCTCCCATTTCTAGAGAATATTTATTTATACATGGGCTAGAATTTGGAAATTACATATAATTCATATATTTAATTATATCTAATTCAAATTATATGGTGGGCTGACATCAGTTTCTGTGAACTTTAAGCACTGTTGCTTTTATTGCCACCTCTGAAGCTGGGTTAATGCATTTGTCAATGGGAAGGACAAGCAGAATTGGCAAAACTTGCCCAAAATCTCTGAAAAAAAGGCTTCTGAGATGCAAACATCCCTCCTATTTCTCACCCTACACATCAGCTTTTCTGACAGTGAGAGCTGAATGAAGACAATGACAAAACTATATTGAAATTTCTGAAGATAGGGTTTGGAGTTGGCACCACCGAATGTTCTGTAGAGGGTTCCTGTCTCTGCCTGTTCCAGAGATGTCCTCTTCTCTTACACTTCTCCAGCAGCTGAAAAAGGACATGATAACATGGAACCATAGAATGGGTTGGGTTGGAAGGGACCTTAAAGAAGAAACATAAAGCAAGAGGCAGGAAATGCTGATATTTTCTTTGCCTCTTCACCATGAGCCTCTTCAACCTCAACAAAGTTCCCTGATCTCAGTCCTCCACCTCTGGTGCCACACACCTGTGGAATGCTGGAGAAATCCAACTCATCAACCAGCTTTTGGATACTTACAGTCTTGGGAGAAGGAGAAAAGCAATTTGGGAGTTTTGAATTCACCAAGATAAGCATACAACCAATTAAAAAAAATAATATATTGCTCCAACAACATGTTTACTGAACAAATGCATAATTAGTAAATCAGTAGTGTTGCAGCTACAGTCTGAATGGAACATCATTTTGCCAATTAGTTGATGAGGCATAATAATGTCAGATACTTGATGCTCCCAGTTCTTTAATTAATTTTTTGAACCAGGGTACTCATGTATCAAATTCATCTATGGCTTCAGCCTTAGAAAACATGTAAACATCATTGCAGTTCATTTCAAATGGGCTGCTGTGCAATGTAATCCCTGTTCCACTGCTGAGAGGCTGCAGGTGAGGTAGGAAATGCTTGGATCACCCCCTTGGAAAGACCTCCAGGATCTCCGAGTCCAACATTTGGCTGACCACAGCTTTGCCCAGAGCTGGACACAGCACTTGAGGTGTGGCCTCAGCACAGGGACAATCACTGCCCTGCTCCTGTGGCCGCACCATTGCTGATCCAGGCTGGGTGACCTTGGCCTTCTTGCCCACCTGGGCACACCTGGCCTCATCTTCAGCTGCTGTCACCAGCACCCCCAGGTCCTGTTTTGCTGGGCCACTTTCCAGCCACTCTTCCCTCACCTTGGAGTGCTCCTTGGGGCTGTTGTCAATGGTTTATGTGGTTTATGGTTTATGACCCAAGAACAGGACCCTGCACTTCACCTTGTTGAGCCTCACACCACTGGATCCCGCCTGCCCAGTTCCACACTCCCACCCAAATCAGTGCCAGCTGTGAACTTCTTAGGTCCAGATTAGCCATAAAGACACTAAACAGGGCTGGCCCCAGGGCTGAGCCTTGGGGAAGCAGCTGCAAACTCCAGCCTCTTTTCTCCTCCAGTTCCTGTGGTGGCACCCACGAACATCGGCGGAGGAGGAGGGAGCCGCTCCGAGCTGGTCATCACATGGGAGGTAATTCTGAGCTCAGTGAACCTCAGATGTCCAACAGGGACAAATCTGTGGGTGAAACCACAGCCCTGCTGAAATCCAAAGGCTTTTGGTCACTGGCTTTGGTCGAGCCTGGATTTCACCCTGGATGTGGAGAGCAAACAGCCTGTAAGATATACAGCAAGTTTTCTGTGTTATAGGGAACAATTTGTGAAAATAAACAGTTTAAGAGGCATGTTGTAAAGATGTTTAGAAGTCTGCATAACCCTCTTATCTCCATTGTACAGGAGGTGCTTAACACACTAATCTGCTTGGCCATTTTCTGCATTTACATTTTTCCTACTTTTGTTTACATGTTTTCCATTCTGGAACACTGTGCTGACAAGACATATCCTATTATGCGTTAAAGGAGATGAGCCCTTTAATTCTGCAGCACTCCAGCGAGAGCAGAGAATACACATTTCCAGAGTAGTTAATGCCAGACAAGTTGCAAAGGGTGAGTGCAGGTCATTTCAGAGAGTGGAAAGTGAGTGCTGTGGGAAGGAGCCTCCTTTTCCAGCCTCCCAGCAGCTTCCCACAGGCACTGGGATGAAGGCAGGCAGCCTCTGGCAAAGCCTGGGAAGTGATGGGGTAGCTGCTTGGTCAAAAAAGTGAAAAATCAGATCAAAAGAAATTTTTAAAAATCCCCACTAGATAAATAACATTGCTGATGTTTTCCCCTCCCTGTGCTGCAAACAGAGTGAAATTCCACTTTCCCTGAACTAAGTTTTCCCCCATCTGCACCTTTCACTCTTTTGTTTCATTTTCTCCCCTTTGGGAGCAGAAGAACATGAAAATAGAAAACAACCTGAGAGATTTCAATCAAATTATCCTGTTGGACTCCGTAGTGTGTCCTGAAAAACAATCAGAAGAAATCCTAATTATGGCCAGCAAACAACACTGAACACGACTCTGCGGCTTTCTGTGATGAACTCACTAAATGTCTTGATTAAATCTGAGGTCACAGAAGCCTCAAAAACAAATTAAATGCTCTAGAAAGTAGCTTGAACTCCTATAAATCCCCAGTGAGGCATCATCCCTCACATTTAACTCTCTCAGGGCTGGGAAAGAGATGGAAAGGGTAGTATTGGGTGTTGGTAAAACACTGAAGGAAATATATGTGTTATAAATGCAGATCAGGCTTATTATCAGTATTTTTATTATTGGAATTAGAAGGACTTTATGATAAAAATAACATAAATGCCCTGAAGTGTTCTGAAGTGCTTCCACATTTTCCCCTATCATCTCACACTGTTTGTGCTCCCAAGAGCTTGCAGAAGATGTTGTGGTCAGGACTCAGGTCCTGCCTCTTTTTCTGTCTTTTTGCACCATTTTCCATGCCTGCATTTCCATGCCCCTTCCTTTCATGCAAGCCTCTGAATTAAATGCAGTTTTACTGCAAAACACTTCCTTTCTCCATTTAATCCTGATTTTATTTCATAAATGTCCTCTTGCTTTGAGAATGTGGAAGTATTTTTATTCCATGAAAAACCAAACTTCATGCTGGACACGGTGTTGCTGTAATTGCCTTTTCAGTTTGAGCCTTTCATACGTATCTTGACATGAGATTTTATTAATAGAAACATTAATTTTGCCATGTTGACTTGCAGGAACATTTCTGTTCTGAGAACTTAAATAAGAATATGTTCATGCACTTGAGGCTTTCTCCTTGCTGAAAAAAATACATCAGTACTCTACTCAGAGGCAGGCAATTATACAACTGACACACATTTCTTTGTATACATTTGTTCCTTCCCAGCTCTTTTTTTCCTTTAAAATCATTTATTTAAAATTAGCATTCCTATGCCCCTTTGGGGAAAGGAAAAAATCTACAAGCTACAACTTGTACTGAGTGAAATGCTTTTAATTTTGCAAACTCCATGCCTGAAAGAGACAACCTTAATGGAGCTGATCAGATCTTTTGTTTCTAAATTGATTGCCCCGATAGATTTATTATTTTGATTTTTATTTCAATATTACATTGACGGATGGGGCAAACATTATTATCTTCTCCAAGGCACAGCCAACTAAATCAATAGCACTAAAATACAGTCAGGGACTGAAGATTCAATTAAAACCATGGATACATGCAAACCTTTATTGACTGCCTTGTCGCCACAGCCGGTGTCGGAAGAGCTCCAGAACGGGGAAGGTTTTGGCTACGTCGTCATGTTCCGTCCCCTTGGCTCCACAACCTGGACCAAAGCTGTGGTGGCCTCGGTGGAATCCAGCAAATACATTTATAGGAACGAGAGCATCACACCCCTGTCTCCTTTCGAGGTCAAAGTTGGAGTCTACAACAACGAGGGAGAAGGGACCCTGAGCTCCATTTCCATCATCTACTCAGGAGAGGATGGTAACACGAGTTACTCTTAGTGGGAATGGGTGTGTAGCTGCAATAGGTGACAGATATGGCCAGGCAGATCTCACAGGGTTTTAAAGGACCCTGCTCAAACCTGCTCATTGGATGGTTACAACAGACACGAGGCAAGAGATGGGAGTCTGAACTAAAAATAGCAAGGGGCAAATTTTCAGAATGATTTTCAGTAGAGGGCTTGTTTTGACTAATTTGTCCCCAAGGTGCTCCTGCTGAGTGTGTTGGGAAAACTGGGAGGCACTCAAAGGTGTTGCTCTCAGAGGGTTTGGTTCCACAGACCACTCAGTGTGGCTGATCTCTGAAAATCTGCTCCAGCAGACGTGGAACGGACAATTCTGAGAGCAGGTTTTCCTCACATCCCACCATCAGTGAAGAGCAAACTCATGGTTACACCAGGGGCTCTTCCTGCTGTTTCCCCTGCCCTTGCGCTGTCCCTGTGCTCACAGCATGTCCCAGCAGCTGTGTTCTCCCTGTCCCAGAGCCGCAGATGGCCCCGGCGGGCGCCTCGGCGCTGAGCGTGTCGGCGGCGGCGGTGGAGGTGTCCTGGCTGCCCATCCCCTGGAACCGGCACACGGGCAGGGTGCTGGGCTACGAGGTGAGGGGCTGGGCTATGGGCAGGGTGCTGGGCTACGAGGTGAGGGGCTGGGCTATGAGGTGAGGGGCTGGGCCACGAGGTGAGGAGCTGGACTATGAGGTGAGGGGCTGGGCCACGAGGTGAGGAGCTGGGCTATGGGAAGGGTGCTGGGCAACGAGGTGAGGAGCTGGGCTGCAAGATGAGGTGCTGGGTTACAAGATGAGGTGCTGGGTTACAAGATGAGGGGCTGGGCTACAAGATGAGGGGCTGGGCCACAGGCTGACGGGCTCTGACACCTTGAAGTTGTCCCTTTCCTATATCCAGAATCCTTTTGGCCTCCTGGTTCCTCCTCCCAGTTAACAAACTGCTGCTTCCAAGAGCATGGAGCTCTTCCCCTGGCTCTCATTAGCAGCAAGCCACCTGAGATAATCAGGAGGATTTACAGCCCAGAACTGCTGCTCTGTCACAGATTTTCTGTGCTCGGATCTGGGGACAGGCACACGTGGCACTGCTGACAGAGCAGGGCAGGATAAATGTCCTCCAGTGCTATCCAGAGCTTGTGCTGTGGTGCATTGAAAGGCTTTTAACTTCTCCCTCCTCTTAATAAAATCATTTAGGTTGGAAAAGACCTTTAAGACCATCAGGTCCAACCATTAACTCAAACATTTGGAGAGGGCTGTGGAGGAGTCCCTATCCCTGTAGGGATTTAAAAGTTGTGTGGATGTGGCACTTGGGGACGTGGTTTAGTGCTGGCCTTGGCATTTCTGAGATGGTTGAACTTAAAGATATTTTCCAACCTAAATGATTCTGTGATTTTAGGATTAAGTAATGTCAGATATAATTCCTGGTCATTTTACTTGCATAGTGAAGCAATTTCTTTTTTTTTTTTTTTTTCCCTTTTCTTAAATTTGTAGATAAGAGGAAAACAAGTCAAAAACACTTTAAATTCTGTGCTGTCATTGCAATGTATAAATGAAGATAGTAAGAGTCATGTACAGTCCAAAAATCCTCCTTAATTGATTACTCAATGAAAAAAGTAGCAGGTATAAATAGGTGTCCCTGAATCAAAACTAGAGCCAGGATACAAAATAATTAAAAACCTTTTAGATGATTGAGATAAATGCTCTTCTGTATCTCTTAAGGTTTTCTTTCATTGTGTTCAACCATAAAACCAACAAAGCTTTTATCATTCTTTACCTTATCAAAGGTTTCCTTCTGGACATCTGTAAATTTAAGGATTTCATTTAGTTCCTTAATTGGGATTCAGTCTCTGAAATGTTATTGCTTCTCTATAAATATTCATGCCTGGGTTTACATCCTGCTAGATTGGAGTACAAAAAAATCCTGTATTCCTCGAAATCTTCCTTGTCAGCATGTCTGCTTCCCAGCCAAGCCTCTAATTGCTGGAACACAATGAATTGCCTGTTCTTTGTTCTCGCTTTTTAGGTTTTATATTGGATAGATGATCCCAAGGAAAGCACAGCTGGGAAGGTCAGAGTCAGTGGGAATGTGACAGCCAAAAACATCACGGGCCTGAGAGCTAACACGGTGTATTTTGCAGCAGTCCGAGCCTACAACACTGCGGGGACAGGGCCCTCCAGCACCCCCGTGAATGTCACCACCAAAAAATCCCGTGAGTATTGGATTTGGTACAACAAGGCTGTCACTTCTGTGCTGAGAATGACACGGGAACAGGTGAGAGGCAGTATTGTAGGAAGAGCAAAGAAGGTTTTATTCAAGAGAACCGGCGGTTTATATGGAATGATACGAGAGATTCTATTTGATTGGTTAGTTAACAAAAACACCTTTTTCATACAATTCCATGGAATTATATGAATTGAGAAGAACAGCAAGATGAAGTAGAAGAACACCACCTGCAGATTGTTTATACTTCACAAGTTATCACACCTTTACAACTCCTTGAAAGTTCTCACAAGCCGCTGAGAGAAACGCTTGCCCTTTCTCTCTCTCTGTCCCATGGCATCCACACAAGGGTCCCAAATTCCCAGCTGGGACAGGCACATTCCCCATGATCCATCCCTGCCAAACAGCTTCAACATCAAGGAAAACTAAATCCCAAATTTCTTCATGAGTCCAACAACAAAATCAGTGACTGAGAAACTTCCTCTGGTCCGAAATCTGTCCCTACAAGGGAGGATTTCTGTTTGCCCTGGAAGAGCAGCCCCCTTGCTTTCAGGGGATTCCAGAGATGCAGAGCCAATAAAGGAGGGAAGTCCCACAGGTCAGACAAGAGATTCTGGCATGAGGCTGTGTTGGTTTGGGGGTTTTAAAGGAAGCTGTTGAAGGCACCAAATACAGAGGGGTTTGAGACCTCTGAACTTCGCACTGCAGAGCTCAGCATAAGGGATATACTTATACAAGCACAATTTAGTAATTTTTTAAAATTATTTAATGCTAAAACTAAAGCCCTCTGCTGTTTTGTTTCTTAGGAATCTATTTTCCTAGTAAATTATTGATCAGTCCTTCCTTTAGCATAAAAGGGAAATATTTCTCCTGAGTTTCACCAATTTTCCTCTTTTCTACACGCTGTTCCATGCCATTGCTCCAAGTACAAGATAGGAAGAACTTCTAGAATGAGTTAATTGATTTTTTAATTGCCACAAACCCAATATTTCTTGTAAATAAAACAGTCAAAATAAAGCCAAAGAAGATATTTCTGAAGGGCTCAAACAGGACCCATCCCTGGAATTGTCCAAGACCAGGTTGGACGAGACTTGGAAAAACCTGGGATGGTAGAAGGTGTCTGTGACCATGGCAGGGGGTTGAATGAAATGAAATTTAAGTGCTATTCCCACCAGACCATTCTGTGATTTCATTATTTTCATCACAGTCCATTTTTCAACAGAAAATAGATTCATCTCTGGGAATTCTTCCCTCTATTCCTATGTGCATCTCTATGAAAGACAAGTTAAAGACATGGCAGTCAAATGACAAAACACAGAAGGAATAAATTTGCTTTTGTTTTACATCTACTTTATCTTCTGTCAAATTCAGGACTGTGCTAATGGTTCATTTAAAAATTAAAGTCAAAATAACCTTTTTAATATTTAAATATATAGATTAAAATTTCAAGCTCTGTCTGTGGAAGATGCAAGCACTTGCAATAAGAGAAGAGATAATATGTCAAGAGAATATAAACAATGTGCATCTGGAGCAGGAGATGGAGCTCCAAAGTAATAGCTGTCTTCCTGCTCAGCATCCAGCATTCCTGCAGCCTTCTGCTCATCCCATTATTGCAGGGACTCAGCAGAGCTGAAAAGATCCTTCTGCCAAAGAGGTGCAATTCTGATTGAAGTGTTCTTCTGGAAGATCGATGGAAGGTCTAAGGTGACATCCTGGGTTCAGTTAAAAGTACTCAGGGAGGTGGAATTGAGGTCCTCAAACAGTGGACATGGCTCCATAAAGAGCTGTTCTCTTCTGGTTCTATAATTATATGGCATGGACTGCAGAAATTCCACTTCCTCCTTCCTCTTCCCCTTCTGTTTCCTTCTCCTTTCCTTTTCCATTCAACTTCCTTTTCCTCGTCCTTTTATTTTTTCATCTTCCTCTTCTTTTTCCCTTACAAATAGATACATATACACCCAAAATATATCAATATTACATATAGATACTGGAATTACTTGCATGGATAAACCTCAGCTCAGTACAGTAACAAAGCCAAGTGTTACCTAAACCACGACAAAAACACCAGCACCTCAATAAACTTAAGAAGATATTTGGGATTTCTATTGTTCTTGACAGTACTGATTATGAGAAATTAACTGAGGAAATAATCTGCCAGTCTCAGACCTGGAACTGCCTGGTTTTGCTAGCAGATATTCCTATGGATTTGGGAAAGTGCTCTTACCACTTATTCTGGTTTCTGACTGGAAAAAAACCCAGATAATTTTGTTTTGCAAATCTGCCTGTGGTGCTTTTTCAGCCCCAAGATCGTGAATTAAGATAGCTTTAAGTTTCTATGTCAAAAAGCTTTGGTCAAAGCTGTAATTCACCCATTTTTGAGCGATTTCAAACCTCTTCAGAGTGCACAGCCAATGAAGTATTTGACATCCTTTGCCTCTTGTGACTATTTTGTTATCCAATTCCATATATAAAATGTTTCCTGAAAGCAGCAAAGAGCTTTCAAGCCATATTTAAATAAATTTGCAGTTTGATGTATGTGAGAGCAGATAAATGTCTTTATGAAGAAATGAATCTTTTCCAACACTGAGCGTGGCTGATGGAAGGACACCCCTGGATATTCACCTGGGAGCTCCACCAACACCTCATTCCCTACCAGAGGGATGGATTAAACTTCTCCAAAGCCATGAGGCAGATGGATATGAAACAGCAGCACCCATCCATTTGTTTTATCTCTGTGGGAAATGAAAGAAATTCTCACCAAATCAACTTTTCCTTCCAAGTGACATCCATCACTCACCAACACACAAAACAAGGACCCCAGAGTTAAACAATTTAGAATCAGGGCTGGAATGTGTTTCTCCTCATTTTTACCTCTGTTTCAATCCTCCTTTCCTGTGCCACCAGCCGGCAGGGCCTGGGAGGATGTGCCATGGAGCAGGAGAGAACGTGTTGGCCTAAATCTGAGCTCAGTTCAAAGGCTCAGCTCCACCCTCACATGTTCACACAGGATTCAATCCCAGTCACTTGTAGGCAAATTTTCAAAGTCCTCACACTTAGGCATAGAAAGCCTTTGAAAAAGCTGCTCTCAGCCTATTGTGCTGAGAATTTCTAAAATCCTACAATGTTTCATGGTGGATCACATGGAGACTTTCATGTGCAGCTCTTTGTAACCTGTCCTGGCTGATGGAAATCTTGGCTTCTGTAGTTTGCTCTCAGTTTTAGCTTTTTCTGAGATCCAGACAGCAAAACATCCTCTAGGACTTGGAAATACAGAGAGGAACAACATTTTCCTTCCACAAAATCTCTCAAATATAACTTGAACTGTCAGAAACTTTCAGGCTGTGCCTAATTTTGCAAATGAAGCCTCACAGTAAGAGGTTCTGTGCTATGAATAGATCTTTATTCTGACTAATACCAGAGCAATGATGGACTGGAAAATGGTTTTTTGCTCTTTTAGGTTGGAATCACCCAAGCATTTGCTACTCCCATATCAGCAGCTCATTCAGCTACACTATGAAAATTAATACTCAGTTTATCTCGTTATTATCATAATCCTTTTTATTTCATTTTTAAAGCACCAAGTCAACCTCCAGCGAACATCGCCTGGAAGCTGACAAATTCCAAAATCTGCCTCAACTGGGAGCATGTGAAAACAATGGAGAATGAGTCTGAGGTGTTGGGCTACAAAGTAAGTGATTTATTTATCTCAATAATCAGATATTTTGGTTACAATACAGGTACAGAGGTTTGGTGGAAAGTGAGTGCTCATTACCTGGAACACTGATTTTTCTGGATTTATTGGGATGGTTGGCTGATGTTTATACAAATATTCATTCAGAGTAGGACTTTTTCCCAACAGAGGGATTTTTCTGTCCCCAATCCTGTATTTCTCTTGTCCCCTTGTAATCTTACTTACCTAAAGTTTCTTGCTTTCCTGTCTCCAGGAAAGGAGTTGCACAGATGTGTAAGGAATAGAGAACAGTCTTTTAAGCATTAAAGGCAGTCATAAACTACATTTAAACATTCTCACTCTCTGGCAGTTCATAAATGTATCTTTAAAAAAGAGACTGAAAGATACTCACACAAAGATCTATGTATGAACCAAAAAGCCTTCCCATAAATCTACTTTTAAAGGAAATACAAATTTATTTTAAAGTTTGGTTTCAGTGAAGAATTCTTTGATTATCCTCAGGTTCTAGGAAACCACCTGCTGTGGTACCCACCCCAAAATCCTGCAGAATTTATTCCCCTATTTAAATTGCTTTTAACACCCTGCAGGATGCTGAGAGCGCTTGGAAAACTTTGGGACATGACAGAAGAATCTCTCAGTTCCCCCCCCCAAAAAGCCCATTAAAACTTAAAATAAAATTAAATAACTCTTGTTTTCCATTCTCCTTTCCACTTAGATTCTGTACAGACAGAACAGGCAGAGCAAAGCCCATATCCTGGAGACAAACAACACTTCAGCTGAACTTCTGGTCCCGTTTGAAGAAGATTATCTCATCGAGATAAGAACCGTCAGCGATGGTGGCGACGGCAGCAGCAGTGAGGAAATTAGGATTCCAAAAATATCGAGTAAGTGAGAGAATTTTTTTCCTCTCTGAATGCTGTTGCATAAGAAGAAATCTGTGCCTCTGAGCACAACAGATTCCCAGATTGTCCCTTGCCATAGGTGTCCTCCCTCCTGGTGCTTTTTGGTGCTGGCTCCTATAAATTCGTCTCTGATATTCTGACATTCATTAGAGGAGAGAGTGTTTTGCTCCCCACCTTATTTTTAGTGCAGGTCTCCACTGCCCTGGCATGCAGAACTCAGGGAAGGACACAGGAATAAGATTTCTTGGGAAAGTCAAAGTTCTCACACATAATGTGGCCCTAAATCTGCCCTGGACAGAGATCTCAGCCCCGTCCCGTGGCTGTGCTGGGGTGGGCCAGGGTGCAGCCTCTGCTCTCTTAAATAACTTATTATTCTTAGGAAAGGGAGCATTTTTTATATTTATATTCATCATTTGTTTTGCAACAAAATAGTCAAAACCCTCTTGAAAAAGATACTCATGGGAAAGGTGAGATGTTGATCCAAAACCCTACATCACTAAATGGCCACTACAGCTTAATAAACAAATAAATAGAAATTACATTTGTGGATAATGTTGCATCTTGAAAAGAGAACAGAGATTGCTGTTAAGCTAAAATGTAAAGAAAAACTAATTTTGACATAGATTTACCTCTGTCTGTTTATATTTTAACAGGTTTAAGCTCTGGAGCAATGAAATTATCCCAAAGGATAAACCATCCATTGGCATCTGGGATCCTGCTGCTGAGTTCTGTTCTTCTAAACCCTTTTCCTTGCTGGTTCCAGCAATGATCTGCCATGGACTTCTAAAAATAAAAAGTGTAGATTTTATCTTAATTCTTCACCATAACCAACATTCCTGAGAAAAATCAACACTGGGGAGGGGGAGGGAGGAGGAAGTGGTCTGTCATTGAGAAAATATTAGGCATCAATATTCCATGAATTTTTAAAAATAGGCTTGGAAATGAAGGGGTAAATCAACATGCATTAATTAAAAGGAGTGATGCCAAACCTAAATTGGGATTGACACGTGGGTGGTCTCAAATTTTCTCCAAGTAGTTGTTATTGGAACAGCATTTTAATGGAATGTCAACCTGTGCAAGCTGATGCCACGGATGGGAGCAGGGATTTAAAACTCTTGTGATGTGGATATTATTTATCTCATGTTCTTCGATGTATCCTGTTAAAAAAAAACCACTTTCAATTAAATAAAAGCTATTTGTTTACTTTTTGCACTTGTCAGTATTAGAGGAGGTGTCGTAAAACACATTATTTGAAGTACCCTGTGCTATTTTCTGCAGAAAAGGGGAATTTATAATAAAACTTATAAATAAAATGAGTCTCCCATGGACCAACCCAAAGCCTGGTGAATTCCACAGAAAAACTTTCCGTGGCATCAGCAGGCCTGGAAGCAGAGCTGAAATAGCAGCGCCTTTTATACCATCAGACACTTCACATATTCTCAAATCCATTTTAAAGGACTTTTCCATGCAAAGACTGTTCTGATCAGCAGAACTTCCAGAGACACTGAATGTTTTCTGAGAGAGAACAGAAGTCTAGCTGTCATTAAGCAGGATCAGGTGCTCTCTCCTGATTTTGTTATTCTTTGCTGTGGCTTGAAAGTGTAGATTCATCTTTGAGTTGAGTGTGAAGGTAAATGAGAAGAACATTGATTTTCATCATCTTGAAATATAAATAAAAGCAGCTAATTAAGCCCTTCAATCTCCTGAGTCCCCAGAATGACAAATTAAACACCAGAGCTTGGCTTTCAACTCAAGAGATGCAGCTCAACACTTGAAGCCACGCTCCTGCCAGCTTGAGCTACATCTGATAAAAGGTGGTTTTTGCCTGATATCATTACTGGGAAATCTTTTCTTCCTTCTCACTTTGCTCTGAAGTTGATTTTCTTTTCCCCACTGTCAGATCCATGTTGTGTCATCTTTGTAAACATTTATAACTACAAGGTAACCAAATACCCCGAATATTTTTAAAAAGGGGACTGTTGAAATGGGGGTGAGGATGTGTCAGCACATGAATGAGTAAAAGAAGCTCAGCTGAGCATGGAAATCCTTCAAAGAACACATTAAACCACGTTGCTCGTCCATAGGCATGGCAATGGGAATTCACAGAGGAACTGGTACCTCCTCAAGGTCCCTGCCAAGCCAAACCTTTCTCTGATTCTCTGATTCCTCACAGAATCCCACAGGCTGGTCTGGCAGAAAATAAACTCAAAAATGATAAAATCATTGCAGAACCACATGGTAGAGATTGATGTCCAAGCAAATAACTCCTCACAGGATCATGGAATGGTTTGGGTTGAAAGGGACATTAAAGATCTCTTCCAGCTGGTGATATTTAATAACCCCCAGACTGCATTCAATAAATTATTTTCTAGAGGTCAGTCCTATTTGGTTTAGAGACAGCTTTTTGCATCATCCCTTCCCAGCAGGTGTCCAGCAGGACCTCTGCTCACTCCCAGACCTTCTGTGCCCATTAAACAACAGGTACCTTTTATTTCCCTTCATTAAACTGAATCTGAAATTCTTATACTTCATAACATAAATGTAATTCTCTGCTAACTTTACCCAAAACATCCTTTTATTAAAGTGAAAAGAGATTTTCTGCAGAGCAGTCACAGCTCAAAAGAATGCCTGAGCGATGCTTAATTACAGGGAGGCTCTGGAAATAAAATGTCACTTTTAGAAGTCTGTCCTCTGGGATTTCTACAAAGTTCCTAATCACAGGAGTTATTAGGAAGAGGTTTAACACAGCTTTCAAAAGAGGAGAATGGTTTAGAAAGAAATGAATGTGCTATAGAAAATCCTGATAATACCTTAATGAAGTAAAAACATTTTTCCTCGCTGTGGAAGTAAACAATGAAACACTTCTTCAGATTTATTCTCCCTTTTGTGCACCAATGATGTTCTTTTCTCCCTGTAGAAGATCCAAATCAGACTCTTTAGCCTCAGCATTTCTCCATTTTGTCACTCCCATGGGAGCAGCCCTTTTTAAAAAGGGACAACTGCAGAATCCCAGGAATATGAGTGAATGTTCCCTTGCTGAATTCCCTTGGAGCTGGAGCTTCCAGGGTGAATATTCTGCCTCAGGAGCAGAACCAAGCAGTCTTAAGGAGAAAAAATTTTAAATCCAGCTCCTCCCACCCTCCCTAAATCACTGCAGAACTTGTGCAGGTTCATTTCCTCCTCTCCAGCTCCCCACTCCTTTTGTTGGTGTTTCACCAGGACAAATTGAGCCTGAGCTGCCCAAAGCACTGAAAGTCCAGCTCTTTTTATGTGGAAGTGTTATTAAAGCAGCTGATGCTGAAATGGAAAGAGCTCACATGGCTGGCAGCTTTCATTAAAAAGAAAAGAGAAAGGGTCAAAAAGAATTTTGTCACTTAGAGTTGCAGGAAAAACTTTGGAAATAGGAACAGCACAAATCCCCTAAAACCAGAAGTTGAAAAGAAAACAACAGAAAAACTCTGCAGTGCTCCTGATTTTTAACAGCCAAGAACCTGAATTAAAAACCCCATTTAAAGGTGCCCAGTAAAGGGAATTTTGGGCCCAGACTTAGCAGATTTTAGAGAAAATCACAGACCAGCCAAAGTTTTCAGACAGCTGGAAAAATAATACCTATTTTCTTTTGATAACCTAAGCAAAGTACCAAAACATGAAAGAGACTCACAGTCAGGGATTTTCATTTTGAATTTAACACATCAACAAAATATTTCTCCATGAAAAAAGCAATTTTGAGCCTCTCCAAATGTTTCCATTCACTCCGAGCACAATGTTTCTTTGTGATTTACGAGCATTTAAACTTTATTTAACACCTCTTCCCTTCTTTATAGGGCAATTTTTGAATAGGAATGCCAAGAAACGAAATAAAATAGCCCATGTGTGTTATTGCACCAGCCCCTAAATCAACGTTATCCCAGAGTGCAGAAACTCCCTGTTTTCTGTGGGTCCTTGACACCGAGCTCTAAATCACACCCATGAGCAAATGTGTTGTAAATGTGCAAAAAAGGTTTCATTAATATCAGCCTGCGCCTCAGGGGTGGAGAATTCCCTGCAGGGGTTTGCAGAGCCCATGTGGAGGAGGGGATTCATCTGCTCACAGGGATTTGGGGACTCTCTGGCAGTTGGCAGGGGATCCTGGCTCCCCCTGTGCTCCCCTCCATGGATTTTTGTCTGCTCAGGGAGGAAAACAGATGTGAGGACTCAAATAAACCGATGGTTTTGGTTTCCCTGCTTGAAAGATGTCAGAGCTTGAGTAAACCAATGTGGTTCATTGTGAGGGTAGAGGTGGAAAACTACTCTTATCAGCGCCTTGTGTTCTTCTGTCCATCTCTGCAAGCCTTTGTGAGCACAGCAAGTTACAGTTTGTGGTGTTGTGAGGTCCCCAGGATGAGGTGAGAGATGAGAATTTGACTCCATGTTCTCAGAAGGCTGATTCATTATATTAATTCTATTCTATTCTATTCTATTCTATTCTATTCTATTCTATTCTATTCTATTCTATTCTATTCTATTCTATTCTATCTTATCATATCATATTATTAAAAGAAATTATATACTAAAACTATACTAAAGAAATAGAAAGGATACATCAGAAGGCTCAAAAAAGAAATGAATAATAAAAACCTGTGACTGACCAGAGTCCTGGCGCAGCTGGACTGGGATTGGTCATGAAGTCAACACAATTCACATGAAACTAACCAAAGATGCACCTGTTGGTCAGCAAGCTCCAGACCACATTCCCAAGCAATCAGATAATTATTGTTTACGTTTCTTTTCTGAGGCTTCTCAGGAGAAAAATCCTGGGCAAAGAAGATTTTTCAGAAAATATCATGGTGGCAAGAGTTAAACAAGTTAAAACAGCAGACTTCATCTAAACACAGAATTAGTTTCTACTCTAAGGTAATTTCTATCCTCCCATGTCTGATTTATTCCCCTCCAGCACTGATATTTCCAAGACACCATCCCCCAGAATTGCCCTGGATGTGCCCAAGAGCTGCTGCATCTCAGTGCCCCCAAAATGAGGTTTCAGGTGCCTCTGTAGATGCAGCCACAGTGCCATGGAGGCACAGAATCCCAGAATGGTTTGAGTTGGGATTAAATCCCACCCAGTGCCAGCCCTGCCATGGCAGGGACACCTCCCACTGTCCCAGGGTGTCCCAAGCCCTGTCCAGCCTGGCTTTGGGCACTGCCAGGGGTGTGCTGGCTTTGGGAATGCGTGGATTGAGGTCTGGGGGCAGTCACAGAGTCATTCCCACAGGGATGCTGAGCTCTCCCAGGTACAGCTCCAGCAGGACTCCCCAACCCCATCATTCCTGCCAAGGAGTGGCCCAGCCTCCCTCCACGGAGCTGAGCTATTCTCCATAGGCTCCTTCTGCTCCTGACTGAATTTATGGGAGGGACAACACCTCCAGGATTGCCCCCAACTGAAAATATAAAATAATGGCAAATGATGCGTTCAGAAATATCCACCTAAAAATTTAAATAAGGTTCCACAGACTTCAGACAGAATGCCCCTGGCCAAATACAGAGTCTGGGTAAGGATGTGACATTTCTCTCACTCTGACCATTATCTAATCTAAAAACTGAAGGAGAGGGTGGGCAATCAGCACTATTAAAATAGCCTGTATGAAATCTTCCCTGGAAAAATTTACCATCAGGAAAAGGTCAGTTGGACATTTTGACAGCACAGTACAATGAGGGCCTCTAAATAGCTTCAATCATTCAAGCTTTTTTATTAGGAACTTCTTTTGTCAGTTCCTAGCACTAAATACTTGAAAATAGGCCTGACGTAGCAATTAAAATGTCATATTAATCATACTGGTGCATATAGACACCAATATATTTCAGTACTGAAAAGCAGCTACAAATGTTTGTCATCTTTATGGAATGAACTGGAATAATTCTGAAATGCTAAGGGATCCCAGAAGAGCAGAAGTTTCTTGTAAGGTGCTGTACTGGGTTGGCTATATGATGCTCATATCCCAAATAATTTATATATATATATATGTATATGTGTATATATATATATATATATATATATATATAAGATTGGAATCTTAATATTCCAATAAGATAAATGGAATTTTTGCACTTGAGCCATCACCTCCCAACAATTGTTTCTTTCCAGATTGCCTTCAGTGAAATGTCCAACACAAACTTTCCTCATTCATGTGCTTGTTCCTCCTTGTTTTGGTTTTCCAGCCACATTCCCAGTCACATCCCTCTGCTCTAACCACTCTGCTGCATCTCCTCAGGTAAAATCCAATTTTTCCCTTAGAAACCATCCATGGGCTCTGCCAGTAGCCTTGCATTGGGTCACTGCTATGGTAAGAAGTAAAATAAAAACTGAGGTGCTCAAATGCAGGGTTTCATAAAAATTTGGGGTGTCTGGAGACGCCAAACCTTCTACAGCTCTTGGGGCTGTCAAATATCCAGGTGGAGCAGCACCTTCCCTTCTCTGCGCACCTCTTGCTGTTCTTAGAGTCACAGAAACAGGAATCATGGAAATTACGGAATGTTTGGGTTGGGAGAGACCTCAAAGCCCACCCAGTGCCACCCCTGCCATGGCAGGGACCCCTCCCACTGTCCCAGGATGTTCCAGCCTGGCCTTGGGCACTGCCAGGGATCCAGGGGCAGCCCCAGCTGCTCTGGGCACCTGTGCCAGGGCCTGCCCACCCCTATTCCCCCTGAAATCCCCCTTTCCTGGCAAATTTGAGTGCAGGGATCTTTTCTGGAGCTCTCACTGCAGTGGTCTGTGGGAGCACTGCTACCATGATTTAATTACATTATTCTGCAGCCCTGCTGTCCCAGAGATTTTAAAGAGAAACAGCACAAATCTTCCCTGGGTCCAGTGCCCTCAGCAGATCCAAAGCCTGTGCAGTTTGAGTGGGTTTGGAATTTATTTGAAAGCCTTCTTACACCAGTACAATTTATCCACAGAGATCTGCAGTTTACATCCTATTGATTAATGCAGTTATTGATTTATTCTGCAATTGTACTGGCCAGGTTTATACAGCACTGGAAAGTGCTATTTTCCAGGAGTGATTGACTTCTTTCTTTATTGACTAAAATGAGCTGATAAAAATCATCCACTGGCTGAGCCAGAAGTGCTTTTTTTTTTTGTATTCCTGCTTCCAGCAGAGAAAAGTAGGAGACAAACACTGCTGCAGAGCAGAGGGAAGAAGTTCCAAGCTTAACCCCTCTGTTATTACCTTGCCTGGGCTAAGCCCAGCCCCAGCCTTAGCCAGGTGAGAAGTTGAAAGGCTGGGATGGGAAAAAGGCAGGCAGGAAATTTGGATTTGGGGAGGAGAATTAACCTGCTCCTCCTCCTCCTCACTTCAATGCCTGAACGTGTTTTTCAGAGCTTTCTGCTGCTCCTAAATGTCACTGTCCCCTTCCCCAGGTGTGGGAACCTCAGGTGGGCTCAAGGACGGAATGGGGCTCATCCTGCAGGTTTAGGGAAGGTGCTCCCTGCACTTGGGGCATTTTGTATCACCTCGTGGCTTTTTTTGTCTAATTGCATAATATAATAAATATATCTATTAACATAATATTAAATACATAATATATTATATATTTCTATATAATATATTATCTAATTCTAATAATATATTAATATATAATATAATATATAATATATTATATATTATATAATATATAATATAATAATATATAATATATAATATATAATATATAATATATAATATATAATATATAATATATAATATATAATATATAATATATAATATATAATATAGTATAGATATTATATATTATATATTTATTGTGTATTATATTGTATATATTGTCTATATATAATATTAAATATATAATAATTTATCTAATAATAATTAATCTAATTTATCTCTGGCACCACATTCCTCAGCAGCAGCTCCCAATCATTCCTCTGCATTAGGAGATGTGTGTTCCTTCCTCCAGCCACTGCAAGGTTTCCTCCATAAACCATCCTGCTATAAATACAGCCCTGGCTCCCTCACTTGCTGGTTGTTGGAGGAAATAAAATAACAACATGCCTTGCACTTTAAAACCTTGTTTATAAAACATCTTCATAAACCCACTCAAAGAAACATCTGAAATAAAATCATAGCTGTTGCTCCCCATCATGCCAGCCCTACAAATTGATTATTTTCTTTAAATTAAAGCCATCAACTACAACAGGGCTGCTTTGTGGCACTTGACAACTTTCAGTAAAATAAGGCTGCCAGCATTTATTGATTCATGGGCACTCTGGGCTGTGCTGGTGCCTTCCTGGGCCTTTCAGAAAATGCAAGAGCCCAGCCCAAATGATGCCTTTGGGTTTTAATCCCTGTGATATGCACTGGCTGCCAAGGCTTTCAGCACCACTCGAGGTGGCAGGATGCTGACTGTGTATCCATTGGTATTCTTTGGTTGGATACTAAAACATAAAGGGCTTTTTCCTCCAAAAAAACCCACATTTTATTCTTTTTTCCCCCTGTAATACATCCATTTTTGCAGATAACAGGGGCTGCCAGATCCTTCTAAGCAGATTTCCCCAGATCTGTGTTTTGCAGAGCTGTGTAAGCCAAAAGAGGCACCAAAATGCCCTTGGTTGTGCTTTGTCCCTCAGGAATTTTGGGCTCTGGATTTCTCCCCTCAGGGTGGGAAGGATCCAGGAATAACCGTCTCCAAAACACCCCCTGTTCTGGAGCCAAAATCTGGCTGATTGCCCTGAGCTGTTGTTTCCTCCCTCTACACGACAACTGTTGAGTGGAAAAAATTTGAAATTAGAGAATGAAATGAGTTCACAAAATACCCACAAATATCTGCTACATAATTTTTTTAATTCTTTAAAGATTAATGGATGAGAAGAAGTGATTAATTCAAGCTTTGCTTTGCAGATGATCTCTCCAGGCCTCACAGCGTACGTGCACAGTCAATATTTTGCAAATGTTTTGATTAATAAATCTTTATATAGCCCACTGCAACTTTGTAGATTTAAATTGATGCTTGCACTCTGCATACTGATTTTCCCCACATGGTTTCCTGACTCAGGCTTGTTAGTCCAAAGGAAAGAAAACAAAATAAACGCTGCTGAGCCCAAATATTTCACTTTCACCATATAAGGTACAGAACCCTTTGGAAGCCACTGTGTGTGACGGTGCTCACAGGGGTCTTGGGTTGAGGGAAGAGACGAGGATCTGACTCCATGTTTCAGAAGGCTGATTTATTATTTTATTATATATATTATATTAAAACTATACTAAAAGAACAGAAGAAAGGATTTCATCAGAAGGCTGGCTAAGAATAGAAAAGGAAGGAATGATAACAAAGGTTTGTGTCTTGGACTTTCTGTCCGAGCCAGCTGGGCTGTGATTGGCCATTAATTAGAAACATCCACATGAGACCAATCCCAGATGCACCTGTTGCATCCCACAGCAGCAGATAACCATTGGTTACATTTTGTTCCTGAGGCCTCTCAGCTTCTCAGGAGGAAAAATCCTAAGGAAAGGCTTTTTCATAAAATGTGTCTGTCACAACTGTCTTCTAGGCAGAAGGTGCCACCACTGCATCAGGCTGTCCCCACCTCCAACCCAGTCTCCCCAAGCACCATCCCTGGATTTTTTTCTGGGCTATCAGTTGCTCCCACATCAAGAAAAAATGGAAGAAGATGGGCATCAAGGAACAGAACAAGAGGAAATGGCCCCAAGCTGCATCAAGGGAGGCTCGGGTTGGACACCAGGAGGAATTTCCCCATGGAAAGGGTGGTCAGGGGCTGCCCAGGGAGGATTGGAGTGCCCATCCCTGGAGGTGTCCCAGGAATGGCTCAAGGATTGGGCACAGCTTGGACTCGGTGATGCTGGAGGGCTTTTCCAGCCTCACTGATGCTGGGATTCCCTGCACACTCTCAGGCTCAAGCAGCTCATCCTCAGTGCTGCAGCAGAGCTCTGCTCCTGCTCCGCTCTTTGCTTTGAGTTTTGTTCAATGCCACAAGCACTGAGTTATTCACAGCCTGCCTGGAGCAGCTTCCAAACAGCCCTGGAGCACAAAGGGCCCGGGGGAGGGCTGAGCCCACCCTGGGGGGATCTGGGCTCCTGATCCCACCCCAAACACCAGCTCTGCACAGTCCAACCCTGTCACAACAGGACATGAATAAAACAAAACGGACACTGGAACTCCAAGGGAAGAAGAAGAGGAAAGAAGAAAGAAGAAAGACGAAGAAGACAAAGAAGAAGAAGAAGAAGAAGAAGAAGAAGAAGAAGAAGAAGAAGAAGAAGAAGAAGAAGAAGAAGAAGAAGAAGAAGAAGAAGGGAAGTTTATTTCCTGACTCCAATATTTATAGACTTTCAAAAGTGACAGTGCATTGGAGGATGAAATTGCCACCTCTCCAATGACACTGGACAAACCAACAGTCCATCAAACTTCTCCTCCTCCAGAAAGGAATGTAAAAACAATAAAAGTGCATGAGAAACTCCATTACAAGAATGTAAAACATCAGAAGGCTTAGAAGAACTTAGAAGAACAAGTTGACACAACCCTCCCAACCCCGCCTGGACACTGTCAGAGCTACACTGAGATAAACTCCATGGCTGCAGTAAAACTCATTAATAAACATGATTTGAGTCAAGGGAAGTCTTGTGCTCCTGCTGGGACAGAAACCAAACACCAAATCTCTTTGGCAATGCCCTATCACTCATAAGAAATATAAAAGACAAAATGAATAAAATAAAACAGGAAATAAAAAGGTTTTTGTTTGGTTTCTGATGCACAACAGGATCACTGGAAGCCACTTTTTCTTCCCATGTACTTCCCACGGCCTCTGATTCTCTTCACTTCCTTTCTGATGACATCTTTATCCCCTTGTGGACTTCTCTGCTTCTCACCTCTTGTCCTGGCACTTCTGCAAACATTCCTGCAGCTCCATAATTAACTCTCAGTCCATAATTAACTCTCAGTCCATAATTAAACCCTCTCAGTCCATAATCCAAGGAACTGGTGGGACAGGGAAGGTGGGTGCTGTCACTGCACGGGGGCTTTGCTGTGGATCCCTGTTCTTTCCAATTTTTCTGATTAAAGGAAGTGTTTAGCAACTCCTTTTCTTTCTCCAGACTGAACTTTGGAGCCACATCCAGTGACTTTTCCAAAGTTTTGTCTTGTCCTGACATTGGATTATGGAAATACAACAGACACCTTAATTCTGCATTTAAAACATCCCCAAAAGATTGAAGCACGCTCAGGCTATGCTCATCCTGCAAAAGGAACCATTTCTTATAGAGAAACCCCCATAAAAGCACTCAAGTGCCAGAGAGGATGCTCAATATCATTATTTTAATAGTAATGGAGAAGATTAATGTGAAAAAAATGTGGACCCCAGCATTATAACTCTTGCAGCAGATATTATCATTACGTGCATTTCACATTATCACTAATTTTGTATTCAGCATGCCAGGACCATTAATTCAGACCCAGTCTGCAGCTGAATGAGGCAGATTGCTTAAGAAAATAAACGTCTCTATTACTTTTTATAGTGTTGAAATTAATTTACAGTTCCAGTTTGCGAGACCTAAAATTGAGAATTAAAACTATATTTGGTACCTGAGATTTCTCAGAGATTAGCATTCATGAGGCAGTAAAAATATTAACTACTTTAAATAATACTTGCAATATTTCCAGGGTTATGAAGCATCTTCTCTTAGCTCATTTTAATTTATTTAGCATCCATCTCTCTAAGCGTATTCACACCACTGGAAGATTAGAACGAGATCATTGCATTAAGAGAAATACTATTTACAATGATGTGTAGTATCTATTTCCAGAGGCTTTGGAAGGCATGAAAATAAAGATTTTGATGATGTCCTTTAAGGGCTCTCCTGCTGCCTTTGTGCTGCAAGAAAAGTCAAAGTTGAGGAGAATTTCTGAGGCAAAGTGGCATCGAGTCAGGAGCGGAGTAAATAAAAGCTTTATGGGAAAAGGGGAACTGATAAAACACACAAAGAGATGTTAGTCCCTGGGTTTGTCTCTGAAAATCCAAAGTGTAGAAGGGAGAAATGGGGGAACCAGAGTCTTGTGGCATTGTTTGGGTTGGGGAAGGGACCCTAAATCCCACCCAGTGCCACCCCTGCCATGGCAGGGACACCTCCCACTGTCCCAGGCTGCTCCAGCCTCAATGTCCAGCCTGGCCTTGGGCACTGCCAGGGATCCAGGGGCAGCCCCAGCTGCTCTGGGCACCTGTGCCAGGGCTGCCCACCCTCACAGGGAAGGATTTCTCCCCAATATCCCATCTAAACCCACTCTCTGGCAGTTTGAAGCCATTCCCCTTGTCCCATCACTCCATCCCATATAAATTGTCTCTTTCCATCTTTCTTGCGGCTCCTTCAGCCCCTGCAGGGCCACCCTGAGCTCACCCCAAAGCTTCTCCTGTGCAGGTGAGCAATCCCATCTCTCCCAGCCTTTCCTCCCAGCAGGGCTGCTCCATCTTGATTTCTGGTTATTTTTTTCAGTCTCCTCCAATAATTACCTCCCATCTTTGCTGTCAGGCCTGTGCTGCTCCTCCTCAGCCCCATCCAGCACTGCACTGTCACTGAACAAACCCCTTTATTTCTGGGTGAAAGCATTAAAAAATCACAATTACTACCCAAAACAGGCAATAATTTTGATGTTTGGACATGTGGGGCTTTTTAAACCTTCAGTGTGAACCCCAGCTCTCAATCCTGCCTGTCAGAAATCTCCTTGAAATGGATGAAAGGCTGAGCTCCTTAAACAAGTGGTTGATACAAGCAGCTGAAGCTTAAAGAAAACCATCAAATTTCATAAGAAAATTGGATGAGTTGGCCACAGTGTCATTGTGGGATTAGGATCTCAGTCAATAACATCTGTTCTAATATGTCCCTTGCAGAAGGAAAGAAAATAGGATTTAAATTTAAATCCATAGATTGAACAAGAGGCAGAGTGGCAGATGCAGAGCATCAAGGTGCAGTACTTGCTGTGAGGCTTTGGTAAATTCTGGTTCGATTTGGATATTTAATGGTAAAATGAAATCTCAACTTGATTGCATCTGTCTGCAGAAAGCTCTGAGCAGCTGATCCAACCTTTCCCTGGATCCTTAAACTTTGAGTTTGATCTGAGAGGCACAGTTGGAACAACTGGAAGGATATTTTGGGGAGAGAGCTGCTACAAAAAACCTCCAAGCACTGTTAGGACCACGTGTGATGGGAAATTGTCTTGCAGATCTCCTGCAGTCCTGCAATTTAAAAAAAGAAAATCATTGCTTGACCATTCTTCCATATAAACATCATTTCCTTTGGGTACCATTGCAGAAGAGATGATGTTCCTAAAGACTTTTTCTGTTGCTTACATTGATAGTAATTTTTATTATTTCAGATTGGAGTGTTTTTTTTTCAATTGGAGGGATTTTAGGATGAAAGCACCTCAAGCTGTGAGATTTTAACAGACTCTGAAGCACAGAAATGGCACTGCCTGAAGTTTTCATTAAAAAAAAAAAAGAAAAAAGAAAATATACTATTCTTAATTCTGAGGCTAACCCCCAAATGCCTGAGTGTCATTTTATGAAAATCTCCCTTCCATGAGCAGTGAGTCTCCAGTGTTCCATGGCAGTGCCTTTGCAATAATGGTTTCAAATGGAAACATTTATTTTTCCCTGGTTTTTAGTAGCTACGGGAGAAGCAGGGGGCTAATTACCAATGCTGAGCTGCAAGGGTCAGATGGAGAGGAAAAAATAAAACTAAATGTTTCTGAAAATAGGTGAAGGATCCTGCTGTGGCAAATTTGAATGATGTAGCCTGGTGCTGGGGGGTTTTTACCCTGTAGTCTACAAGTTAGAGCAGACTTGGTGTTTTTTTGAGTTGGAACTGGCAACTGCTTGTAAAGAGACACAATCAGAGCTGGGAAAAACAAGTTACTAAAACACTGAAGGGCGATTTTCCCATTAAAGACAATGCATATTTAAGTTTAAATATACATAATATCAGCAGCTGAGAGTGCAGAGGTCTCTCCACCACAGAAATCAGCAATTCAGCAGCCATGAGACACCTCCAATGCTCTCCTTGCAGGTGGAGTATCCAAATAGGTCATTGAGAGAAGAAAAAGACCGAGTTTAAAACTATTTTCTTACTCAGTTCTGCTTCCGTGTCATCCTAAGATCCTGGCAGGGGAAGCTTTGTGGGACTTCTCCCTGTCTTTTGAAGGCGGCCTTGTTGTCACATCATTGTCATGCAAAAAGGGCAAAATGAAAAGAAGAAAGCTGCAATTTATGGGTGACTCAGGGTGAGCCCTTGGCCCTGCAAACCAGAGGTAGAACATTGTTGGGAAGGAATGTGGGATGCTGGAGATGATTCACAGACCCAAGCCTGGCCTGGTTTGCCTCCCCTGAGAGCACTGGCATTGCTGCGGAGGCAGATCTGAGAGAAAACCCAAACCTGCCTGGCCAGCTGGGGTCTGGGAGAGCCCAGAGCAGCAGCAGGGACAGCACAGTCCCTGCAGGACACCCCAAAGCCAGGTGATCCCTCCCTGGTCCCTTCAGGAGAGCAGGAGCAGGAGGCTTTGGCTCCAGCTCGCCCTGGGAGCCCTTCCCGTGCCAGGGAGAGCTGCCAGACCGGCACACAAACCTGCCAGCCATTTGTGCAGATTTCACTTTATCATCTTGCAGAAAGCTTGAGGAGCCTTCCAGACTCCCAAATGGAAGAGTTGAGCACACCCTGTGTGCTCCCAAGCAGAGATCTGCTCTTTTCCACGGGTGTCACAGCGAGATCCATCTCCTCAGACAGCAGAAAGCCACGGGCAATCACTGAGCAGAGCCTGGGTGGCATAAATGAGATTAAACACCCACCCACGTGTACCATGCCAAAGCAAATGGGAAAGTGCAGGAAATCAGCCCTCAGGGCACTCTGGAATACAGATTGGTTTTTTGTTCTTCCTTTCAGGAAAGCACTGAGTAAAAGGTCTCCTTCGTTCTGATCAGTTCAGGTGGAGCATCTCGCTGCAGCCACAGAAAGGCAGGCACTAAGAAGTTCTCAGAAGAAATAAAGAAGTTGAGAAAATCATTTTATTGCCTGACAGAAGGAGAGGCTGCCTTAATTTTGTTGTCACTGGGAGTCTAAATGTATAAGGACAGCTGCTGTGCTCAAGCAACAATGCAATCAGTTAATGCTTTTCAGCAGGGAGACATTAGCTGCTTCTGCCTCCTGCCAGGCAGGGAGAAACAAAGTTTACCAAAAAAAGGGAAAAAAGGAAACTTTTAGACACTTTTTCCTATTTTTTCCCCTGCATTTTGGGCAAAGGGAGAGCAAGGCCCACAGCAGAGCAGGGAGTGCTTTGCAGGAGGTTCCCCTTGCCCCATTTTGGGGATTGGAGTTCTGAATGTGCCTTGTCCATCAGATTTTCTGCAGCAAAGCCACATAATTGCAAATATTAAACAGCACATGATAAGGAACAGAGAGAGGATCACAACAGCTACTCTTGTTACTGACCAAAAAAAGATCAAACAGCAGAATGTTGGCTGAGATTTCAAATGAAGCCACAAACCCAGGAAGAATTTGCCCTACATAGAACAGAAATTGGCATGAACAGAATGAAGACATTTGCTGTTTTTACATCCCCAAATGGAAGTGAAGGTAAAGGAGGAACTAAAACTCTCTGTAAACTCAACGATGTGTTTCTGCCCCGGGGCTGGAATGAGGAAGGATCCTGCTGGAACACAATCCACACTCTCACCTGTAAAAAGTTCTGAGGTGATAAAAAGGAGAATCAAAGGAGTTTTATCTTGGGATAATGGTGTGTTCAGACAGTTCTTGAGAAACAGGAAAGGAAGGGGAAAAAGGGAAAAAAAAGGGGAAGAAGGAAGGAAGGAAGGAAGGAAGGAAGGAAGGAAGGAAGGAAGGAAGGAAGGAAGGAAGGAAGGAAGGAAGGAAGGAAGGAAGGAAGGAAGGAAGGAAGGAAGGAAGGAAGGAAGGAAGGAAGGAAGGAAGGAAGGAAGGAAGGAAGGAAGGAAGGAAGGAAGGAAGGAAGGAAGGAAGGAAGGAAGGAAGGAAGGAAGGAAGGAAGGAAGGAAGGAAGGAAGGAAGGAAGGAAGGAAGGAAGGAAGGAAGGAAGGAAGGAAGGAAGGAAGGAAGGAAGGAAGGAAGGAAGGAAGGAAGGAAGGAAGGAAGGAAGGAAGGAAGGAAGGAAGGAAGGAAGGAAGGAAGGAAGGAAGGAAGGAAGGAAGGAAGGAAGGAAGGAAGGAAGGAAGGAAGGAAGGAAGGAAGGAAGGAAGGAAGGAAGGAAGGAAGGAAGGAAGGAAGGAAGGAAGGAAGGAAGGAAGGAAGGAAGGAAGGAAGGAAGGAAGGAAGGAAGGAAGGAAAGGATGCGCTGGGATTTTGAGGACCTCAGTTCCATTTTCTATGACAGAATTTTCTGTGCCCTTTCACAATCCAGTTAGAACCTGACTCAGAAACCCAAAGACCTCAGGTCAACCCTAAACTCAGAAAACTCAGAAAAAAAATTTAAAGAATCAGGTTTTATAGGCAAATCAAGCAGGTGGAATTTGGCTCTTTCAGTCAACAAGTCTGAAACATAATGAACATAATGAAACAACACTGAAATAAGAGAGGCAGAGATAATTTGCCTTAAAGGAAACAGGAGAATGTGGATTTTGTAACTTGAATGCTCTCAGGCCATCACTAGCTAAAATGAAAGAATTTACCTTAGGTATCTCTAAGATCCAATCTTGATCTTATTCGTAATTTCTTGATCTTATTCATAATTATTACATGTTGAAAGTTTAAATATTTCATATGGAAGAGATTAAAAGATTGCAAGAGAAACTGAATAATCTCCACAGACTTCAGAAAGCATAAAGGCCAAACCCAATCTGAAAGGAAAAGAACACTAAACCTCCATTGTTAATTAAATCCCTTATTTATCACATTTGTCTTAATTTCAAATATTTATTGATAAAGGATTTAAATCAGAAATGACAGATTAATCCTTTCTTTGGGACCAGTGATTATTTGAAGGTGTACTGAAAGCAGCAGAGAGAATGCCAGGCAGGCTGGACAGAAAGCACAGCTCAGTTTAGATATTAATCTGCAAAAGTGGATTAGAAAAGTCAGGGTAGGACATTTTCACCAGGGTTTTATTCAGTCTGGGGAACTGCCTGGACAAAGGATCTACTGATGTTGAATAGCTGAGAAATCACCAGGGAAGGAGATGGAAAACAAACCTCAAATCATTTGAAAAGATTAAACACTGCCATCAAGTAATTTAATTAGTTGTAGTTTTGTTGTTTTGGGGACATCTTCAGAGCTGTTTTATCCTTGCCTTGCTTTGCTCCCTGGCCCCCATGGAAAGGGCTCGGAGATGTGGCTGTGGGAGCCCCAGGAAAGGCACCACCACATCAAATAAAGCCACACACAGACTCATCTCTAAACTCTCTTGTTAATTAAAAGACAAACATCAGAGCCTGGCCATGTTTCTAGTCAGGAAAAAAAAAAAAGGGAAAAAAAAACCAAAAGAGAAAGTTTTGCTGTGGTTTCAATGACAACCAGACTAGTTTTCTCATAATATTGATGAAATCTCAAGGCTGAGATGGCTCAGGAAAGCAATGGGTGAGGACTCTAAGCAAAACCACTCCTTGGACATTGTTCTGCTGATCAAACTCAGTAAAACATGGAATTCTGAGATAGCATTAATGATCATCATCATAAATTACACAAATTTTTGTCAAAGGTCCTCATGCCCTCAGTGTCTTTAATAACCTAATCCAAAGAGGGTCTGGCTTGATCCAGGCTGCTGGACAAGAGGAGCCTGATGTGCAGGCTGGGGAAGATTGGCTTAGAGAGGTCTGAAATGAGCTGTCAAAGCCTTGCCTTGAGTGCTCTGGAGAGGATTCTGGAGTCACTGAGCCCTAAATACGTTGGGGAAAAACGTGGAGCTGAATGAAGACACAAATAAATGAAACTGAGAGACTGACTTAGCTTTACAGGTGATAGAATAACAAAGATATTTCTATGGCAATCAAGAAAACATGGCCAAGACTGAAAAAAACTATGATCAAGCAGAGAATACAAATATGCTTGCTGTGAGCAGCAGATATTAGATCTGATGGAAAAAATCATCTCTAGAATTCTTCTTTCTCAGGAAGGAAGCTGACACACCATTTTGGCTGATAATCCACCTGCCCATGATGCCACTGTGTTCTCAGTGAGATAACAATCATTTCCCCCCCTCTGAAATGATTGTGTCACGTTGTGAGCAGTTCAGGAGGTGCCACAGATGAGGGAACTGTAAACACACCAGTGGTAAATGAAAGGCAATCAATTTATTTTAATTAACTTAAGCTTTTTACAATTTTTTGTGAGTATAATGTGATATACCAATTTAGATGATGTTCTAAGCAGAGATTATCAGCAAGGCTGTTTATGAAGTCTCTTGCTGGTGAATTAAACAAACATTTTTCGGGAACTTTTGTGCGGTGTTTGTTTCTAAACAGAGCCCTGAAGAGAAGCAACCTCTCAGACAGGGTCTGCTCCAAAGGTCAAGTGATTCCTGGGGAAAGGGACTGCAGGACTGCAGGATGCTCTTTCCCACTTCTTCTGTTTCCAGAAGTGTTACCTGTATGTTAGAAAAGCAAATTACCAACAGAAATAATCCTCCATTTCTAGAAAATAAAACCTTCCAGATGTTATCAGGTATTCCCATCACCTTAAAAAAAAAAAAAAAAAAGAGAAAAAGAAAAAGGGAAGGGGTGGGGAGGAGGAAATAAGAAGAATGTTTTGAACATAGATGGGGATGTACAGTGAAAACTGCTGAGAAAATTAAAATATATCACTTAGACATTTCAGCCTTGTTTGATGCTTCCCAAGAGATTTTATTCCAATGCCTCTCCTTGAATTGCATCTTTAATGGAGATGACGAGGCTGCAGAGGTTCAGCCATTGCATTCTTCCTTTAACCTCTGCTCACAATTCCATTTGGGTGGGATCTACATCCAGATGATAGGAAAAACAATCTTCTTTTCTTCAGAGCTGATTTATTTTGTTGCCAATTTCAGTTCTTCTGTCTCTACAAAACAAGGAGACTTTTCCTTCCTTCAAATCAGAGCTAAGGAATACACAAATGAGAAGATGTGCCAGCTTCAGCTTCTCTCCTCTGAGCTCCTTTGAAATCATTTCCCTTGAACTTCCATCTTTAAAAACAGCAGATGACTTTAAACAACCCTCAGAACTCTCCTGAGGCATCTGTAAAATGTTTTCCCCCAGGAAATCAAAGGCAGGAGACCTTTGTTTCTCGAATCCTATGATAAATAAGGAACTCTGACTCAAAAAATATATATATAAACATAGGAATCATGTTAAAACCTTGTCATGCTGCAGAAAGTCGTACTTGACTTGCAGTTTGGAGAGGATTTCAGGGTGTATTTCAAAGCCTGTTTATTTTCCCAGACTGGCCAGAAAAAAGGCTTTGAGGGGAGGTTTTGTGTGCAGGAGAGCAGCATCTCCCAGGGTGGTTTGAGTGGGGATGTTGAGATGTCGGTCTGACCCCTGTCCCTGGTAACTGCTCTGGGTTAATCATCCCCAGCAAGGAAATGGATCTTCCCCTGGGAGTTCAGAGCTAAAGCAAAGCTGAATCTTGGTCTTGGGTTGAAAATATCTGGGGAATTCTCACCCTCAGTCAGAGCTCGCTGGTGGTGCTGAAGAGCTGACCTCAAAATAAATTAAAATTAAAATAAATAAAAATAAATAAAAATAAATAAAATAGAAATAGAAATAATAGAAATAGAAATAAATAAAATAGAAATAGAAATAATAGAAATAGAAATAGAAATAGAAATAGAAATAGAAATAGAATAGAAATAGAAATAGAAATAGAAATAGAAATAGAAATAGAATAAAAATGGTGTTTTAGCAAAGAATTTGGGGGGGGGGGGGGATGTGAATTCCAGCACATTTGAGAAAAATGATAATTTTTAAGAACAAGAAGATTCAAGAGATTCTTGAGATTAAGAACAAGAAATTCAAAATTCCCAAAAGGGCATCAGCCAGACCACAAAGGGAGCACTCAGCACTCTGCTCCACCTTCTCAGATAAATTCAAATTACTCACAAAGTTTATGCTGATTTGTTTCTGCCTCACCCTTGGTAAGAATCCTTGTCCTGCATGAAAAACTAAATGAATGCTGCTTAAACTTTTGCCTCCTTGATTTGCATTTTCTATGAGACAGTAAATTAAATTTATGCTAATCTGATACATATATTCTTCCCTGAACCATTAAAGGGGAGGTGGGGCTACACAGTGCAATAGTTTAAATAATTATGACTGTCACTCACAATTATTCAATCTGTTGTATATTAAAAACCAAGTTGCAACTAGAAATTATCCTCCAGTTCCAGAAAAATCTCACAGATGTTGTTGTGCTGATCAAAGTTCTCAAAATGTTGGATATAAGATGCAAGTTCCCAAGGAATGGAATATTAGAAGAAGCTAAAAGTGGAATCTTTAAGTTTTAAATGGTTGGCTTCGTTTTCATACTTCCCCAATAAGGTGCAGCATGGAACTAGAAATGACAGAATATTGTTGGGAGTTATTTAATGCTCTTATAAATAAGATCTCATAGAATCCTACACTAACATCCAGGAAAACTTTGGGAACTAATGACACCCAGGTGACAAAGCTGCTCTGCCACTTCCAGGCTTGGCTGTACACATTTTATAGAGATTTTTTATATATATATTTATATATTAAATCAAGTGACCTCCAACTGACATACTCTACAGCATATCACTGGACTGGAGAGCATCTTGTTCACCTCTATTTTCACTCCAATTCAGTTTAAAAAATCAATAACTTTTGGTGTGAATAGAATCCTGTCTCTGGTACAGGTGGCATTATCACTAAAAACGTGTAGCTCTTTGAGTGATGTGACAGATCCTTTGAAATGCAAAGGTAAGACCAAGTTATTAAAACTCATCTTTTTCTCCTCAAGTATTTTTAGGCTGTGCTTGCCTTTGATTTCCAGCGCTGAGGTAACAATATGGGCATCACAATGGAGGTCACGGGCAAGAGCAGACAAAAATCAGGTCTGAAAATGAACCCAGGCAGATCCTCTGGTTCCAAATCCATCAATCCCAAACAGGATTGGGGTTCCTTTCAATCCCAAACTGTGACCTCTGAGAGTCCCAGGAAGATCCTCTGGTTCCCAATCCACCAATCCCAAAACTCTGGAGAATGCCAGGCAGAGATCTCTGGTTCCCAATCCATCAATGCCAAAGCTCTGGACAGTTCCGGGCAAAGATCTCTGCAGATCCTCTCATTCCCAATCCATCAATCCCAAACAGTGACCTCTGGAAAGTGCCAGGCAGAGACCTCTGGTTCCCAATCCATCAATCCCAGACAGAGACCTCTGGACAATGCCAGGCAGAGATCTCTGCACATCCTCTGGTTCAGTTCCAGACAGATCCTCTGGTTCCAAAGCAATCAATCCCAAACAGGATTGAGGTTCCCATCAATCCCAAACAGAGACCTCTGGAGAGTGCCAGGCAAAGATCTCTGCAGATCTTCTCATTCCCAATCCATCAATCCCAAGCACTGACCTTTGAGAGTGCCAGGCAGAGATCCCTGCAGATCCTCTGGCTCCCAGTCCATCAATCCCAAACTGTGACCTCTGGACAGTGCCAGGAAGAACCTCTGGTTCCCAAACAATCCATCCCAAGCAGGACTGAGGTTCCCATCAATCCCAAACAGAGACCTCTGGAGAGTGCCAGGCACAGATCTCTGCACATCCTCTCATTCCCAATCCATCAATCCCAGGCAGTGACCTCTGGAGAATGCCAGGCAGAGATCTCTGGTTCCCAATCCATCAATCCCAACACTCTGGAGAGTGCCAGGCAGAGATCCCTGCAGATCCTCTGGTTCCCAATCCATCAATCCCAAACCGTGACCTCTGAAAGTGCCAGGAAGATCCTCTGGTTCCCAATCCCTGCATCCCATTCTCTGCAGGGACGATGGCTCACTCTGGTGACAATTGCTTGTGTAAATAAGGCTCAGCTCTCAGCCTCAAATTCTGATGTGCTGAAGGCAAGTCAGAGGATGGATTTTTGCAGTGTTTTGCTGCATTATGGTGATGCATGAGTTTCAAAAAATAGCAGGGGATGGGGAATGGAGGTGGGGCTGATGCCAGCACAGAATTCCCAGGCCTGAGGCACTTCCAGCCTCTGCTCATGCTGCTCTAATGCTGGTCTGGGTAGCCAAAAGCAGCTTGGAGCCAAACTTTTACCCTGAATCCACTGGGAGGAATGGGCTAATGGGGAAGGAGACAATATCCTGAAATGGATGAGAGTGGATGCGCTTCCAGCTGCTGGGGAAGGCTGAACCAGAGCTGCAGAACTCCACTGAGCCCTGCCCTGGGTGATGCTGAGCTGCAAAGAGATCTCAGCCCTTCAAAGATGGATTGAAGCTTTGGAGGGGAATGAGGAAGCAATGAGGTATCTGGGTGTAATATTGCAGATTTTGTTGGGATTTAAACAAGCCCCTGCACTCCACAGTGGGCACGTTTTGCATGTCAGCTCTCAAAATTTGCTGCTAAATCTCTGTTCTGTGACATTTAGCATCACTCTGCTTCAGCAAAGGTTGTTGCTTTTTTTTTCAGTGCCTTCCTGACCTGTCTTGAAAGTCAGCAGCGCCATCAGTCTGGGCTGACACACAGAAAATAGTGACATATCGACTTTTACAAGGGGTGCCACAACATGAATAGATGAGCACTCGGCGGCTTGGATTTTCCATATGAAAGGAAGTGTCAACAAAACAGAGGAAAGTCCCCACACTTCACCCAGTTAATGAATCCCCCTTGTCCATGCGCATGCATAATTCAGTGTGCGTGGAATGCATCTCCTGAGAGAAAAGAGGTGAACTAAATTAAAACTTTTAACCCAAAATTTCAATTTTATTTTTTTTTTTCAACATGAAAGCTCATTTCTTAAAATTCTGAAGGAACGAAGTTAATTGGTTTGAGCTGTGTGCTGCTCTGGAAGGGGAGACTTGAGATGAATCACAACAATTTGCATTTTCTTGAAGAGTTGACACAATGTTTCTTCTCAGAGCTTTTTAGAGTTTTAAAAATCATGAATTGTCCTTCTTTTGCCGCTTCTTGGGAGCACAGAATAAGAAGCCTCAGGAGCTCTCAAATCCAACCTTGGGCTCAAAGAAGCTCAGCCAAGAGCTCTGCTTTATCCTGCACTTGTCTGCACAGCATTTTTTTCTTACAAAAAAGGAAGAATTTCTTGCCCTTATTACATATTGTCCATAATTTTGGAGTCTCTTCGTGTTCCCCACTGAACACAAACGATCCTGGGTGCAACTGCTGGCCACAAAAAAATCCTGTTGAGGCAAAGGGGTGGCACTGGGGTGACCCCACCCTCACCTGCTGGGCAATCCCTCATCCAAGGGGTTCCTCTGGGGGAAAATCTCCAGGTGACCATTCCTAGGACAAACCAACTGCCCTGTCCTGCTGGCCAGAAGCTTTAGAGTTCTAAATAAAATGGCTCATTGGGACTGGTTCAAACTTAAAACTTTTTAAAAAGTTTACAAACTTCAGCCAAAATTTGCGCAGAAGTGTCCTGAGTTTGTCGTGCAGAACCAAGGAATTTCTAGAAAAACCTCCTTCCCCTTTCTCAGCTGTTTTTTAGTCCCACAGAGCCACTCAGGGCTGTCATAGCCCGAACAAATCCAGAGTGAGAGCACTAATTGACTTTGGCTGATTAACAACTGACAAGTGCTCAGTGGCGCACTGAGCAGAGCTCAGAATTGCAAATGCTCAGATCTACCAGAGCTGTCACCAGCTGGAATTTTTCTCTGGCAGCCCCAGTGCAGAGGTCAAAGAGGGGAGCAGCACAGCAGCGTGAGGAGCAGCTCGGTTCTGCTGCACAGCTCATTTCACATCTCCTGCAGTGCCACATTTTCCTACCAGCCCATCCCATAGCTGATCCCAGCCACACCCTGGGCAGGTTTGTTTCCTTTCAAGAGTTATCATCCATGGAATTATTTATTACTGTACGGAAGTGTTCTAATGGAATAATGGTTGTCTCGATGCCCTAAAGCTGTGGGGTCATTTAAATGCAACTGTCAGATGAAAAGAAAAGCCACAGGCTGCTTGTAAAACTGCAGGACTTGTTGGATTAACATTTCAGCCCTCTAAAGTAAGTAGATTTGAGAAATGAATCCAATATAGAAAATTGGATGTTGAGAACAGCATAGTTGAGTATTTATGAAATGTCACTTCCCCCTCAGAAATACAGACAAGTGGAGCTGAATATTTGCTTTCTTCTCCCATTTCTGAGGATGGGTTTGACACCAAGAGGAGCAGAACTGCTGCAGCTCAGTGGGAAAATAAAGCTGGGGGGCATTTCTGTGCTGTACCAGCACTGCAGCAACAGAATCACAGGATCATCAGGGTTGGATAAGACCCCAAAATCATGAAATCCAAAATTTTGCCAATCCCCCAGTGCCCACTAAGGCATATTTTGAATTGCCGTGATTTTTGAACATCCCCAGGGATGGTGACCCTGGCATGACCTGAGGCCATTTGTTCCCATCCCATCCTGGTTCCCTGGGAGCAGAGCCTGACCCACCTGGCAGAGCTCAACCCCACCCTCCTGGCAGGAGCTGTGCAGAGCCACAAGGGCCCCCTGAGCCTCCTTTGCTCCAGGCTGAGCCCCTTCCCAGCTCCCTCAGCCTCTCCTGGGGCTCCAGACCCTTCCCCAGCTCCATTGCTCTCCTCTGGACATCCAGTAGGATGGAGATCCACCAGTTTTATTCAGAAAGAAAAAAAAAATTGTTCCTAGGTGTAAGAAGTTGGAAAAATGCTGACAGAGGTAGAAAAAGGAGTCTCTAACAACCAGCTCCTAAGTCAGGAGCAGTGCTGCAGGTGGCTAAAGGTGGAGGCACTAAACATAGTCCAAAACCTTGGAAATATTACCATGTCCAAAATTTTCTTTTCTCTGCTAACCTCAAGCAGTGACTGCTAGGAACAAGCCATGATTTAGCCTGCCATTAAAATATATATATATATATATATATATATATATATATATTTTTTTTTTTTTTTTCCTTGTGGGTTTCTGTTTTTTTGCGTGGGTATATTTTATATATATATTAGATATATATATATAAAAATATATTATTTTCTTTGTGGGTTTCTTTTTTTGTGTGTGGGGGGTTTTTTTCTTTGTTGTTCTTTTTTTTTGTTGGGTTCTTTGGGGTTTTTTGTTTGGTGTTTTTTTTTTTTTTTTTTTTTTTTTTGTTTCCACTGCATAAGCACAAATCCACCAGAAAATTCCTGGTGATCCCTCAGCATCCCAGCTCCAGGGGAACCTGGCTGGCAACTACTTGCAAGCTTCATTTCCATACAAAAGCAAACTGGGAGCAGCAGTCAGTGGTTTCCTGTTAATAAACAAACACACAAGACAAGATCAATTAGTCAAAATGATGTGACTCATTTGTCATTTGCAGACGAGCTCAACCACGTGAGGATTGTGCTTGTCATCCAAGGATTTGGCCTTGTTCTGCTCACAGCTCTTGAAGAAAAGACGTTTAAAATCAAAAACTCAATGATCTGTGCACCCACAGAGCCCTGATAGAAGGAATCAAGGGTTTGGCTGCTGGCTGTCTATGGGATGTATTTTCCTTCATCAGAAATAGCTGCATTACTCATCCCCACATTGTCCACGTCCCTGAGAGAAATTCCAAATCATCCCTCAGCAATTCCCCTCTCTCTGATCTCTCTGGCACCTCTAGAAAAGGAAAAGCAATAAAATGAAAACCTTGAAGTGGTGGGTGAAGCACTGAAGTGCATCCCCACCTTCAGGATCCATCACAGGTTGGTCTGATCAAACCATGGCAATCAGCAAAATCTCCCTTTGGGTTCTTTTCCTGATACCTGCAAATCTGGGATTCCAGGTGTTTCAGCCAGCAGCAGCCAAGCAGGTTTTGCCAAAAAATAAGGTTAAAACTTATATTAATGAGTCAGGAAAAGAGCAGGATCAGGAGCCTGGTCAGGTGGGTGAACAAACTGAAATGAAATAAATTCATTTGTTGGGATGTGGGGCAGCACAGGCACAGATCTGACCTTGGAATGCTGTCCTTGATGTCCTCCTCACCCATGGAATAGAAGCTACAGGGTCACACCCATAGTATTTCTGTTGGTTTGAATATTATTAGCAGTGTTAGTATTATTCCTGAGGAATTAACCTTTTTTTTTCCAATCCTGCCAAGACACAGATCCCAAACACATCCATTTTCACTTTCTCCCCAGAGAAACAGAACAGCACAGAAATTTCATTTCCCAAAAGCCAGAACTTTACACGCTGGAGAACCTGACACATTTTTCAGAAAATCCTGGTGAATGCTAAATCCTAAATCTTTAGAAAACATGAAATGCACAGAATCCTCCTGCAGGGGCTTCCTGCTGCCCGGGGCTGTGGCTGTGGGATGCCATTAAACCAGGGAATCCCAGGACAGCTGGCTCAGGAGCCTGAGAGTCTGGCAAAGAATTCCCTCCGAGCTGAGAGCTCCCTGCTAATGGAGAGAGTGGAATTGCAAATGCAGAGAGGGTCAAGGGAAGGCTGGGAGCCTCCTTGGATCCCTCCTCAGGTTCCTCCAAAGTTCTCAGAGCAGCCAGAAGACAAAGGCACAAATTGCAAGGCCAGGCTTTTCGCATCTCGTGTGCTCCTCAATAAATTGCAGCCGAGGAGGGGCTGGGCAGGGCTGTAGGGAGGTGTTGGAGAGGGGGCACCACCTCTGTTCCCCATTCCTGAACCACCTGTGGGTACGGTCTGAGATTCCTAAAAGATTCCTAAGGAATTCCAAGAGCCATGGACTGTCCCATCCTGAGCAGGAGTGTTTTATCTGCCCGGCTTGATCCCCCTTGGAAATCAAGTTAAAGTCCTGTTCATGTGGAGGAGTTTAGAGAAGATCTCCTGTTGGTGTTTACAGACTAAAGAGCAGAACTTAATTATAGACGACAGCCTGACTAAGGGCATTATATAATGAGGGAAAGACATTTATAGAGCCCATCTTAGAACTCCAACAGTAAGAACTTGGTGATAGAGAAAATTTAAAAGGCCAGAAAGTGCTTTAGGAAGAGGGGGAAAACAAGTGAAAAATCAATACACTGAGATGTCCTCTGGCCCACTTCTTCGTGCTCCCAAACAACAGGAACAAAGTTCTCTCACTGTCAGGGAGAGAGAAACAAGGCAGAAATTTCCAGAGCAGGGTGACAGCAAACAAGGCAGAAATTTCACTTCACGACCCACCTTGAACTATATAACTATTAAAAAATATCATTTTATCTCCTTAGCAACGCTTGCCAGCCACATTGAGCCATTAATGGCATACTTGTTCCAGCACCACAACACACTTTGTTGGCTTTGAGATATCAAAGGAAGCAGAGGAACCCCTGCTAACAGCATCACCTAGCAGTGGATTAATTAAACAGAAATGCACAGAGAAAAACCCAGCTGAAACCACAGAGAAAGCAGCTGGGATATAGAATTTATTGTGATTATTCCCATTCCCCTTTTATTGTGGATTCCAGGTAAAAATACCTGTCAGAGAAATCCCTCACCTTATCCAACCATGTTTTCCCCCTTCCCTGATAACACAGAGCTCTTTCCTGTAGCTAAATTGTGAATTAAAGGAAAGTGATCAAAGAGCAATTAGGGCAGGATTGTTCATTCTGGCAGTGGGGGACATGAAAATGTAAAAGAAAACCCCACACCAGCTGTGGTATCATGAAGACAATTAGGATGTTATCCATGGTATTCTTATCTTTGCATCCCATTAATACAATGAAACAGCTGGATTTGGGTTTGGGAGAGCTCTGCTGGCTGCAGGAAGCGTTGGCTTTGTGATTAAGTCAACAGATGTAGAAAGAAGTTCAATTCTTGGTCTTGTTCAAGGGTTCATTTGTGAGCCTGGGCTGATCTCTGCAGGGTGGGCCCTGTCAGCAGCTCCTGCCTCCCTGCTGCCACCAGGAGAATTATCCAAAAGAGCCTAATTTAGAACTATATTTTGCAATAAAGCCCTTTGCCCAAAAATGTGTGAGTTCCTACTGTCATCGGGGTTTTCCTGTAGGATCTGGACTCTGTTCTTTCTTGTGGTGCTTAATTCCACTTCAGCTTCTCACCTCTCTTGGATATTTGGTCTTTTAGGGAGGGGAGTTTTTCCAGGCCAGGCCGTGTTTCCATCTCTCTGTTTCCACCTCTCCTCACTAGAGCTCCAGCCTCTTTTATCCCATTTTCCCAGCCCTCCATGGCTGTAGTAACAGTGCTGGGAATTCAAGGACCATCTGTCCAAGTGTAACTCATTCCCTGCCCACTCAGCTCCACAGTCTGTCAAAAACACCCAGCCTGGGAAAAAAAAACCCAGAAACCTCCACTATTAAATGTGCTCGAATTAGCTGGATCTCCTTGACAGAATTGGGTTGAGGGATGACTGCACTGGGAAGGTCTGGAGGGGCAGAAATTTCTGCTGTGGCAGCAGGGATGGACACTTGGGATGGTCTGGAGACAGGGAAGGCTCCTCCCTGCTGTTGGAACACCACCCCAGCATTCCTGGGATCTGGGATGAGAACATTCCCTTGGTGAAGAACCGGGGTGGTGAAAACTCTCTTTGCCCAATCCTTCCATTTTCACGTTTCTCCATAGCGTAAAAAAAAGAGAACATTTGGGCTTCTGGATGCAGATGGAAAATTGTCCAAGCATTCTTACTTTGAGGCTTCAAGTCAAAAAAGATAAAACATTAAAAAGTTCCCTCCTCACAATATTTGAAGGGATAATAACTGTTAAGAGGAAAACAAAAAGAGGAAACAGGCAGATCCATCAACAGGGAGCCCAGATCAGAGCTTTGAGCCAGCTCATTTTTCTATTTTTGAGAACAAATATTCAGGACTTTCAATACTTTCTGTTATAATGGGTATTCTCTTCATGGTTTTTGGGTTTTTTTTTTGTTTTTTTTTTTTTTGCCTTGCTAGGGACATACAGCTTTCTTTCAGCTTTCATTTCCAATTTTATTAAAAAATAATTTATTTTTCCATTTTCTGTTCAACAATGTCAATCAGGTTTTGCAGTTCTGCTCCCCTGCTCTCATAATACACCCAGCAGCAGGAATTCCAGAAGTGCCCAAGCCCCACTGGCAGCTCCCAGTGGTAATGTTTGATCTGTTTCAGTTGCACTGAAAACTCATTTATAATCAAAAAAACCAAGAGACACCTGGAATGGAAACTTATTCATTCGGAGCTCTTTGAAACAATCCTCCAGTGGGTTTGAATAGACTGGAAGCAGAGGATTCTGAGACATCCAAAGCTGTTTTCCATTTCCTGAGAGCCACATGACAGGATTACCCTGGAAAGTCCTTTTTCCTAGGACAAATTCTGGTGCTCATCGCCCACAGCTCCTTCACTGCTGCAGCAGTGGCAAAGATTCCCCACCTCACTCATCCCTTGCTCCCCCAAATTCCCAATGATTTTGACCCCAAAAATCATTGCCTGTGACTGTGTTGGAAGGTTCAGCTGCAAACAAAAAGCCCCCATTGCATTTAGGAATCACAGAAAGGTTTGCCTTGGAAAGGAACTTAAAATTCATTTATTTCCAACCCCCTACCATGGACAATTTCCACTATCCCAGATTGCTCAGATCTTGAAGAGGAAGACTCAGTGTGGACATTGGGAAGTTTTGCTCTTTGATGTTATCTAAACCCACCCACAGGAAAAAAAAACCCAAAACCAAAAAATCTCCCATCCTTAATATCTATGTCTTATTGACTGAGTTTCAGATGGGGTTTGGGTGGAATCTCACTGGGCACACACACACAGCTGTGGGTAGCAGGGCATTTTCTCAGGCTGAAGCATCAGAATTAATTCCTGCTCCTTCCTCCTCCCCCCTCTCTTGGTTCCTCGCTCTCACTGGAACTCCAGGGCTGTGCTGTAAATTGGATCAGCGAATGATCCCAGTTTAAAAAAATAGAACCTGAAGGTTTGTTGTGCTCTGAGTTCCTTAATCCGGATAATTCCATCTGTCCTGCTCTCAGCAAAGCCCCAAACACTGGGATCTGCCCTGGGGGCTGCAGCAGGAGCCCGGGGAAAGCCTTAGGGCAGCTCTGCTGATGGCAGAAATGTTTGTGCAGCCTCCCCCTGCATCTTGAAGAGCCATTAAAGCCCCCTGATCAATGCAATCCTTAATTATTTGCACTTCAGTGCTTTATGCAGATAAACTCATCAGCTCTTGAGACACTCCTGTCATCTGCTCACTTGGAAACTGGGGATTTGTGACACTGGAGTTGTCTCACACTGAACCCAGTGACTTGTGAACAAGATTGAGTCTCCTCCTGAGGAAATCAGCTGCTGCTGGCCTTGGGTGTTCCTGCAGTTGGTTTTTGGCTGCTTACAGGTGTCAGTTTGGGTACCCATGGGGAGCTTTGCTTTATTTCCATCCCTGGCAGTGCCCAAGGCCAGGCTGGATAGGGCTTGGAGCAGCCTGGGACAGTGGAAGGTGACCCTGCCATGGGATCACCAGGTGGTCTTTAAGGTCCTTTTCAACCCAACCCATCCTGAGGTTCTCAGAATACATGCAGGAATGGAAAATAGCATTCCTTAGCAGTCCAGGCTGTTTCATCCATAAAATAAACTCTAATTAAGACTTCTGGAAAAGGCAAAAAGTGTCCCATGATGCTGCAGCCCAGTTTTCATCCATACATAAGGATATCAACAGAATCATCCTTCCCTGCAGAAATTTATCACACAAAACCAGAGGTAATTAAATTATTCCTGTCATCCTGCTCTACACCGTGGTATCTCAGGTCACAGATGGCATTTCCCCTTTTTCCTCCTTAAATCAGCCCAAAATCATCTCTGCCCTGAGCCTTTGGCCACTGCTGGGAATTCCCACGTGGCAGTGGAGGGATGGACCTGCTGAGGAAGCAGGGTAAAAATTCACAGGCTAAAAATAGCTCTAAACCACATGAAAATGGATTTTGAGGGTTCATGCTGATAGGAGGGCCTGAAATCTTGCAAGAATTCTGCCTCCCCTGTAGGTTAAATCTGAGACCATCAAGGTCACTTTTTATGCCAATCCAGCCAAATAAAAGCTCTGCTGTTATCACACGGGCAGGAATCATCACAGGAATTCTCTTTTCTGCCTAACTGTGTTTATCTTCAGGGTGATCCTCCACTATTGACCCGTTGTAAGACACCCTTGCTTTGTGTCAGGACAATTATTTGCAATTACAAATGAAAGGAAAATATTTAAAAAAAATAAAAAGGCAAGACCCATCCTGCACTGTGCTTGCCTCTCTCATTTAACTTGTAATTGCTTTTATTGACAATTTCTTCTGCCTTCCCTGGAGTAGTGAGGTCATTAAGCAAATCTGCCTTTTTTCTGTACAAAATGATAATTTAACTGATTAAACCACTTGCACTGTCAATACACTTCCATGAGAGATTCCCATCCCACACACCACCCTGGGATTTTGCTTTCATCTGAAGACATTTCAGAGTGTTTAATGACAAATGGGACACTATTGGCTTTCTCCCTGCCTCAGGTTTTGTATCCATCTCTATAGGAAATTACACTTCTTGCCATTAAAAATGCAACACAGCCCTGTCAGTCACTTTTCTGAGCAGGTTTTTATCAGTTTTACACTGCCACTTGCACGTGGCACAAACACTGGCATGTACCAGTGACAGGACTGGAGGGAGTTGTGCCAGGGAAGGTTTACATTGGATATCAGGGGAAACTTTTTATGGAAAAGCACTGAAATATTTCATTTCATTGTCTTGGAAATGTTTCTGCCCTGAAATGGGACAGAGACAGCTGTAGAAACCTCAGTTTCCTTCCCATTTTCTGCTTTCCAGCAGGCAGTGAAGGAGCAGCAAGCCTCTGATGGTGTTTCAGCACGGGCTGGAAAAAGAGAGTTTCCAAGCAATCCTGTTGTCACCTTGCCACAGCGAGCCCAGAATGTTCTGGGGATGCCTCAAGAGGAGCTGCCTCACTGGTTTTATCCTGCAGCCACCTTTCACTCATCCTGTGCTGCACTCACAGCTGAGGAATGAGCTGAGATTGAAGGAATTTGGGGTGAATTGGGGGAAAATCCCATGATATTCCATGATAACTCTGTGATATCCCAGAGCAGCAGCCACCTCAGAGCCACCCTTCACCCTGTCCCTGCCACCCCACCCCAGCACACCCTTTATTACCCTTTATTACCCTTTATTTTTATGTCCCATTCAATTTGACCTTCAGCACCTGGAGCCTGGAAGAGACATTTTGGAAACATCTACTCAGAAACCTCTTTTATTCCTGCAGCTGGGAGGTTCTCCTCAACTCTGCTACCTTTCTTCTTAACCCCAAATCTTTATTTCTGTAGTTCCTGAAGAATAGATTGTATGACTCAAGTTTCCTTTTCTTTTTTTTTTTTTCACTTCTATTTATATTCTTTTTTTAAAAAAAGAAATTACTCTTCCATTTTCACACAAAGTATTTAATGGAAGAGTGAAGTGAGCTCCTGTTCAGCTACTCCAGGAGTTCTGGCAAAGCTCTCAAACAAGAGGGAGGCTTATTAGGTGCTAAATGAGTTTCATTTCAAATTGAAAACATTTTCTGTCTTGTTGTTTTAATTCAAGTCATTAGCTGTACCTGAGTCTAAATTAGCTACGTTTTCATGAAGTTCTGAAGTATTTTTAAACTCTCTTTCAAATTCCTTGATCTGAGTGTATCTCGTGTCCCATTTGTAATGGTCTGCTCTATTCATTACATACTGGGAACCATCTGCTAGAAATTTGCCCAGAATAAATCCAGTTTGTGCAAGATAAGGAGGCATAACTCTGACTTTCTCTGAGCTAATAGCTCAGATTTTGGTGAAAGGCTTGGAATCAGCTGCACTTGAGATTTTCACCCTGTTTTGAGAAGACAGCAATGGTGGTTAATTAAAATAAGAAGACATTTCTTTAGTCTCCAAAGAATATTTGTAAATCACAGATGAAATTGGAAGTAATTTATCACTGATGCTCTCTGAAATTCAGCTGTAGATCCATCTGGCCATGGTGCTTTAGGAGGCAATATTGCTTGCAGGGCACTTTTTATTGCTTATCTCTCCTGGGGGTTATCTAAGTATTGCCTTGATAATGCTGGCAGCTCTATTTCAGCCTCAAAATAATAAATGGCTCCTATTTCTACTGTATGTAATTCAGAATAACGAAAAAAAATCTTTATTAATTTGTTTCCTTTAACTTTTTGCATATAACCTCTTCCAAGCTGGGTTTGTTATCCTTTAGGAGGCCATGGGGGACGTGGGCTCTGGGACATTCACCTGCCTTTTGTGCTGAGCCCAAATTAAATAACAGCAGAGTGGAGCTCATTTAAGGAATGAACCAGACAAATTTTTGGTCTGATACAACCTTGAGCTGCATTTCTTAAGCCTGGAGTCGAATGGAAGGATTGATTGTGGATATATTGATTTTAGCACATTGAAATACATTCAGGAATAGAGGTCATGCTTAGTGCTGTCAATGAACACAAGTAAATGACCCAGAAACATTTAGGTTTGTGTTTTTTGAACAGAGAGAAGTCTAATTAGCTGAGTTTGAAGTCCAATTAGGGGTTGCACAGAGGTGGTAACTTGGAAAAATACAAGTTTTCAAATTAAACGCTGTTTAGATGCCAAACAAGTCTGGATCACAGAATCCCAGAATGTTTTGGGTTGGAAGGACATTAAATCCCACCCAGAGCCACCCCTGCCATGGCAGGGACACCTCCCACTGTCCCAGGTGCTCCAGCCCCAGTGTCCAGCCTGGCCTTGGGCACTGCCAGGGATCCAGGGGCAGCCCCAGCTGCTCTGGGCACCTGTGCCAGGGCTGCCCACCCTGCCAGGGAATAATTCCTTCCCAATATCCCATCTAAAGTGACATTCTTCCGGTTCAAAGCCATTCCCTGCTGTCCTAATTCCCTTGAAGGGTCCCTCTCCAGCTCTCCTGTACCCAAACCAGTGAAGGCCTGACCAGGAGGGCTCTGCCAGGGGCTGCCAGCACCCAATTTTACCCAAGATCCCCTCCCTGCCCTTTCCTCCTGTTCTGCCCCGACAGGCACTGCAGGAAAAGTAAAAAAGGGAGAATTTCACAGTAAAAGCAGCATTTTGATACAAGACACAAGTTTGGATAGCAGAGGAACGCTGCTGAGGTGAGTGCTCAGGTAGGTTTAGGCTGAGCCTATCTCACAGCCCAGGGAGAGCCTCAGTGACCCTGTGCTGGCCCCTGGCTCCAGCTGCCCTCTGCCCTGGGCTCAGCTATTCCAGGATGTGGTCCTGCTGTTCACCTGGACCTGGTTTCCATAGGAAACCTGCTCTGCAATGTAGCTCAGGTGAAGATTTCCCCCCCTGCCTGCAGTTCAGGGGCAGGAATTGTTCCCAGAGGTCCCGAGGGCTGTTTACTGTTTTTCCTGCTTTTCCATCAGCTGGATCTGACAACTCCTGTTGCCAGGGTTTCATCCCACTCGGAGCCAGACACCAGGGTTACTCACTGGGGTAGAAAACACATTTTCAGGGCCAGCCTCTGACCCAGTCCTGTCAATGAGATCTTCCAATAAAACCCTCAGAAAAATCCAAGCCCTCAATTTCAAGGGGAGTTATTTGATTTTTAATTTCTAGCCCTTTTCAGATATTACTAAAACAATCGCTCATCCGCTTCCCTAGCCCTCCCCAACAAACCCCAGCCAAATCTGGTTTTTTCAAGTATTAATGCAGTGTAACTGTGTTGAAATCCCAGAGCAAGCCCAGGAGGGAATACCAGGAGACCTGAGGTCAGATTTGCTCCTTCCCAGGCTGTTCACTTCAGATGAAAAATCGAGGTGTGCTTTGTGTGCTCAACTCCAAATAAATACAGGGGCGAGCTGGAATGTGAAACTCCAGAGGCCAGGGCAGAGGCAGTGGCAGGGATCCAGAGCAGAGCAGCTCAGGAGTGAGGTCTGGGGGCACTGGGGAAGCTCTGGGACTGTGGTGGGAGTTCCCCCTCTCATCCTGGTGTGCTGCCTGCTGATAAAGTGCCATTCCTTAGGAGAAGTCACGGAACAGCAAATCGGAGAATGAGAGGGACTCACTTGGGACTCAGTCTCTCCTCTGGATGCACATGAGCTCACATATGCAGTAACTAATTTTACAAGGGGTGTTACACACTGGAGAAGCCTCAAGTAGCTCTTGGATTGCTGCAAAGCAATTCTGAATATGCTCCTTTGAATTTCAGAGACCAATTTGGGTTTGGTTCTATTCCAGTCCTTTAATCTTTCAATATTCATTATTATTTTCATGAATAATTTTTTGTACATCACTGAGATGTGGGTGCTCTTCCTTCATCTGTCTCGACTTCCATGCAAGCAAAGATATTTCCTATTTTTTAGTTATTTTCTATATTGCCTGTCATGAAACAAAAACAACCCATGCCACTCAGATGACCAATTCCTCACTGTAAATAGCAAATATTCAATATTTTCAGGAGACTGCCACAAACAGCTGTGTGCAGGGAGAGGTCCTGCCTGGTAATTAACATCTTATTAACAACTATTAATAATAAATACACCTGCAGCAATCCCGAGCAGATCACAGAAATCAGAAGCAGAAAAATCACTCAATTACTTCAATAATTTATTTTCAAAGATTCAAGCCATGAGTTCAGCTCACTGTTTATTATTTAGATAAGAGGAGGGGGGGAAAAGATATTTGGGGTTCAAATGGATCTTGCAAATGGGTTGAAACACCATTTTATTAAAAGATTTCTGTGAATGTGAAAATACTTTAATGCTCCCATAGCTTTCATGATTTCAAGTGATTTTGCCTTTGCAGTTGGAACCACTGATTTTTAACATTAAGTCTTAGTTTTGAACTAAAGAAAAACAACTGTTTTCCTATCCCCCCGATATAGAAAAGAAAAATTGCTGTGTAAAGCAGGAGAAATCGAATCTGGAAAAGCAGAAAGCAAATCAAAATAATCACAAATGTATTCTTTCTCAAAAATGAGATTTATTAGCCAATCTCTTGGTGTTATTAAGCTGGATGGAGAGCAGCAGCATTATTATTTTTTGCAGTACTGTTCAGGAGAGCTGAAAATCTACAGCTATGCAGAAATGGAAAAGCACAGGGGGGAATCACCACCTGAAATAACTCAGTGGGGTGGGAAGGGCTGGAGTGCAAAGGGGTCTCATGTTGGCAGCAGCTGTGGGAAGGGTTGGTGCTCCTGCACAGGGAGCAGGGAAAGGCTTGGCCTGGGTGTTTGTTGAGATTTCCAGATGTCCCTGATTCCAGATGTCTGTCCAGATGTCCGTCCTGGGTGGTTTGGGTGGAAGCAGAAACACCAAAGCGTCCCTGGGTTCCAGGGTGAGGTGATGGACTCTGCCCCTTCTGGTGGCTCCTGTGGAATTCCATCTGCTGCAGCAGGAGTGTCAGATAACAGGGCTGCAATGAGGATTCAACAAGAAATATTGGAGGGGGAAAGGTTCTCCTCCAAATGGTGGGCGTGGAGAGTGCTGAGATGCGTTATTGGGGCTCCTGAAAGTCCCATTACATTTATTAATGCAAAATTGCTATGATGGGAGAAAATAATAAAAATCAACTTCTAATAAGTTCTTCTCTAGAAAATTAAAAATCCAGCTGGGTAAGAGCTGGTGTAGTTAGTACAGGCTTTAAAAAGGGAACAGGCACCAGGACAAGAGGAAACGGCCTCAAGCTGCACCGAGGGAAGATGAGGTTGGATATTCCTAGATATTTAATATAGGAAATATCTAGGAATATAGGAAAGTTTAATATAGGAAAAATTTCTTCACCAAAAGTGTGGGAAAAGGTTTTCCAAAGAAGCGCTGGAGTCACCGGCCCTGCGGGTGTTTAAAGGATTAAAGGACTTAATGATCTTAAAGGTCTTTTCCAAGCTGAAGGATTCCTGCTAATGTCAGTGCTAATGACCCTGGCCCTCTCTAACTCCTGGGGCTTTTGTACTTCCCCCAAAACAATCTCAGCGTCTGCAGAGGCTTGGTTTGAATGCTTTAGGGACAGATTTCCCTGCCTGTAACAACGGTGAAGGTAAAATTGTCTGTCTCAGAGAGGGAGGTGACAGATCTCCAGGAGACAGGTCCCATCCCATTGTCCACATGACAATCGATGCCATATCAATATGTTTGATCTCCTGGAGGAGAATTTGGCAGCTGGAAGGGATGGGCCACCAAACCCAACTGTGCTGGAAGTGACCAAAAAGCCACTGATTGGGATTTGTAGGGTGATGTGTAGGACTCAAGTCCTTGAGGCAGATTTCTGAATGTGGATTTCTCCAACACAATCCCCAGAGGAATCAGCAGGGCTCCGGGCAGAGCCACAGATGGATTAAAACTGGAATATTTCCATGATTAAAGAATCCCAAAAGGCACCCAGGAGAGAAGTGCTGCCCAGCTGAACACGTTTGAATGTTTTAGGGACAGATTTCCCTGCCTGTAACAACGGTGAAGGTAAAATTGTCTGTCTCAGAGAGGGAGGTGACAGATCTCCAGGAGACAGATCCCATCCCATTGTCCACATGACAATCGATGCCATATCAATATGTTTGATCTCCTGGAGGAGAATTTGGCAGCTGGAAGGGATGGGCCACCAAACCCAACTGCACTGGAAGTGACCAAAAAGCCACTGATTGGGATTTGTGGGGTGATGTGTAAGACTCAAGTCCTTGAGGCAGATTTCTGAATGTGGGATTGCTCCAACACAATCCCCAGAGGAATCAGCAGGGCTCCAGGCAGAGCCACAGATGGATTAAAACTGGAATATTTCCATGATTAAAGAATCCCAAAAGGCACCCAGGAGAGAAGTGCTGCCCAGCTGAACACGTTTGAATGTTTTAGGGACAGATTTCCCTGCCTGTAACAACGGTGAAGGTAAAATTGTCTGTCTCAGAGAGGGAGGTGACAGATCTCCAGGAGACAGATCCCATCCCATTGTCCCCATGACAATCGATGCCATATCAATATGTTTGATCTCCTGGAGGAGAATTTGGCAGCTGGAAGGGATGGGCCACCAAACCCAACTGCACTGGGGAGACCCCTGGGAATGGCCAAAAAAGCCACTGATTGGGATTTGTGGGGTGATGTGTAGGGCTCCAAGTCCTTGAGGCAGATTTCTGAATGTGGATTTCTCCAACACAACCCCCAGAGGAATCAGCAGGGCTCTGAGCCACAGATGGATTAAATCTGGAATATTTCCATGATTAAAGAATCCCAAAAGGCACCCAGGAGAGAAGTGCTGCCCAGCTGAACACGGGGGGGTGTGAAGGTGCTGATGGATGGATGGTGGGAGGTGTTGGCCAGGGGAACAGAGCTGCCAAGGGCAGATTTCCCTCAGCTCAGCCCTCGTTCCCCAGGGCGCAGCACAAAATGGATGGACGTAGGGATTTCTTGACACAAACTCATCCAGAAATGCCAGCTACTGGAGCCTGGAATTAAAAAAAAAAATAAGGAAAATAATTGTGCTTGGGGCTCCGTGCCAGGGCAGAGAATGGTGAGAATGTCCTTGCTGTCTGGAGAAGGATGGAATGGGGGGGAAGAATCCACCTCCAATTCCAATTTTCTCTGTGGACTAAATCATCCAGCCCTTGGAGCGAGGCAGAAATCCCAGAGGAGCTCCAAGCAGGATTTTGGGAAGCAGTTTTCTTCCAGCCCTTGCCACGTGTGGCCCTTTCCTGCCTTCGAGGCCCCAGAGGTGCGAGCAGTGTGATTTGCACACCTCTCACAGACATCCCTCATCTCATCCCAATGAGATGCAGAACCAGAGCCCTAAATTGCAAATGGGAGATTTAATTAAAATGTTCCCCTTTCTAAGATCAATAATCGAGGCAAAATAGTTTCACTTCCCATTGATATATCTGCTTTTTCCCTCATTTGAAACAAACTGTGAATTACACTTTCTAACATATTGCTTGCAAAAATGCTCCAAAAGCAAATTAAACCTTCTGGAAGGCTTTGATTCATTTTATATATTACATAGAATAACTTAACAGACATATTAGAATACAGCACAAAATAACATAATTAGGCACAGTTTCATGCCTAGAGTTTGAAGAGTGTGGAAGAAACTTTTTAAGCATTTAACTCATTTAGTAAAACTCAAGTGCTACAGAGCAATTTGTATTTTGATCTATATAGAGTTTGATTCCAAACTCTCAGCTCTCAGTGAGCTCACTGTATAAAGTGACTTCTAATTTATATTCTGTGATAATGTCAAGAAACTAAATCTGAAATCTAGAAGCAATTATGCATAATAAGGTGGAAACAATGGAATAAAGTCTGTCAGGTAATTTCAATCAAAATCCATAACACTGGTGCTATCTGAGCACTCTGAACAGAGAACTTACAGCAGTCTTGCTTTTATTTATTTAAATTTTAATAAAAGGACATCTCATGAGAGTTTTTTAAGTCTCAGAATTAGTACAAGACCTTTAATTTAATTTTGTGGTTGTGGGTCTTAACTGGGAATGTTTTAATTTCTGTGGGATTGTGCAAGTCCAGAGGTGGACTAGAACCCCTCTGGCACTTCATTCCCATAAATAAGATCCTGTCTTTAGAAAAGTTCATAATGAAAATTTGTCAATTTACCTATACATAAAGATTCAATCTACAGGAATTCTACTGAGAATTTTTCAATATTTGGGGCATTTCATTATGAAAAATAAGTTGTGCATGCTTAATGCATGAGAGTATTTCTCATTCTGAGAGCAGAGAAAAGAGCTGGGAATAATGTTTATCCTACAGGACTCAGTTCCCACAGTGATTCCTGTCTGTATTTGCCTTTCAGAAGTGTGAAGGGAAGGTTTGGGTGTCTCCAGGGTAGGAGAAAATTTTTATTCTCCTCTGAATTGTGAATACATCACAATCAAGGAGTGTTTGGGCTTCACCGTGCTTGAACTGGAGGAACAGGACACAGGGAATGGCTTCCCACTGCCAGAGGGCAGCAGGAGATGGGATTTGGGGAGGAATTCCTCCCTGTGAGGGTGGGCAGCCCTGGCACAGGTGCCCAGAGCAGCTGGGGCTGCCCCTGGATCCCTGGCAGTGCCCAAGGCCAGGCTGGACACTGGGGCTGGGAGCACTGGGACAGTGGGGAGGTGTCCCTGCACATGGGGATGGATGATTTTTAGGTTTCCTTCCAACCCAAACCTTTTTGTTTTCTATGATTCCATTCATTTGAACCTGCAGCTCAGTTTTACCCTCTGCCACAGGATGTCAGTTCAGTTTACACCTTGGGACTCATCACTTTTCCTCTGCTTTGCAGACCTGTGCTCTACTCCTGAGTCCTGCACCAACCAAATCACAATTTTTTCCAAAGGCAGGAGCCATCCTGAGGTGCTGAAGGGATGCAAAAGTCTTTACAAAAAATCTGTAATCACGTTTCCCCTTCACTACAGAAGTGGATTCAGTTTGCCTCTCTTCTCTAAAACCATGATGCATGAAAATAAAATTAAAAAAAAAAAAAAGAAAAGCAAGGTGAAGAGCACAACAATCAACCATGGCAAGTCTCCACATTGTTACTTCAATGATGCACAATCTGTTTGCTATCTGAGCACTGTAAACAGACTAATATTTCCCGAAGTATGGGATAAATCAGCCATTTAGAAGCAGCGAAGAGGAAAATGATGAAGCACCAAGTGAGTTGTGAAGCAGTGAATAAGGATGTATTACACACGGGAAACCATCAATATTTGTTTATTGTGTCAGTGTGAGGAATAAATCTGTGGGCTAATTTGTATTCTCTTCAGTTAATTCCGCTGTCCTGATGCCTTTTTGGGCTACCTAAAAACAGAGGCCCAGACTGAATTAAGGGAGTAAAAAGTTGTTCTATTTATTGAAGGCCTTCAGGTACACTTAGGGCAGACAAAGCCCCCCAGGGGCTGCACCCAAAATGGATGATCACCTGGATCACAGGTTTCACAATTTTATGAGTTTGGTCCATTTGCATATTGGGGGTGAATCTGCCAATTCCAGCTTCAGCTAATGAAGTCATTGACCCCAGGTTTGCTCCCCCAACTCACTTTTGTTCCCATCTCTGGGCCCTGGGGCAGTGAGGTGTCCTTGATTGCCAGGCCTGGAGAGGAATTGCTGTGTCTGCCCCAAATGGGGAAGCAGCAGCTCACACTGAGTGTGGAGTTTGGAGTTACACACTAAAGAACTGCAGGGTTACAGATGGATGGAAAATAGAAAAGCTGAAATCTTGAGGCATCATGGGGACCCAGGCACCACCAAAGGGCCCTTCTGGAGGTGTCACTGGGCGCCTCTCTGTCCCCCTAAGCAGGGATTTATCTGATAACACAGGGATTCTGAGCATTATCACCCCCAGAACAGGCTGGGTGGGTTGGAAGGATTTTGAGGGTTATCTCCTTCCAACCCCTGCCATGGGCCAAACTCCTCCCAAAATTACTGAAGCTGCCATTAACAAATTGGCCTCACTGAGTGTCTAATTGCCCTCACTGAGTTGCTCCTTTTCCCTGAGCTGCAGTTTTCACTCCTGATGGATGTTTTAAAAGCTTGGTCAGATGATGATGAGCTGATCTCCAGAAGGACCAAATCCCACCCATCCTCCACAGAGATCTGGGGTGCTCAGAGCCACTAAAACTGAGCTTTGCAGGGTGACCCCTCTGCCACTGAGTGGTTGTTGCTCTTTGGTCCTTTTATTTTCTCCCCTGTATTATTTTTCCCCCCTTGGTGGGATTTTCAGTTCCAATTTTGAGCTACAGAGCTAATCTGCATAAAAGCTGTTGGCTCACATTCCAGTGGCTATTGGAAGTCAAAATCTGGATGTCTGAGGGCTTGTAAAGAGAAAGGTAGAATGTTGGAATTGAGAAGATTTGCAGCTCTAATGAGCTGAAAGGAAAAGACCTTGCAGGTTTTCATGCAAACCAACGTGAGATACAGAATTAATTTTTCTTTGGCTATTTGAGTGAATGACCCTTTTATGAAAAAGCTGGGTGAGGAATCAGAGATAGCCCATTCAGTTTTCTGCTTCTCTCAAATTCCTTCTGCCAACAAATATTATCTGAATTGTTTGTTCATGAAAGGTTTTTATCAAGGTCTTTTTAAAAACCTCATTTCAATACCCCGTTGTAAAGGGCTGCAAAGGTTAGGAGGGTTTGCTTTGAATCCCACTATTATTTCTTCATTAGTCATCCAATTTTTGGCATTTAAATAAATGTCTGTTTGCAGGAAAAAAAGAAAAAAAGTTGGACTGGTTCTAATCAAATTGGGCCAAAGGTATTTCAGGAAAGCCAAGAAAGCAAATACTGCTATGGCCTGAAATAAACATGGAAACAAAATTGATCTATATCAAATATGTTATAGGAATCTTTGGAATAAATGGGGAAAAAAGAAATAAAATGTTTTCACTGTATTAGTCACTTATTAAATTGCAAATTTCTTGTTAGTGACATTCAGCTGTGGCTAAAGGCTTTCAATTCATATCCAAAATCCTTTGAGCTCCAAACTGCAAAAACTCTTTCAATGCATGTGCAGGCAATTAAGTAGAGTGTGGAAAAGTGGAGAACTATGAATTAATTTAATTAATTAATGGATAGGTGGTTTTACACTCCAAGGAGATAATTCAGAATGAAGCCACTGCCTCCAAACAAATATTGATGGACATTGAACTTTGTTTTTTAACCATAAATGATGCTCATTTCTGAGAAGGCAGCAAACAAGAAATGCTTCAAGATGGAGCTGCCTCCAAGGAAACCTTTGAATATGAAAAGCTAACCCCAAAGAACAATTAGCAATAAATAATGCGTTATTTAGTACTTCTTTTCTTTACGACCCATGTGTCAAAGAAGTGGGTTTTTCAATTGTTTCCTTAATTGCAACTGTTTAATTAATGGATCTTACCAGAAAAATAACACCCACATGGTCTGTGCATTGTAAATGATTCAGTACAGATAATTTTTTACCTCATTTTCACAATTCACCTTGAATTCATTGAACTTACTGATAGTACAGTCTTAACTTCATAGCTTTTCTGTCTCCCTCGAAGAAGAATGTTTTAAAGCAATGAAATTTTGTTTCTCAGTGAAAAGGGCTGAGACATTTGTTTTTCATTACTTCTTGCACATTGTAAAATCAAACGCATTAGGAGATCAATACTGTAAAGTCCAAATTCGCCTTCCAACAAGGTCTGCGTTCTACAAGAATTTTGTTTTGGTGGGAAATGCCAAATTTTGCCCTTCACACCCTCCCACTGTCCCAGGTGCTCCCAGCTCCAGTGTCCAGCCTGGCCTTGGGCACTGCCAGGGATCCAGGGGCAGCCCCAGCTGCTCTGGGCACCTGTGCCAGGGCCTCACCACCCTCACAGGGAGGAATTTTTTTTCTCTAAATCTCTCCTGTTTTTAGTTAAAAACACTTTCCACTTCTCCTATCACCACCTGCCTGAGTAATAAGTTGCTTTTTCCTCCTTTTGAGGATCTGAAGTCAAGTTTCAGAGCCTGTTCTGTTGAGTGTTTCCCAAAACCACAAACAATATTGCCAGCTTTTTGTTCCCTTGTTGCTGTTGCACAGAGATTTGAAACAACCCAAAAATTTCTTTCTGGAAATCCTTCATTTCAGAAAAGCTGAGTAAAATGCAGTGTCTGGGAGTATCCATCTTTTTCCAGCGATCCCTGCACTGCCCAGCAAGGTGTGGAGCATCCACGCTTGGCGCGGGAGCTGCCAACAGCTCCTCTCACCCTCTGCCCTTCCACCTCCAGGCACAGCCAAGGATGCTTCCCTCAAAAATTGCCTGGAGACCCCGAGGAGCAGTGCAGGAAGCGCTCCCAGGGTGTCCTGGCCAGCAGTTTTTGATTTCCAGCTCAGCAGGGAGGAGCGGCGCTGTCACAAGGATTGCTCACCCTTCACGGAGGTTTGGGTGCGCTGAACTGAGCTCCTTCACACCCTGGACAAAGGACAGGCTCCTGCACTCCTCTCATTTCCATATTGCACCCAGGCAATGCAGCACTTAAAATGACAAAGGCCTCTTTGTTTTAATTGAATTTCTCCATGAAGGTAAATAAATAACTAATAAAAAGAAACCTCCCACATTCAGCCCTTCAGGTCTCGGAATATCCTTGACCTCTAGATACCTTTCCAAATAAAATCATTTCAAATTTCCTTGCTTGTTTTCAGATAATCAAGTGCATTATGTGTTCCTTGGTTCATTCTAACCTCTGCACATTGCACGGAGTCATTTTAATGCCAGCTGGTTTAGCAGCAGTTAAATGTCACATAAAGGGAGGGAGACAAGGACAGCTCTGTTTGCTCTACCTGCACAATAAATGTACAGAACCTATGGAGGAGTTTAACAATAACTCAGAATTACATCTAAACAGACAAAAGAAAATTCTCAAGGTCTTTTCCTCTACTTGAGGAAATCTCTAAAGGACTTGCTAAGAAATATAAACCAGAAGATAACAAGGAGTAAACAATGGAACACAAGGCAAATAATGAAGTGGGAAGAGGGAGCTGCCAGCATAGCACAGCCTGGGAAGAGGGATTAGAGCTTGGACAAGACAGTGGGAGATTTTTATCAAATATCTTTCAGTGATAGACAGGTCTGTTGGGTACAAAACCTTGTTTAAAGTACAAGGAAATAAATCACTTCTAAATCCAACTGGTTTGAATAAAAATACTCAAATGATGCTGTCTCATCATCTATTAATCAGGTGCCACTGCTAACAAGGGGTGAGGAAAAGTGGCTACAAATACTCTTTACCCTCTCTTTCCTTTGGGACATATTAATGTTATCCTTTTAGGGTGGATGGAATACAAAGAACTAAAAAGTGCTCCCTCTTCCCCAGGTGCAGAAAAGTCCATGGTAATGGATCAGAGAGTTATTCTTTATGGACAGCAGATGGACCAGGATATTCCCAACTGAACTTGAAATGGAATTTAACAGAGATCTGCAGAGCCCTCAAGTCCCTCAGAGAAGCATTCGGTACCAGAGACATTGATTGGAGACCTGTCTGTAAACTTCTATTTGGGAAAATAAAAACTCCATTAAAAGTAATCAGTTATCTTGGGTTTTTCTCAGCACACAGCTTCAGAAAACTTCACCAGCAATGTTTTGAAGGAAAATTAACATTGTTTGCAAAAGAAGCTTGTATGAAACTTTGGTGAAGCAGTATTTCCCCTTTATCTGATTGTTGTCTTCAAGACACAGACTCCATATTTTGAGACTTTTTGGGAAAATCAATGTGATTTGGTGCCCATTACAATAAAATATAGATTTCCTTTATATTTGTGATGGACAAACAGTCCTGAGGAGTCTCATCCAGGCACTTATTCACGGGAATACAGGTCCAGGTTCACAGCCAAGCTGGAAAAGGAGGTCACTGGGTTTGTAGCCTCTGGAGCAGAGCCCTGCAGAGCCAAAGCTGCTCTGGGCCTGAGGAGCTGCTCCATGGATTCACTCCCTGAGCCTGATCTGACTCCTGCCTGCAGGTAAACCCTGAGTAAAGAGAGATTTGGGAGGAAGGGGAGCAAATATCAAAGAACTGTTTGCAGCAGTTCCATAACCCTTCAACATTAATCTTTGAGGGATACACGAGACACAGGAGAAGGCTCCGAGGTAAAATTCACTCTTGAAAAGACTCTATTGATGAGTTAATTAGGCCATTCTCTTGCATCTGCTAGAGAAGGTGTGTGCCTGCAGTCTTCCTCACCAGGCAGATACTGTTTCTATGTTCAGTCCACTTTAATTAACACCAGCAAATCATTCCTTCCTTTTCTGAGTGGGCGTGGAAGCTCCTCCTGAGTGAGATAATCAAACAAACTGGGAACAAAGCACTGGAGTTTGATGGGCAGAGAGGGGAGAGTTTACAAGCATTAAAAGCAATATATTTCTAAGAGAATCACCAGTGAGAGAACTGGGTTCTTGGTTTCTCTTTAAGAAGGGACAGTATTTATTAAAATATTTGAAAACCCAAACAATTTTTTTTTCACACACTGCAACACCATGTGTATCCAAAGCTTTATTGGTAGTGAGCAGCTTTTTATCTGATCCCACATGAAAATCACCCTTGAGGAGCAGTGAGCCACAGTATTTCATCAAGAATCCCTGCACCTAAAAATCTGCAAAGCTCTTGCGTGCTCCTATCTATTTTTATGTATTTTATTAAATATGTCTTTGAGCGCTGCTCAGTAACCACTGGGCCCTCACATTGAGATGCCTTTTTAGCAGCAACAGTAGAGAAAAACTAATGTGGGCACGTCATATTTGCCTGAATAAATATAATTATGTTTCCTTGCAGTTGCTTGATGTGGTGACTTACAATTTACCACTTAGCTGGAGAGCTTGCTTTAAAACCCAAGAATAAAGGCTTGTCTGCCTCAAACTGATGCTCAGTTCTGTCTGAATGCATCCATTCTCTTCCCATCTTTGTGCAACAAATGCTTTCCTCCTCTCCATAATAACACCTACAATTATGTGGATTTTAGTCTCATGATAAACTTGTGCACAGGTGATCACAGCTGCACTGGGGGAGTGGAGCAGCTTTTTCTGGCACTGGAAGTGTTTTCTCCTGGGGAGGTTTCTCTCCTGGGGTTGGTGGTTGGAGTTTGGTGGCAGCAGATCCCTTGGTGTTCACTTTCACACAATGAAGTATTTCTTATCTATGCACAGTTAACCATTTTTCTAAACATTAACTGCATCTCCAATATCTCTGAAGGTCAATTTTTGATGCCATTGTGTTGGGGGAATTGAGTTTTATTTTGTTTTATACAATTCAGCCGGACAGGAAGATGAGAAAATGGACAGAATAATCTTTGGGGCTCCAACTGCAAACTCTTTCTTATTGATGTTTATATTGAAAGCAACTGAAAAATACATTTTGTTTTTAATCAATTTTCATCCATCTTATTTCAACCTCACTGAGTCCTGAAGCTGTCTCACTTTTTTTTTTTTACTTTCTGTCCTTTGTTCGCAGCAGAAACATTGTGAAATCTCACTAGGGGTAGGTCATGTTGCACAGAGACAAATATCTTGTCTTCCCTGTAGTGAAGCTGAGAATATCTTAAGCTTTTTATTTTTTATGAAACAGAAGTTCAGAAGTTCATCTTGCATAGGCTTCAGCCCTGGTGAGGAAGAAAGGGAAAAGTCCTCAAGAGATAAGTGGTGTAACAATAAGAAATTCAGGCAGCCTTGTCTAGGGGATGGTTCCTTTTAATTGAGCCATGATTGAAGCTTTGCTTCTCTCTCTCTTTGGAGGTGTGGTTGTGCCAGCTTCTAGAGTAATCTTTAAAAAATGGCAGTGGAGAGGACCTGACAACAACTAGTGACTAATTTCTATTTTTTTTCTCCTCAAGAACATCAGAATTCCTTTTTTCCCTGAAACTCCACATTTTTCACACAAGCAGATCAGTAATCAGAAGGGATTGTGAATCCAGTCTCAGTGCTGGGCCACTCAGTTCCAGTTTTGGAGTTTTCTGTAATTACAGTAATTATCTTCCCTCATTTTCCTCTCAGCAGATATCATTGCTTGGCATTTCTTGTCCTTCATGTATCTCCTGTTGTTCATTACTTTTGTCCAAAGCAAGTTGTGCCAAATTTCATCCTCAGTCACATCCTTCTGCTTTTGTTCCATCATGGCTTAAATCGAGTGGTGCTACTATAGAGGAAAAGAATCCAGTCCCAAATTATGGGTCTTTTCCTGGCTAAATGTGACAAAATGTAAATATCTGAGGGCAATGGAGCAAGTGAGGAGAAAGAAAATTATAAAAGCTAGTGGATTTAGGAGGAAAATGGAAATCTGTGCAGGAAATAGGGGGAGGAAAGAAAGATCTGTTTTGTAGGGAAAGAGGATTTGTTTTTCTTCTCTCGACTAACTTAAAGGAATCTTTTGTAGACACTGTTTGTGCTGTAGATCTTTCTTATCTCACTCTACTCAGTTTTGTTTGTCTAATATCTGCTCAGCAAGTGCCTGACTTTATTTGTCTTCATTCCCCTCTATAGTCTCTGCAATAATCCTCTGCTATTATATATCTTTGTTTGACTTACATTTCCTTAGGAGTTTTCCTGTGACATTGTTCATCTTCATTCCCTGAATATCCCCTAAGCAGCAGCTGCCTGACATTGCTCAGCCTGGATTTCCTCTCTCAGAATCAGCAGCAGTTCCCTGCACTTGTCCTTCTTCATTTGCCACCTCCAAAGGCCACCTGCACTTATGTCCATTAGAAACCATCACCCAACAGAGCTCAATTCCTTTTCACTTCCCAGGACACACAGCAGCCAGGCCTCAGGATTGTTTGTTTTTATCCTGGATCATTCCACAAATATTCATGATGGCTGTGCCACCATGCTGGGGAAATTCCTGCTCGGGATGGGCCACCTTGGGTGCCATCATCACAGAATCCCTGAATGGTTTGGGTAGGAAGGGACCTTAAAGATTGTCTGATTCCATCCCCTGCCATGGCAGGGACACCTCCCACTGTCCCCACTGTCCCCAATGTCCAGCCTGGCCTTGGGCACTGTGCCAGGGCTGCCCACCCTGCCAGGGAACAATTCCCAATTCCCAAAATCCCATCTAACCCTCCCCTTGTCCTGTCCCTCCACCCCTTGTCAATTGCCTCTCTCCATTTTTCCTGTCCTCTCCTTCAGGCATTGCAAGGCAACAGTGAGGTCACCCCAAAGCTTCTCCTCTCCAGGCTGGACAATCCCAGCTCTCCTGAATTTTCTGTTGTGAAACATGCAGGTCCAAATCTGTTAGAGGGGTGTGTTGTTTCTATTAAAAAACCCTACATGTGGAATAAGGAATCAGACTGCTACAAAATGAAATTAATTCAACTGGTAGCCATCATTCTCCAACAGCTCTATGGAATATCTGAGAAAGGTCTTGAGGAGACTTTGCATCTTTGTTGTGTTTCTCACATAGCTTGAACAGAAGGGAAAGGAAAATGGATGCAAACCTTCCCAAATTCAAAAAAGTAGTTGCACATTCTTCTGTAATATTTCATTATGGGTTTTATGTCCAGAGTTTTATGAAATAATATAGGACAAATAGCCTTTAAACCAGGTAGCTCATAATTATAAGCAGGAACATGTTATATTTTCTTTCTCACATACTGTGAGAAATCTGAAATATTTAATCTGCAGAAAGGATTTTTTAAGATAAGAAACCAAATTGAAAGAATTTCTGAATTCTCAGATTTAAACCCCAGGAACGATCAGTTATTTTCAAATCAAACTTTTCATTTAAACAAAGTGTTTTGGAGAGGTATTATAAACAGATGTGTGGTTAACAAGATCCAGCATCATCAGTTTTAAATGTTCAGTCTGTTGTTTTTTTCCAAATTTTCATTGCTCTCTTGAACTCAGACTAAGAAAATACATTAGATTAAAAATCTGAATTGCTCTTGAAGTGTAACTGAGCTCTCTAATTTTAGCAGTCATATGTTCATTAGGATAAAGAAAGAGCATTTTGGAATTCATGGCACTAAAAATGAAATAATATTTTAATGGGGAAAAAGAGCCCTTCTGAAAAACAGCTGTTATCTTTTTGTTTTATCCAGCCAGGAGCAATATTTCCTGTCCGAGCCTCTGGTGGCTCTGTTTGGATGAACATGACTAAAATGCATCTTTTTGAACATTTTAAATGTTATATCCTATTGTAGCCGAGAGCCCAATTTCACACATTGAACTTGTCTAAGTCAAAACCTGCTTTCCCTTTTTATTTCTTCTTCTGCTTTCAGCCCAACACATTGTTTCTAAATTAAACACAGGCTGAGGGAAAAGAGCTTTATTGAAAGAGAGCTCACAAAAGGTGACCGTGAGCTGGAGAATGTCTGAGGTTTTCTGGGAAATTCCTGATATTGTGGAGGTGACAAACTGCCCAGGGGTCACCCTGGGAGGAGGAGAGGAGCAGAGTTCATGGATCTGTGCCCAGGTTATTCCCAGCTCGAGGACATTCAGCTCCCCACATTCAGTTCTGCATGGATCAGGGACAGGGAAGGAGAAATTGTCTTTATTAAATCATTGGAAATGTGCTGCAGCGAAAGGCTGCAAATGTCCACATTCATGGCAGGAGGGATCACGAGAAATTGGCTTTTTTCCCCTTTTTATATATTTTTTATTCTTCTCTTTTATTCATTTTTTAATGAGAAGTGTGATAACAATCAACACAATCTAAGCTACACTCAATCTTAAAGACTATTAAATCAGTGAGATGATACCCAGGCTTGAAATTATTTTGATATTTGGAGATGGAAATACCACAAACAAACAAACAAGCAAACACTAACAGCTCCACCTGAAAATGGATTCTGAGCTGAAAATTCATTAGAAAATTGGGGTTTGAGAGGATGCTTAAGTTCAAATCAAACTTTGGATCCAGGGTTCATAAATATTCTGCTTTTTAGATGGTAAAAGTGTATTGGGTTTTATATGTTTAGTGCCTAGCAGACTGCATTTCCCCCAGTTCCAAGGTCCTGAATTGTAGATAATTTTAGAATCAGGCATCACTGGGATGGCTCCTGAAGCAATGCCACTTCCATGGATGTTTTATTCTCTATTTTATTTTCTGTTACATTCTCTATTCTCATGGTCTTTATTTCCATTTGAAAAAATAACCTCATATGTGTTTATCATTATTTATCCTTAATAAGGGTCAGCCTTTAGCTGCCAGAAACCACAAGAAATATATTAGAGTTTTTTTCCAATTAAGTTTATAAATAGGTAAATAAATAATAAAGAAGTAAATAAGCAACAATTTTGTGTGTGTTTGCAATGTTTTTGTCACTGAAAGTCTGCTCAAATGAATGCACCCCCACCAGCACAAATAAATGTTCCTGCCATTTTACAATGGCAAAATAAAACTCAGCATTTCAACACTGGTTTGGTGAATGAAGGATCTCTGTCCCACTGTGCTCTTATCAATTTGTACTTGATATTTGTAAATATCAAACTAGAAATCCAGATGTACATATTGGCTGAACTCATTGCTTTAGGGTGCTCCAGCACAGTAGGGCTGCATTTATGGCAGCCAAAATAAAAGGGGCCTTTCTGCAGGAATCTCCCCTGGAGAAGATTTGGGGTTTTATTGTCTTCCACTGCACCATAACCATGTGTATTTAAATATATTTTATAAAACTAGTGAGAATTCCTGTAAGTTTTATGTTCCGAATAAATCCAGCATGAACAGCATCTCCAATCCATCACCTGTTTTTGTGTGAGCAGGAAAGCAAGCAGGGAAGCTGGGGGAAGTGTCACCATCATATTTTCTGAAAAATCTCTTTGCCCAGGATTCTTCTCCTGGGAAGCTGAGAAGCCTCAGAGAAAAATGAAAACAATAATTATCTCATTTGCTTCTCCTGTGTTTTGCTGCTTTGGAATGTGGAGATTGTTTCATTGGTTTCTGCTGTGAATTGTTTTGACGTAATGGCCAATTGGGGGCCAAGCTGTGTCGGACTCTGAGGAGAAAGTCATGAGTTTTCATGAGTATCTTTTAGCCTTCTGTCTGTATCCTTTCTCTGTTCTTTAGTATAGTTTAGTTTAGTATTCGTTAATATATTCTAGCATAATAAAATAATAAATTAGCCCAACGATGGGGGTCCCAGAAAATACAACAGGCAAGAACCAGGAGACTTCCAGCCCTGCCAAGGAGCTGAGGAGCTAAAAGTAGCTGGTGGCAGATGGAGAATGAGGGCGAGTCCGTGCCCTGCTCCATCTGCTTCCAGTCATCCCCGGGACAACGCGGTGAAGCTGCTGGCGGCGCGGGAGAGGAGGGGATGGGGAAAGGAGCCTTGTGGAGCTGCTCTAGAGAACAAAACTCGGGGTCTGCAGGAAGGATGCAGGCAGAACTGTGTGGAATTTATTGGGTTTGGCTGTGTCCGGCTGGAAATGAACTCCTAGGTGGAGCCATACATTGGTGGCGTCCTAGAAATGCGCGTGCCGTCAAGAGACGGCAAACAGCTGCTCACAGCTGTCCTACCGAGGCCACATCCCTCAGGGACGGGGTTGGAATTCTCCTGGGCAAGGAAGAATCCACAGGAGTCAGGGCTGTGTCACTCACTGAGCCCCCCAGATTTTGTGAATCCCTTGGGGATGGGCTATGAGGTTGGAATTCTCCTGGGCAAGGAAGAATCCACAGGAGTCAGGGCTGTGTCACTCACTGAGCCCCCCAGAATTTGCGAATCCCTTGGGGATGGGCTATGAGGTTGGAATTCTCCTGGGCAAGGAAGGATCTGCAGGGGTCAGGGCTGTGTCACTCACTGAGCCCCCCAGCCCAGCCAGAGGAGATGTTTGGCTTACCTCCCAGCAGATTTTACACAAAAGCAGCTTTCAGCCACAGAGGAAAGAGCTCCGAGGACCAGGGCCAGAACAAGAGGAAAACAAAAGGATCTGGATGGAGCCCTAAAGGCCTGGATGTGAAGAGCTGCTCTGGGGCCAATGTCTCCATGAAATCCTGCCCTGGCTGTGCTCTGGGATGAGCTTGGAGCAGTCTGGGATAAACTCACCATGAAATCCTGCCCTGGCTGTGCTCTGGGATGAGCCTGGGACAGTCTGGGATACACTCACCATGAAATCCTGCCCTGGCTGTGCTCTGGGATGAGCTTGGAGCAGTCTGGGATAAACTCACCATGAAATCCTGCCCTGGCTGTGCTCTGGGATGAGCCTGGGACAGTCTGGGATACACTCACCATGAAATCCTGCCCTGGCTGTGCTCTGGGATGAGCTTGGAGCAGTCTGGGATAAACTCACCGTGAAATCCTGCCCTGGCTGTGCTCTGGGATGAGCCTGGGATAAGCTGCCAGAGCTGTTTGGCCATGCAGGTTGTTCAGTAGCTCAGACCAAGGGCTGTGGGCTCATTCCTCCTCTTCCCATTCCTGAGGTTGCCTCCCATGCCATGGGTGAAGCCAAGGAGTACAGCATCCAGCAGAAAAATCTGCCTCTGTCCATCCAGAGATTCCCAGTTTCCCTGGAAATACACAGGACATGATCACTCATTTACTTCGATTTAACTCCCCAAATCAATTCCCCTTTATTTTCTGGTGTTTGTGTATCCATCAAAGGGGGAAAGGCAGCGTCTGAGCTGGGCAGAGCAGGCACAAAGGAGCTCAGGTCAAGAAGGAGGAAGCAATATTCTTGGAGTGCTCCATTTCATTTATCCTCGTGCATTTCCTACCAGTTCCCGCTTCCCAAGGACTTTTCTGGCAAGTTTTATTTTGCAAGCTTGGCTTTATTTTATTTCTCTTAAGAAAAAGCCAGGCTAAGAGGTCACCCACTAGGATCTTTTGAACTGCTGCTTCCCCAACTGTGAGTGCCTTGAAAATGATTCTCCAAATACTTTCTGCAGTTCTTTATGACAAGAAAAAATATTAACGCTGGAAATATTTGAAACATAAATAAGATTTTTTTTAGATACAGACAAATTTCTGCTTTTTTCAGGGGGTCTGCTGTATTATGATAAATATTCTTTAGTCCTTGTTCAAGGAGTACATCATCATCTGAAGTTTTCTCTGTTCCCATCTGTGAATTCCAGCATTTGAAGGCACTTTTTAGCATGCAGAAGGCACATTGCTAGTCCTTGCATTCTGTTGACCTCCTCTGGGTGGTGATTTAATGGCTGGAATCCCATTTCCCTCTGGCTATCCTTCCCTTTCCCACCTGCCCTGTGGCCCAGCTGGGCCACATCCGTGCTGGTCCATAAAATCCTTGAATCCCAGAAAGGTTTGGAAGGTTCAAAGCCCATCTCACCCCCACCTCTTGCCGTGGGCAGGGACATTTCCACCAAACCAAGCTGCTTCAATCCCTGGCCTTTAGGAGTCCTTATCCCACTGCCCTCCAGCAGTGCCATGAAAAATTATGGAAATCATTTTCTGAATTCCCTGAATTCCCCATTTCCACCCAGTGTTCATCTCCCTGCTTCGTGCTGTGTTTATTCCTGAGAAAATCTTCTCCTCCCCACCAAATATTTCCCTCATATGTCTGGAAATCTCTGCTGAAGGCTGGGATCTAATAAAGGATCCCTGACTGCCAGCCACAGTGTGAGGCTTTCGGGAATTTTGGTGTGGAACAGATTGAGAACTCGCCAACACTGTTTAAAAAAAAAATAAATAGAAGTGCCAATTCATCAAAAAAATCTCAGTAGGACAAAAAAAAAAAAAAAAAAAAACATAGAAAATCTCCCTGTTCCAGAAAAAAATGGGTTTGAATTTGTTACTTCATCCCACTTCACACTCTGAGTAAAATGTTTCATTTTTTAAAACTTAATTTGAATTTTAAATTGTCTTTTCTGTTGAAATTTGAGAAGACCAGATGAGTAAAGAAAATTTCAAATTAAAGACGGTCACATGCTTGACGTGATCCAATTTTATTTCATGTCATTATTTAATTAAAATCTGGCTTTGCCACAATACATTTAAACCATAATTAAATCACTGTTTTTTCCATGCAGCTCTGAGGACGTGTAGGACAAATCCTGATCACAGTGCATATTCCATCAGAATCTAATACATTTGGAATTTGGTATCCAAAAAATTCTAATAAATTTGGAGTTCAGTATGCCAAATTTATGGCAAATCCTACAGCCTGCCAAATGCAATCAAGGAGGAAATTCACTGATCTTTTTAGAATTTTGTGGCTATATTTGGATTTTGGAGGGTTCATCTCTCCCTCTCCACATCCCTGGTCCGAAGGCAGCCACTGCCTGTGCCCAGCTGAGAGGAGAGCTCTGGAAAATGGCAGCTGCTTCAAATGTTCCTGACTTTGCTTTCACACTTGCACAAGCTCCCAGGATAAGCCTTTCCTAATGTCTTTATGAAAACCTGAACATTTGGTCCTTGCAACCCCCAGGGCAATTCATGCTTTTGAAGAATTTGCAAAACCTACTGAAGCCTGACCTTTCTTTTCTGAAATCTTGTTGACTGTATTTAATTCTGTAGACTTTCCCCTGCTTTTTTTTTTTTTTTTCCCTTTCCCTGTGTGATCTTCAAATAACTTTTGGCGACTTTCTCTCTAAAAATGATGCAAAGTTTTTTGATCCTTTTTTAGCACACACCTAAGATGGATTTTTTTTTTTAAATAATGGGGTTAGGCAGCTCCTTTCCAGTCTGCAGGGAGTTATTTATTTTGTGAATTTATATATTTGTCAACCTACATTTTGTTATTATTTAGGGCTTTTTTTTAGTTTTCCCTTTTAGGTTATTTGTTTTTACAGAAGTTTCTGGCCAGATCCTCAGCTTTGAGCTCCCAAGGTGTCCAAGGAAGGACTGAACATGGCACTCAGTGCTCTGGGCTGGGTGACAAGGTGAGGATTGGCATAGCTTGGAATTGATGACCTTGGAAAGCTTTCCCAACCTCAGTAATTTAGGGATCCTGTGGTTTCATGGCTTTAGACATCCCTATGAGAAGTATCTTATTGTTCTCTGCTTGTGGTTTTGTATCATTTTATTAAAACAAATCAAAACAAACAAAAAAAATCCCCACCAAACTAAAAAGCCAAACCACAATGGGAACCAATTTTTTTTAACTCTGGTAAATGAGTGCCAATAATGTGAATCTTCCAGGAGTGGGGGAAAAAGGTGCTTTAAGAGATATTCCATTATATTCCATTTCAAATCACAGAAATCTCCCCATCCACCTGTTCTTTTGCTCCTCAACACTTCATGGCTGGTACAAGAATAATCCAGCCCTTCATTCAGATGGTCTGGGAACTGAGCCTTGGTTCCTTTCAGCATTTTAAAACCCCACCTGTTTCTGTCTTTTTAGACATTTTGAGTACTGAAATTTTTCCCAGGAACAAACACCTTTTCTGAAATCATTCCATTATATTTTGTAAGTGTCAAAATCATTGAAATCCTCCCCAGCATTTCAGATTTTTTCCAATGCTGCATCTGCTTCCTCAGCTTGTCCCAAAGGTCTGTCAGAGCTCCCACTCCAAAACCAGGACTTTACACTGATTTGTTTCCCACCATTCCTTCTTTTCCCACCATATCCTGAATACAAAATTGCTTTGCTTCCTTTTAACTCTGTCTAGACTATTTTACTGGATTGGGGGACATTGATATGATGGGCTCTTCATTGCTTCTGAGAAGATATTTTTATTAAGTTCTCATCTCTTCTGCCTCTTGCACATCCTTCTAAATTTGCATTTTGTGTTTGACAAGAGCAGAAATACATCAGAAATTGTGCTGCTGGGCACAGGCATGCCAATAGCATATATTTTACTTTTTATTATTTTTCTGCCTCTACACTTCTACCTTTCCACAGAGTTTCTGGAACGGAGGAAACGAATGCTCAAAGGTGCTGATTAACTTCTGCCCAGGGAGGAAAGAGAAAGAGGAGGGAAATTGGAAAGAATAATTGAAAAATGAATGAAAAATCACAGTACCTTGATTCCACTCACTGAGTTTTTCCCCTGTCCTTCCTTTTGACTCTCCCAGTTTACACCTGAACCTGCCCAGGCAGGATCTGCTGCTGACTTAGGGTGGAGAAAACTGATTTAGATGAGACTCCACAGCACCTATGAAATCCAATTTAACTCTAATAATGATGTATTTAATGTGATCAGACAAATCCCATGTGTCCAGAGGTGTTTGTCAGCCTCCCTCAAACATATTCACACCACAAATGGTCTCACCTGGAGTGAGATGAAACATGGTAAGAGAGGATGGGCTGCTGAGGAAGAAGGTGACCTTTGCACATCTGTATCTCATGGCTTTCCCTGCCAGGCTGCTCTGAGAGTGGCACATTCCCAGCTCCCCCAGGCACAGGAACAAATAATGGGGGGGAAGAGCAGGACAGAGGGCTCAGAGGATGCTCACTGGGAGGAGAGGAACAGGACAGAGGGCTCAGGGGATGCTCACTGGGAGGAGCAGGACAGAGGGCTCAGGGGATGCTCACTGAGAGGAGCAGGACAGAGGGCTCAGAGGATGCTCACTGGGAGGAGCAGGACAGAGGGCTCAGAAGATGTTCACTGAGAGGAGCAGGACAGAGGGCTCAGGGGATGCTCACTGAGAGGAGCAGGACAGAGGGCTCAGAGGATGCTCACTGAGAGGAGCAGGACAGAGGGCTCAGGGGATGCTCACTGAGAGGAGAGGAGCAGGACAGAGGGCTCAGGGGATGCTCACTGGGAGGAGCAGGACAGAGGGCTCAGGGGATGCTCACGGGGAGGAGCAGGACAGAGGGCTCAGAGGATGCTCACTGAGAGGAGCAGGACAGAGGGCTCAGAGGATGCTCACTGAGAGGAGAGGAACAGGAGAGAGGGCTCAGAGGATGCTCACTGGGAAGAGAGGAGCAGGACAGAGGGCTCAGAGGATGCTCACTGGGAGGAGAGGGGCAGGAGTGTGTCAGTGGGAGGCTGACAGCAGCAGGAGCTGCAGGTGGGGAGGAGATGAGCCAGTCCAGCCCGTGGATGAGGCTGTCCCAGCAGCCTCAGCAGCGTGGGAGCACTGGATGTTCAGGAATAGACTGGGATTCCAGCAGGGGAGGATGCTGTGATGCAGCAGCTCCCACGACAGGACCAGTCCCACCCCACTGAGCAGCCCCTCCTTAAGGGAGTGTGGGAAAGCCCTGGAAATGCTCAGCATTTGTGATTTGAATATTTTTCCCCTGAATCAGGGTATTTTTAGTTTGCTTCTTAAAGCACTGTGCATTGTCACGAACAAAGCAGAGCTGGCACAGGGTATAGCTGGACAAAGTAGGAGGGCAAGAGAGCTCTGCCAGTGGGGACTGTGCCCTTGGACACATTCAATTCACCTGCTCCTGAAGCTTCAGCCCTCCCTCTTCCACAGGACTGGAATAATGGCACAAAACTCTGCTGTGAAACCTGATATTTTCATTTTACAGACATTTATATCCAGCCTTTCCCAAGGCAAAGCCCACCTTAAGACTCAGACTAGCCTCACACCATGCTGACCACAGCTGAAGCTGTAAGTTGCTCCATCCCTTCCCATGTGGATTTGGCAAACATGAGGATTTTGCATCATTCTTACAGAGGAGTAAATGATTTTGCTGCCATGAGTGATGAGCATTTTCCTTTTTCCCTCTCCCACCTGCCTGCTGTTGGGTGGTGCTGTGGGGAGCTCCCTGTGGGAATATTCATTATTAGAAGCTGGAAAAGTACTGTGTTTAGCCTTCTGATCTGAGTTTCTGCACCTGCGAAAACACTGTGTCCTTGGACATGTCTAAGTGTGATAACAGGGAGTCAGAGAGATGTGAGAAAATAGAATGTAGACTGAAAGAATGAAGAAGAATTGAGATATAGCTTAACGAATAGAATGTTTAGTTTACAGAATATGCATGAGCTCATTAACACTATTATAAAAGTATGCAACCTGGATCAATAAATTGGAGACCAATGATCATCACCCCCAAGATGTGCACGTCTCTCCTTCGCCTTCCACAAATGGTGCCATTCCTTAAATAGCGTACTCTCCTTAAATAGTGATTTCTTTTAACAGCTCCCCACCTGGCCCTGCCCAGAATGGCAACTGGAATTTCAGAGGCACCCACGGCAGCCTTGGCCGTCAGAGGTGATGGACACGGTGACCGACCACCGTGCAGGGCCCCAGCTGCCACCCCAGGCCCTGGGGAGCAGCTCCTGCTCAGCAGCTGCTCCACAGGAGGGAGCAGTTCCCATGAATTTCTCCCACAATTTCCATGAATTTCAAAAGCCTTGGATCCTTTCAGCCCGGAGCAGCAGCTGTCTGTGTTTGAATGCAGGGAGGGAGAGTCAGGGATTCAAAAGCGTTTCATGGAGATTGAATTTGGGGCTGATTTCTTTTTGTCTGTGCTCACTAATATATTTGGGTAATTGAGGAGAAGCCTAAAAGGTTCATAAACAGAAAAGATGCAAACATTCCTTTTCTCAGTGCTCCAAAAACTTCTCTGTTTTGTCTGATTCCAGAGTTAAAGAGGATGTCTTCCTCAGAAAACCAGAACCCACCAGTTTCCTTTTCTGCTTAACTTTCCTTTTCTTTCTGAGCATCCCTCCAGGCTCCCTGAATTTAAGGCAGGACAGCAATCACTGATATTTTGCAAGGCTGTGGTGAAATTCAGCTCTCTCAGCTCTCAGACCCCTGCAGAGGGCTCAGACAAAAGCAGCAATATCCACAATTCCCTTACACTTTTGTTCTCTCCAAATTAAGTCTATTCCCCACAAAACCTGAGTTATTCCCAGGTAGACACATGAGTGCTGTCCCCAGCTGGACTCCAAAGGCAGCATGAGGTTGGACATGCAAATATTCAGGTCATTGCAAGCCAGACTTCAAAAATCAATCTGTAATTCCTCAGTGATGCATGGCCTGATTTCCCAAATTGTCCTGTCATGCTGGAGCTCAAGTAGGATTTATTGGCTTGATGAAAAAATTGCTGGTGCAGTTCTGCAACTTCTGCTTCTCAGAAAGCCCAACCAGGTAACCCAACCAGCCCAAAATCCATCAGAGGGGAATCCTGCGGGATTTGAGATGTCCCGATCTTGAACTTCTCAAGACCATTACTATTCCTCACCCTCCTCCTTTTTGCTGGAAGGATGAAAATTCCAATGCCAGCAGAGAAGCCAGAACATCCCTGGATTTCAGCAGGGAGAGCCATGGTTCATGTGGCACCTCAGCAGCTCTGTCAGGTCCTGTGTCACACCCCACACCTGACAAAACCAGGGCTCCTGCCTCAATTCTTACCATCACTGCACGTTTTCCTCATTAATCACCATCTCCCACTCCCTGTGCCTTTTCCATCTGCTTGGGTGCCAGGTGCGGGACCCAACAGCTCCAGAACCTTCTTTTCCAACTGGTGGCTACCAGTGGCTGGGAAATGAGGGTTCCTTGGTGAGTCTTTGTTAGCTGTGTTAATTGTTTGACAGCTCTTTATTGACTGTCATCCCATTGCCAATAAAAGGCAAACTGTGGCTCGCTGCCTTTTTGTGGCATCTTGATGGCTCTTAGATTTTAAAGGGAAAAAACTCACATTTTCATTGTATTTGTGATCAGGAGCAAATGAGATAAATGATTGAATTTTCTAGTTTTAGTTTTAATTGAATTTTCTAGTAGAAGGTAGCACTGCCCACGGCAGGGGACTGGAACTTAAATGATTTTGAAATCCCTTCCAATCCAAACCATTCCATGATTCTATGAATTATGCAGGAAGATGGGAGCTGTGGCTATAGGTCTGAATCCTTCAGACATCTGTAGATCTTTTTTTTTCCTGTGAAAAAATTATCAAGGGATATAAAAAAAAGCAATGAGGACCAATCCATACTCTGAGGAATTTATCACAAATGTTTTCTTTTTTTTTTTTTTTTTTGGCTGAACAGAACTTTTTTCAATACGAAATGTGGTTTCCGTGAGAATTTGATTTTCCGTGGAGATGCTTGGGATGCCAGCACTCATCCTGCAGCTGCTGAAACCAAACCAGAACATTCCTTTGTGTGATCCCAAGCCAGACCATCCCTGTCCCCAGGTGAGGTGGGTGAAGCTCTTCTCCTCCTTCCTTTGGGAAGATCCGTGGTGAGACTGACCTTAAACCAACAGAGATTTTCCATTCCTGCCTCACCTGCACTCCAGAGGTGCCACCAGGGCTGGTTCTTTTTCAATTTGCTGAAGCACCTGGAGTGCCACTTCACACCCCCACCTTCCCCCCCGGTTTTTGTCATGGTTTTGCTTCTCAGCAGTGAGATTATGACTAAGCCTGATAAATGTGTGGAAACTTCGTAATTCTCCACCCACTGCCTCCAACTCTCCTGCTCTGAGTCATTCTCTGCTGAGCTTTTGACATTTATTTTGAGTTTCTTCATTGTCGTGTGGCTCCCATAACACCACACAGTGCTGAGGCACCAGAATCACCCAGGTACCACACGGGGGTTGGAACTGGATGAGTTTTAAAGGTTCTTCCAGCCCAAACCATTTTATGAAGTGGAGAAAGGGCATCCCTTGGGAGAGGGGAGGCAGGTTTACACTTCAGCCTGAAAAGTAACAATTTCTGTGCATTGCTGTGTCTGCACATTCCTTTTTAGGACCAAATGGGCCTGAGAGGTTTTGGTATAGGAACTTTGACAGCTTCTGGGAGTGAGATTGTCACTTAAAGAATGTCCACAGAGGTGACCAGGAGCTGGCCAAAAAGACAGATTTATTCTCCAAATTGACCTGGAAACTTAATGGACAGAAAGAAGAAAATGAGGACCATAGAATCATGGAATATCCTGAGCTGGAAGGGATCCATGAAGATCAACAAGTCCAAATCGTGGCCCTATGCAGACATCCCAACATTCCCACCCTGTGCCACCAGGAGTAGGATTTGCTGTGTGTAAACCAGGAGAAAATCTCTGCCATGACCTTGTCAGGGAGATGAGGCATTAGGTGTCCTAAATATGGGACCTTTCTCTCTGCCCTCTTTCTGAGCACGGTGCCAAAAAAAGGATTTGTGGCTGTGAGGATACATCACTGGATAAGCAGTGGGAAATCAGGCACATTCCCAATGCAGCTTGGCTTTAAGAGATTATGGAATATTCTGGGAAGAGACCTGTGCACATGGAGACCAAGGGCAGCAGCCACTTGATCCATGAAATGACTCCCAGGCATTACAAGCAGCCAAGACAGCCCTTGCTGCAGGGATAACATCACCTGGAGAGGATGGAGTGGGGAAAATGCTGAAACATTCCCAAAAATGGCACCTCAGCAGGCTCAGGGTAATGACTGAAAGCAGAGACCCTGCTGCTCCATGGCTCTGCTCGTTGTCCATCAGGCTCAGAACACCCCTGAGGTTGTGTTTGCTCAGCACCAACCAACTCCTGAATTCCGTGCTCTGTGTCAATGGCACCTTCCATTCTGGGTGCTCCTGTGGCAATTGCCTTGGCTGTGGCCTGCATTTTCCTTCATTCAGTGCATTTCCCATCATGAATCCAGTTATTTGACAGTGTTTTTCCATGGACCTGGTGCCCTGTATCACAGGATTATGTGCTCTGACTCAGGTTTTTTGCTATTGCTATTTTGATTTCTTTTCACCTTCAAAAATGCAAGTACTTAACTCTGCTGTACAAAGACCACTGAAGAGTGAGGGCAATTGTTGAGAATGCAAAAGAAGACAACTTAAAATAGCAGCAGTGCTGTGGGGAACTTACCCACCTTTTTTTTTTCCCCCTGAGATTTAAAATTCAAAGAAAGATGATGGTATTAACATATACTGAACTGCTGAGAAGGGAGGCTGCCTAAGAAGGCTGCTGTAGCACAAATGCATCACATGGAAGACTTTTATTCCTACATTTTTATAGTGATTTTCATGACTGGCAAGGTATTGTTTAAAATGCAGTTTGATTAAATTCAGTCAGAGGAGAAGCACTATATTAAATCTTTCAGAAAGCACTTTGTATCACACTGAGTTGCATCAGTAACATTTCCCTATGACTGCAACAAAAGCCAAGACTAAAATTGTTTAATTTTAGATGGTATATGTTTACAGTCTATAATAAGATATCAAATGTTCTCTCTCCAAACAGTTGTCTTTATCACAAAAAAAAAAAAAATCCTTTCAGACAGTACATGAATCTCTGTGCTTTTCCTTTTCTACCTCAGATCTTGAAAACACAAGGAGTGCACTTAGTCATTAATCAGTGACAGGGACGATTCGACCAATGCAATTAACTGCACTTGTTCTATTAATAATCAAGCACACCACAAATGCTGCTGCACTCAGGTGTTAATCAGGACAGTGTGTAGCTGTGTGTTACCTCCCTCCAAGTGCGAGAGGAAATGCAGATTAATGGAAAATCAATGTGAGATATGGAAGTGTGACACGCACTTGTCAGTAAAATTCTGCTTTCTGGAAAAGACATGAAGATAATGCAGCTGTACAAAAGGCAACTCAATTTATCAGACACTGTTACAGACCTGACTGGTTAATGAACCCAGAAATCCTTTAATATCAGGAACTGGAGAAATAATCGTGGCTGCTGCCTTGTGTTTCACAGTTATGTGCAGAAATGCATCTGGGTGATGAAGTAGCATCTGACTCCTCCAACATCTCACTTTTAATTCTCCCCATGTTCAGTGCTGGCAAGGTTCAGAGGCAGGTTCAGTGTGTGCTGTGCTGTCCCTGGTGTCCAGGGCTGTCCCACCATCCTCCCATCCTCTCCCTCCCATGCCATGCCCAGCTGGGGAAGGATGGGAGCAGGGCACAGAGGGCTCTGCAGCAAATTAAGATCCCATGCACTAACGAGCCCCTGCCTGCTCCACTGAACAGGTTCTCCTGATTTGTCCTAATGAAAGTGGCAGCATTTTAATATCTGCTGAGGAGCCAGGCCTTTGGATCCTCTCATGGCAGACTCATTGGAATTGAATTTCCCAGTTGCACACCAATTTTTTTTCCTGTTTTCAGCAAAACAACCCATCCAAACTCTCCCAGAGCTCTGTTGAAGTGGCAGATGTTTAACAGCAGTGAGGAAGCTGAGCCCTGGAGCTCTGTGCTCCTGCACAATGAACAGTGTCATTCCCACCATGGAGGGGACAGAAGGGACAAGGATTTGGCTTGGTGTCTGCCAGGCTGGCAGCTTGACTTTGGCTTTTCTCAAAAGGAGGAGGGACCTTCCATCATTCAGGATCAGGCATGATTTACTGGGTCATTTCAGGGTTTCATGGAATCAAGTGTCTAGCAAAGTTTGTACCTCAATGCTATCAATCCATTAATTGGAACCCTCCTCTTCTCCCTCCCCAAATTAACCCACTAATTTCAGTGTTAATTAAACTATCAGTCAAAGCAGATAACAACTGTCTTCCACGGAGACAGTTCAACATCTACCTCCCTATTTATTTATTTATCTTGCTGCAGGAAACGTGCTGGGACACCTCTGCAATTCTGGCTGCAGCCTCTGGGGTCATGGGGAGCCCCAGGGATCTGAGTCCTTATCAGGATCAAGGAGTTTAATGTCTGGGGGTGTTCATCCCCCTGTTCCTGTGTGCTATCATATTGATGAGAATGATTCATGTTTGCAGGCTCGTGATACACAAGAGTGTTTGTTCAGGTGGCAGAGGGCAGGGTTAGATTAATCTGGGGCAGGCATTGTTCCCTGGCAGGGTGGGCAGCCCTGGCACCGGTGCCCAGAGCAGCTGGGGCTGCCCCTGGATCCCTGGCAGTGCCCAAGGCCAGGCTGGACACTGGGGCTGGAGCAGCCTGGGACAGTGGGAGGGGTCCCTGCCATGGCAGGGGTGGCACTGGGTGGGCTTTGAGGTCCCTTCCACCCCAAGCCACTCTGCCATTCTGTATCCTATAAAAAGTCCCAATTCCAAGGCATTGTTTGAAGTCAGTCACTGACAGGACGCAGGAAGCTTCTCTCCAGGCAGCTTCAGGGCTGTGACCCAGCAGCAGGGAGGAGCCACAGCACAGTGTGGCATGGGAAAAGCAGCATCAAATTTAAAGTTGCAGAAAGGTCTTGGCCACCAGTGAATGACACAGATTTGGCACTGGTGGCTGTCCCAGCCCATGGCCTGGAGGGGTTACTCACACAACTGAACAGCTGAGCAAGAAGGTCACAAGGCAGGACCTGACCTTTACAAAACCTCCTCATTCTACGTTGCACTTGTCCTGAGCTCAGATCATGAAGTGCCAATTTGTACCACAACATCATTCATTCATTCCTACCCCGATGGACTTTGTTCCATTTACTATATTTTCTCCATTTCCCCCTAACACTTTTACTGTCCTGGAACTATTTATCCAGAGAGAAAAAGATTAATTCGGCCTTTTAGATCAAATTAAACTAACTTTTATTTTGGTAATCTATTTTAGATGTTTGCATTAAAAAAAAAAAAAAAAAAAAGAAAAAAAAACCACAAAAAACCAATCCAAAAAAAACAATGCACATTTCCTCTTTTATAGCCCATTATAGTCTAATGATTTCAGGGAAATATCAAATTAAAAAGCTGACAAAAACATATATAGAACCTGGCAATCCCCTCTGGAGTTTTAAAGCTTATGATCACATGGAGCTTCCCAGAGAAGTTTTTTATCTCCCCCAAATCACTGAGCCATTACAAAGCATCCAGTGATTATGTAATTAGGTGATACATCATCTGTATTAAAAATGCTTCTGAAAATTTGTGTTACCTGTGAGCTGCATATGAACAGGGGCCTGTTTTCAGCTGTGACATTGAGGCTGCTTTAGTGAGCGATGTAATTTCTTTTATTCATGTATACATATTTATTTCTCTCTTCATTCTCTCACTTTCGCTGTCCGTGGTCATAAACACAGAGGGAAAAAAATATGATCTATGTAATAAAATGTAAATTTGCTCTGGGGCCAAACAATGGAGAAATGTTTCACAGTCCTTGAATCTTGAATCAAATAAAATAAAAGGATAGAAGGAAATTGATATCGGGTTTCTCGGTTTCCAGCACATTTCATTCCCCCTGGGAAATCTGTAGGGAAGCAAACCATGACCATGAACTTTGGCAGGTGGTGGCCCAGGCTGGCAGCCAGGAAACCTAAAACCAGTTCACAACGTCCAGTTACCCCAGAGCTGGGGACAAGGGGGCTAGAGGGGAAAGGGATGACAGAGAGAGGGACTGAGGGGTGTGGGGACCCTTTTATCCCTGATAACCACCCACCCTGTCAGTCCTGTTGGGTGTGATGGAAGAATTCCACGCATGGGACACTGGGGTCTCCTCCATGGTCACCCCTTCCCTGCTCCACCTTCTCCCCCTGATCCAACAGACCATTTCCTGCCTGCTCTTTGAGCCAAATCGGCTCAGACTGGCCAAAATTCATTTTGGAGAGCACATGGAAGCATTTTGGCCAGGACATGAAGAAACAAAGCCCTCTGGCCAAAATACTCCCATCCATGCTGGAGCTCAGCCTCCATCCCGGAGGAGTTTTGCCAAACAAGCAGCGTTTTCAGGCAAAAAAGAAGCAAGACAGACGTAGCTATAAATGCTGTTTTGTTTCCTTGGAGGCAACCTTTGGACTGCATTGATTTTCCTCTCATTTAATACTCAGGCAGCTTCCTACTTTTCTGCACAGCAGTATTCCCTGGTTATTCCAGTGCCCCTTCCCCACAGAGGCACAAACTGGAGATGTGGCACACACACACCTGCACTTCAGGCCTAACAGCAAGCCCACTAATTCTGCACATTCTGCTTCCTTCCATTTTTTACTTGCTCCATAGGAAAGTGGCAAGATTGCTGGATTTATAATATACTGTCATCCAGAATCAGAGAAAAAAAAATAACCATGTAAAGAAAAACCCACTCTGCTGGGCAATCTTGCCCTGAAATAAGGGTGGGGAGACAGGAGAGAGACAATTAAAAGCAAGTGTCCTCCTTTTATCTGATCCCTGCTGTTCTTTTTAGAGCCAAGCAGCCAGCAAAGTTACCTCTGATGCTTTTAAAGGAGCCAGGAAAGGTAATGTTGGCTCTTAAGGAAATCCAGTTTTTCCTTTGAGTCCTCTTTGTTCCCTCCTCAAAACAAGGCAGGGAAGGGGCCAGAAGTTCCTGGTGGGGTCAGGGGAAGGTGATCCCACAGCAAGGTGTGTTTGCCCTTCAATTCTGTGGCATCAGGATTTGTATCCTAAACACCAGGGATTTTTTGTCCTGTAGGATGCCCTCATGCAGGGGTATCCATAGAAAATGGGTTTTTTTTTGCCCCAAAACAGCTTTGGGTTCACACTCAGAGCAGAATATTCTGGACTGTACCAGCCTGAGAGCTCCTGCTGACCCCTCACAGCCACGGCTCAAGCTGGGGGTGTTTGTCATGCCTGGCCTCAAGGAAAGAGTGGTCTGTGGCTTCTTGAAGCCTCCGTTTGACCCTGGTGTCAAATCAACCCCTTGCACTATTGAATGTGAATAATAAATGCTCAAAGGAATCCTCACAGTGGAGAGGAAAAAACAATACCCAAGCTGAAGTTGGCTTGAATGAAATATTCATTGAAGAGCAACGAGTAGCAAGCAGATTAATAAACCAAGCCAAAAATAATTTAAAAAATTAATTTGTTTTATTTTTGGACGCTTTTCAGGCCATTAAAAGGGAAAAATTTTATAAAGGAAATGGGTTTTCTAGGCTCTCCAGCCAAAGCAGGGAGGTCCTGTAGTAATGTTTTTATATTACTTTTCAAGGAACTTTACAACACTTGTGTGCTCCTATTGCTGCAGCTCGCCAGCTACTCTAAGGAGCAAAGAGTGAGATCATCTCACTGTTATTGAGCAATGATTCCTCACAGCTGGTAGAAAACAGCTTCTGGCTGTGTATGGTATGGCTTACACCCTTCTGCTATTAAAATCTATTTAGTGCAACAACTTTAATTAACAGGAAAACATCTCCAGGTTGGATAATTCAGCTTCACCTTTTTACACCTGTGAGCAGGAGTTGGTAACGCAGAACCATAGCCTTTCTCTTAGAGTTGAGGATGATTTTTTTTGTTGGTTGGCACCTTCACAAATGACTCAAAGAAAGTTTGTGGCTCACTTTGCATCTGGCAATTTCCCGCCTGGCACATGTGGGAGGTAAAACCATGTGAGCATCACATCACAGGGAAAGAGAAGGTGAATCTGGCTTTATAAAGGTGCTATTCCACACCTCCACAGTCATCTGTTGTGCATTTTATTTAATTTTCTGTTATTTTTGCCTGCCCACCCAGATCCAGGACCCCGAGCTTGTGGAAGTGTATTGATGGGAGACAGAAGACCTCTATTTCACATCCAAAGCAAGTTTCCCATGGGAAATAAAGATCTTGTCTGCTTTTCTTTCAGCTACATCAGCTGATCTAATAAAAAGTAGTGTCTTTGCTGAACTTGCTGTGCTTCTGTCCTCAGAGCATTGCAGCTGCTGATAGCGCACTGATTGTCCCAATAAAACACGACGCTGATGATGAAGCAGCCAAGCTAACCCGCTCTGCAGCTGCACCCTGTGCAGGGCCTCGTGTGGGCCTGCACATCCGTGGGGTCAGGGCTGTGAGACCCAGGCACATCCCCTGACCATTCCTGACCACAGGATCACAGAATTACCGAGCTTGGAAAAGACCTGCAGAGTGCCTGATGCCCACCTTGTCCCCTGCCCAGAGCTCTGAGTGCCACTTCCAGGAATTCCTTGGACACCTCCAGGGATGCCCAAGCCTCCCTGGGCATTCCAAGGCCTGAGCCCCCTTTCCATGGGGAAATTCCTGCTGGTGTCCACCTTGAGCCTCCCCAGCCCAGCCTGAGGCCGTTCCCTCTCCTCCTGTCCCTGCTCCCGGCTGTCCCCTCCTGTCAGGAGCTGTGCAGAGCCACAAGGTCCCCCCTGAACTCCTTATCTCCGAGCTGAGCCCCTTTCCAGCCTCCTCTTTGCTCATCCCCAGCTGCAGGCACAGCTGTCCATGAGGAATGGCCCCTCTAGGCAGTGCTGGATGGGACAATGCCGCCAGGAGCTGGTGACAGCACACAGGAGCCTTCAGCCAGTGGGGCCAAACAAGAGGAGGCACAAACCCAAACCTCCAAGGCTTGTGCAGGGCAGACATCAGGCTCTCCCCTTCACGTTTCACAGCGGCACAGGCAGGTGAGAGCTCTGGGGTTCCAGTCCAAACCAGTCCAGCGGCAGTTCCCCATGGTTTGGGCACTTAAAGCAAGGGCAAGGCCCACAGCTCCATTCATCAGCTGACCTCACATCTCACCATGGCACCGAGTCAGGGCTGCTCCCTCAGCACTTCCCTCCGTGTTTGGAGTGCCTCAGGAGAGCTCTCCAGGCCAGGTGATCTCCCAGAGCCCAGTGCCACACCAGCAGCACCAGGCCATGATGGGCTCCTGTCAGAGACATCTTTCATGGAAAACCCTTTCTTAGGATTTTTCCTTGTGAAAAGCTGCAGTTTCAGCAACCAAATGTAAACAATGGTTATCTGCTGCTGTGGAATGCAACAGGTGGATCCATGATTGGTCTCCTGTAGATGTTTGGATTTACTGACCACTCATGGCTGAGCTGACTCTCACTCTCTGTCCGAGACACAGATCTTTGTTATTCATTCTTTTCTATTCTTAGCTTAGCTAGCTTCTGAAGAAACCTTTTCCTTCTGTTTCTTTTTAGTATAGTCTTAATGTAACATATATCATAAAATAATAAATCAAGCCTTCTGATCATGGAGTCAACATTCTCATTTCTTCTTCATCCTGAAAACCCCTGTGACCACGGTCACAGGCTCCTATCCAGCACAGGCATTTGTGGGTCACAGAGAAGCAGAGGCAAAGAAAAAGCATTCCCTGAGAAGGATGATGAGTCTCCTGCCCTTGAGGAGAATTGTTTTACTCGAGACTTTATGCTTTAGCAGAGCTCTTTTTGTTCTGATTTTAAAGTTATAGATTAATCTCTCTGATTTAGGCAGAAAATAAGCCATTAGTTTAGCCAGCTTTAACAAATGTCTCTAATGGAAGCATTTTCAAATATACTCTCATTTCCCACATTTTTCCACTTATCAGGGCTATAAAAGTTAGTTTGTGTATGGCATTGCTGAAGCACATTTAGACAAAAAACATAAAGACGGATTTTATTTTCAGCATAAAGGATTTAGCTATGGTTCAGTTGTCAAAATTGCTCGACTGAAACAAATTTTAAAAGGGAAACTGTATTTTTGATTAATCAGAGACTTCCACAAAGAACATCTGCTTTCTGTAGGAAATGTTGACATGGCAAAGAAAAAAAATTCCAGGACCACAGTCCAGCCCAAACATAAACATATTTCAAGCTCCTGAATTTCAGAATCTTTCAGTTGGAATAAAATTCTCAAACAATTCTGCCTCTGTTCAAGTTCATTAAAGGGAATTAGGAATTACCTGAGCAGTGTTGAGTGTCCTGAAAGAAACTTGTGGAGTTCCTCTTGCAGGATGCTGTTGGTCCCTCCCCAGCTCCCAGCAGTGGACAGGGAAGGAGAAGGAGAAGGAGAAGGAGAAGGAGAAGGAGAAGGAGAAGGAGAAGGAGAAGGAGAAGGAGAAGGAGAAGGAGAAGGAGAAGGAGAAGGAGGAGAAGGAGGCTGGTCCAATCTGCAGTTTTTCCAGACACACATAAAAGAATGCAGAGCTGCTTGTAGGAGCTGGATCAATAATCTGATTTATTGTTCCCTAGATCAGAGGAGTCCCCACAGAAGCTGTGAAACGTAAACCTCACCCTGGGGAAAAAAATCAGGTGTTCATCTGCTTTTGTGTCTGAGACTCTGTTTGCAGTTAAAAAAGGAAAATATCACTAATAAGAACTTTTTTTGCCCACTTTATCTGATACAAACTGTCCATAAAAGATGGTAGGAGTAACACCACATTCTTTTGTAAGCCACGTGTTAGAGATTCACCATCTGAGCACTCCTTCTGCTTCTATTCTCATTTATTTTGTTCCAAGCTTCCAGTGAACCATGTGGGCTGAGACATTATGGCTTTTCAATAGCTCACAAAATATATTTAGAATGCTTAATTGAAGCTTAACCTTTACTTTGTTCAATAAATGTATTCTCCATCTAACAGCTCCAAACAAGAAAATAACTTTGTTGAGGTTTCACATTTTGTCAGCATTGTTTTCCTCTAAAGATAGAGAAAATGAAGCCTCTACAATAAATTGATGGAACAGGGAACCAACAGAAGAAAAAATAATTTTGATGATTTCTTCTTTGCACTGCAATTATATCCAGTACACTTGACAATGAAATAAACAAATAGTACAAATGAAGCCATTAATTTCCTTTCTATCCACACAATTTTAATTAGAATCATTTAATTAGTCTTGGCTACAGTTTCTCAAGAAGATTGCACAACACACATTTAAGCTACTCTCCTGCACAAAGATATATTTATCATTGTTTATTAAGTACAACAAATAGATACAACAGTTCTAGGTAGGCCATGATAAATGCTGTTGTCAAAAAACAATTCTTTATCACCAAATTTATTTGAAAGCAAAGTTCTCTCAATGTTCATTAGTTATTAAGCTTTTGCTATTTTAATTGCTATAATAAATATAATGGCATATTTAATATATTAACTAACTTTTTATGACGTGTCATTTTTTGTAGCTGGCAATAAATGTCCTTGAGCCTTGAAATAATTTTTCCTTGTTTTGTTTGCCAGGGCTTTTGTTCTAGAAAAACAACCTGAACGTGAAATCGCAGAAAATTGCTCTGAAAGGACTTTGGGTTCATCTTCAGATGTCCCCTGATTCATCCCTTCTCCTTCCTCCCCACTGCTGGTGGTGTTTGGTCTAGAATTGGCTCTAAGATCCTCCAGCTCCCAAGGTTTCAATGGGTTCCTCCATTGGTTCACTCATTTCATACTGAGAAAAACTTCCCTTGTCTGACCCAAATATTCCTTCCAGATAAAATTAGTGATTCCATGCGGCAGATCTGGAGAAGACATCCATCCTTCCTTAACACAGACCCTGTTTCTGTGTCTCCTTTTGGTTCTCTCCAAACTCTGCTGAGTGTTTCATTTTTCAGCTCTTCCTCTCAAGGTGAGATGTGTCAGGTTTTGCAACTTCTTCAAAATGCAATATTCTCAAGTGGAAATATCATTAGCACAGGAAATAATAACTCTGGCAGGAATAATAAACCAACAAATTATTTCAACATATCAGCAGTGTTGGGTTAATGCTTGATCATCTCAGAGCGCTTTTCCAACCTTAATGATTCTGTGATTTTATAACTGAGCCATTGTCACAACTTAGAAAATGTGGAAGGAATCAATTTTTTTCCTGTTGTCAGTTACAAGGAGAACTGGAAGAACAGTCACAACAAGGAGTTTGTCAGCTGAAATCTTGTCTTTCATTCGCCTCATGAACTGCCCAAAAACGTGACGGTTTTCACGGCTGGGTTTTCTACTTAATGTTATTGACTGAAAACTTTTAGTTAATATCTCCTGGCTTCTACCTCACTTCCAGGCACTGTTCCCAAGTCCTCACTAGTCAGGTTTCTAACACCCTCACTGGATATCTGAGCCAAAGGAAGCCAGATCCTACAAATAAGCTGGTGAAGGTGTGAGCGTCACCGTAACCCACGGAGAGCCTCACACCCCTGAGAAGATGAGAGCAGAGCTGCACTCAGGGCTTGGAAGTTTACAAGAACATTTAACTGATGAATTGCATTCCAAAATTTGGGTTCTTAAAGCAATACTTTACTACAGTCATGGAGTGGCTTGGGTTGGAAGGAACCTCCAAGATCATCCCTGCCATGGCAGGGACACCTCCCACTGTCCCAGGCTGCTCCAAGCCCCAATGTCCAGCCTGGCCTTGGGCACTGTGCCAGGACCTCATAGGGAGGAATTTCTTCCCAATATCTAAAGAAATAAAGAATTCTTCTTTTTGAACACATTTTTCAATATTTTCCTTTTCTGCCCTATAGGTTTAATTCCATTATTGTAGGATAATCCTGATGGTGTGCGGTGCACGATGATCATATCAGAGGGTCCAAATGGTTTTTTGAGTGAATCAACACTTGATGATCATAGGTCCCAGAGAGACACAACAATTTGCACAGGGATGTGGGAAGAGAAAAATTTCAGATTGCCTAGTGAAAAATTGAAGTGAGAAGTAGCATTTTTGGAGAAGTTGCTAAGCTGATTTGTTAACCAGGGGCAAAACGTGCCTTCTGTGGAAGGTATAAAATGAAATCAGATACTAAATGTGAAAAAAACCCCAGTATATAAACACGAATAAGTGGAAGGACTTTAGAAGCACAGTAAGCTGAAAAGAAAGCTTAATTCTCAGGAAAAGTCCACTCAAAACTGTTGAGGAAAATCAGACACAATTCTGAGGGGTTTTTGTACAAAAGCAATCCCAGCAGAGTTCTGGGGTTTATCACTTCACAATAGTGGTGATAAGGTTTTTATAACAATTCAGGGAAAGGAGAACTGCTCCTTAAATATTCACATCTCCTACTTTCCAAAGAAATACAAGGATGGAGTATTTAGGAGTCAGCTATTATCTGCTGAGGATGTTAAAAAATGCATATAAATACAAACATTTTAAAACCAACAGCCCTGATATCATCTACAGAGGATGATCCCTGTAGCCAGGTGAGGTTATCCTAGGAGAATGTTGGTTTTTAATTCATGATTGATCCTAGAGAAATTCCAACAGATTGTTGGAGCATTAATGCTGTGGCAGTGCTCCAGATGCACAGCCAGAACAACCTTGGCACCTCTACCTGACTTCCCCTGACCTCAGTCCTGGGCAAATAATGGGATTAAAGCTGATACAAGATTCAAGAGGAAGAAGTGAAGATGGGAACGTGATTGTCATTCCACATGATCCCATGAAAGGGTCCTGTCAAACAAACAACCCCAATTTTATTTCCTTGATAACATCACCAGCATGGCTTCTGTGCCACTCTGACTTTTGTAGGGTATCTGACTCAGCCTTGGGAATATTCTGATTAAAAATGAGAATTACTCAATAGCAATAAAACAGAGGTTAAATCTATTAAAAATGGGCAAGCTAATGGATCTGAAACGGAGTCATCAGAGGGGAATCATAATTAAGTGCAGAGCTGGGATTCTGCTGGTATCTGCTTACTGCTATTAATCATTTTCAGTAATGATTGGCTGGTAAAAGTTTCAGATGACACAAAGATTGATGTACAGGTAAATAATCGTGAGAGCAGAGAAATAATAAAGAGCATTCTGGATCCCTCACTCACCTCTTCCTCAGAAGGAGAGCGCTTAATATGCTCAGGTTCAAAGATGTATTTAGAAGACAAGAATGAGGCCATAACTGCTAAATTTAGGTTGGTACCTGGCAAATTATCCCAAGGAAAATGATTTAGCTTTCCACACAGCCAAGGAGCAACAGTGCTGAGAGGATGCACCAGCAGAAAGGATCCATGTTCCTGACAGCAGAGGGGATGTAAATCCATGCTGGTTTCTTTGGAAATATTCCTGGAAAGAATCTGAGGGGAAAAAGCCCACAAATTACTCCAGGGAGGAAAATGATTCTCTGTGAGAAATGAAGGGTTTGGTTTAGTTTGGTTCCTATTAGAAGGGAGCTCCATTAAAAGGGCACTGAAGCTCTTTCAGAACCCACCAGGAGCTGCTCCCCATTTTCAGGGCAGGATCCCACACCAGGCCACCTCACAGGGGAGAATTCTGCTGGGTACTGGGAAGATCCTGAATGGAAAAGGCATCGAAGTGGAAGCTGAACCAAGATATATTCAAACAAGAGACAAGACAAATATTTTTAAGAATGGAAGTTCTTTCTTTTATAGGAAAAGCTGGGAAGCTTGTCCTTCTCTCTCTGCTGAGGTTTTCAGAGGCCTTTTGGAAATGATTCTTTGACCAGCAAGATGAACCACAAGGATTATTTTAGGGGAACTTTGGGTGCAATATTAACATTAAAAAAGATGCCAAAACATTCTGACATAAATCTTCATGAATCCACATTAATTACTGCAGTTGTGGTAGCACTGTAAACAGTTACAGCCAACAATTCCAATGATATTTAAAGGCTCGTTCTGTTGACTCAACTGCAAACAGATATGAAAAACTGGGACAATGATCCAAAAGCAACAGAATTTGTGTTTAAAAGTCTCAAAAGATGCAGCTCTACCAATTGCTGTTCCACTCCAAAGAAGCTTTCCCATGGCTTTTTCCTAGTTTTCTGCTTCTTATTATTCAATATATGACTGTCAAATGATGATGCCACCTTTCTGTTCCTTATTCTGTAATTATCAACATGTTTGTCTGTAATTCTCTATCTGCAATTCCACTTTTTTTTCCTGAATCAGTGCATTTTAATGAGTCTATATTATATACATATAAAAATATATAATATTTACATATATATCCTAAATGAAACCATGCCAGAAAGTTTCTCTTCCTATCACTTCTGTGAAGTTTCTACAGCCATTTTTTACTACAAAAGCACATTTCTGCATTCCCATATAATTGATTCTGGAGTTTTTTAGGTTGAAAATATCAGGTAATAAAATCAGATTCAATGAGTTGCTGGTGAAACTCATAAAACTCTTTGCAACTTAATATTTTTTTGTTTTCATCATTGCATGTAATCAATCACCTTTTAGTCCATGGTAGAGGAGATCATATTTCTATCCAAAACAAGTGGAGTGAATGCCCAAAATGTGATTTTTCATGGAAAAAATCAAGTGTTTTTCTAATACCAAATGTGTCTTTCACACACTTATCTTTTATCTGATGTGCAGGTAAATATGAATACTAATAAAAAAATTCAAGCTCATCTGACAAGCATCTGTATTCATCTGTCTCCTTCTCATTGTTCAGGTATTGATAATTAATTAGTTACAGCCTCATCTCATGTTCACGCAGACTTTTAAGAACACTTGACATGAACTTACAACAGCAGAGCAGCCTTGAATTCATCTGTGGCTTTAAGAACAATGATAACAGAGCATGAGATCTCGGTCTCTACTCTCATTAATATGAGGAGTAGCTTTTCCTCACCAAATCCAGCTGAAAAGCTTTGCTGGAACTCCTCACACGAGTGAAAATACACTTGAACAAGAGCCTGCAGCAGCTGCTTGAACTACTTAAATAAAAACAGCTTTTGTGGAGAGCAGGAGCGATTCAGTGTGAATTATGAATGACAGTGGACTTCAGAATCTGTTCTCTGCCTGAAAATACAAATATCACTTGTAGGACACACATTTTTTTCCCCCTTAGCTACTGTAGCATCAAATAAGTGCCGCTATATGTCTTGATTTACCAACTAAAGTTAAGTGTCAGATTTTAGGCAAATAAAAATGATTAAAATATGACAGCTGGCAAATTATGCTAACACCTGGTAACAAATCATTCCTGACAGTTCAATACGGAACTTCTTAAAGCGCAGCTATTAATATTATAAACAGTGCAATGCAAAAAATTGTAGGACTTGACTAACGTGCTCAGTTTATCTTAATGTGGAAAAATGTCATGCCTTGTTCCTTGGGATTGAAGAAAATTGGAGCTGAATAATTGCAAACATGCAAATACTTCTAAGTAACATCAGTGTAGTTGTTCAGAACCAGCTGAATACGGAATTTTCAATGTAGGATGATGTTCAGACAATTCCTGGTGCCATTAATTAAATTAATATTTTGTTTATGGGAGGAGATTTCCAAGTGTGTAAATATTTACATGGCCTTTCATATTGATGTCATCAAATTTTTTGTGATCTGGTATAAATCAGAATCATTTAGGTTGGGAAGAACTCTGAGACCATGGAGTCCAACCTCTAAATGATCATCACCTTGCCAGCGCCAAGTCTGGACAACTTGGATTATTTGGAATTAGGGTGACCCATCCCACCACACCAGGTTTTGGAAGATCACACTCCTCACTCGCATCCCAAGGGAGTCTTTCCAGATGAGTCTACGATTTTTAATAAAATTAATTACTTTTAAACCCATTAATTGTCTCATTTGTTTGTCTGATAATGGCACAGCACTGGGCTGTTTAAATGAACCTTCAAATGATTTCAAACCATGGATTTTGTGATTTTTGGATAATTACTTAACGAGGCAATGTAAAGTCAGTGGAAATGTGTCTGCAGAAATCCAGGTCCATCCTGCAGCTCACAAAGGACTGGGAGAGAGGGAGAAACCAGCTCTGCTTTCTGCTCACCCACCTTTCTCTCTAACCCATTTCCTGGACTCTTAAACTGAACTTCAGCTCAGCATAAAATTCAGCAGAATCAACTCTGTCCCCAGTGTTATGAAGGATAGATGAGGTAACAACCATGCATCCATCCCATCCCTTGACATATGAGGAGAATCTTCAGCTGAGTATTAAAATGTGGAAATATGTGAGCTAGAACACATAATCTCTCTGCATGACAGAGGAGACTGATTAATGTAACATTAATGTGCTTTCAAAGATGTCATCAGGCAGAAATCTCACAATTTCACAAATGAATTTTATATTATTTTTTACTTTTCATGGTGCCTTTTTGGTTTTATTTCACCAAGTTGCAGTGGAATAATTATTGCTGTATTATACATGTGGCTGTGCACAGTTTGAGGAACTAAAAATAAACGATGGCTTTACTGATACATTCTTTGACTGATACATTTTTTGACTTTGTCATAGATAATTTATGGAATAATTTTACACTTCTGCAACACCCAGCTCACAATTCACATTCCAATCCATGAGGTGTCATTTGCAATTTGCGATGGATTCTTAATGAAATTCTCTGGATCTTACCTTCTAAATGTTTCATTTTATGCTTGGGCAGAAGAGAGAAAGTGTGTTCATATACATTTATACATTGTAAATGGAAATAAAGCTATGATCTGGCTCATCTTTCTAATCTATTTATCCTCCCAGCTCCCCCAGTGCTACGAGGAATATTATCCTGCGCATGGCACAGGTAGGGAAGGGAGAAACAAGGATCTGAAGGGACTTGTTCAAGGTCACAACTTTGGAAGCAGGGAGCTGAATCCACATGGAATCATGGAATATCTTGAACTGGAAAAGGCCCACAAGGATCATCCCTACCCCTGGCCCTGCACAGACACCCAACAATCCCATCCTGTGCATCCCTGAAGGGTTTTCCAAACCCTCCTGGAGCTCTGGCAGCCTCCCATTCCCTGGGGAGCCTGGGCAGTGCCCAGCACCCTCTGGGAGAAGAACCTTTCCCAAAATCCAGCCTAAACTCCCCTGCAGACAGTTCATCCCCATCATTCTGGAGGCTGCAGGGAGAGATACAGCCCCATCATCCCCATCACCCATCCCTGCTCCAGGAGTTTCCCAGGTTTGAGCCTCACACCCTCTCGGCTGTGCTGGTTCTTCACTTTGCTCATCCTCCTTCTTCACTTGCTCATCCTCCTTCTCCCTCCAGTTTAAATGAACTCATTAACTCACAGGACTTAAATTAATCCTGAAGCTCAGTTAAATTCAGTATAAGTCACCTGGAGGAGCAGTCACCAAAAAAAACCCCAAAAAACCCAAAGATCTGTTGTGATCACAGCAGATAAGGGCTGAACACGCGGTCCCGTGGAGACACCACAGCCAGAGCAGATTCTGGGTTTCTCAGATAAAGCAAAAGGAGGAATTTTAATTACTGACAGGCTATTCTGCTATTTCAGTGCTCTGTCCCTCTGCGTTGGCTACTGCCCAAGGAAGATGCTGATAAATTGGAATGGGATCAGATATGTACCAGTGAACGATGAAAGGATTGGAAACATGCCCTCGAGGGCAGAGACAGGGAGCTAATTGAGCTGTTGTGTTTTTTTCTTGGTAAAGCAAAGATCAAGGGCTAAACTTAGTCTGGAGAAGGGAAATTCTAAATAACACACTGCCAGTCTAGCCCAGAGTGCAACCAGGCAAAATAGCTGGAAGTTCAAGCTAAATATTCAGGATTTACAAATAATTTTTATGACAATTTTCAAGGGACTGTAGTAGGTTCTCCATCCCTAGAAGTTTAGATATGTCAGATCTCAGTAATAACCTCTGAAAAAGAGTTTTTCCCTCCAAAAGTCTTACTTCATTTTGGAATATGTTGTGTACAGAAGGCAACAAAGAAAATAAATTACAAAATTCACCGTGTGTCAAAATTATGAATGCAAATTAATGGATTGGAATTTGTTCAATGTAATTACAGAACAATTTAATTTTTTTTTAACCCCACCTGGGGATGCAAAAACAACAATTAATATGGAAGTGAACATATTTTGCAGGTTTCCTGCCATCTGCATTACAGGTGTCTCCTCCAGCACACATCCAGCTCAAACAGCTGCTCCAGCAAATCCAGCGGGATGTTTTCCAGGCTTCTCCAGGGATTTACCTGTGCTCAGAGCACAGGGAGCTGTGGGGAGGGTTGGCAGGGAAGGGAACATTTTCACTTGTTAATGATTTGCGGCTCTCATTTGATCCGCACAGACCCTCTCTCCTTCCAGAGTTTGGTTGGTTTGGAATGATTTGATGGCTTTAGACTCAAATAAAACAGGGTTAGGTGGGCTGTTGGGAAGGAATTCCCCTGTGAGGGTGGGCAGCCCTGGCACAGGGTGCCCCTGCATCCCTGGCAGTGCCCAAGGCCAGGCTGGACAAGGCTGGAGCACCTGGGACAGTGGGAGGTGTCCCTGCCATGGCAGGGGTGGCACTGGGTGGATTTAAGGTCTGATTTTGATGATTCTGTGATGATTGTATGATGATTCTGTGATAATTCTGTTTGGGTTTGGGTGATTTAGGCCCTTCTCTCCCCACGTGCAATGCCTTCCCCAGCACACAGAGCTGTGCAGCACATAATAATGAATAAAGCAGCTTCTGCCATGAAATCTATCTCCATGTTGGGCTGATTAAACTTACATTTGGTGACCTGAGTGTTGACCTTGGTTCAAAGCTCAAGCAGATTTTAGCTCCCAGTTAGAGAGTCCTTCATTGTAAAGAGCTGTTGAAACTCCAAGACTCCTCTGGGGCTGATTTCTGTCAATTAGTTCTCTGAAATATGATGATTTATGAATCCCTCATATTGTGTTGCTGGATGGGGATGTTTAGCAAACTGCAAGTGAAAACAGTGCAGCCTCAATGGGAGCAAATGGATGGAGAAAACGATTCTCCTCTCAAAGTGATCAAAATGGCAGAGAAAATTATCCCTGCTTCTAGATCTGTGTTGTGCATATATAGAAATATATATCTATATCTCACAGTGCACATCCTGCCTCCTCAAAAGCTAGGGAGAAGATTAAATATGGATTTTTAATGGGTGCATATTTACAGTCAAAGCCATTTCTCCCCATCAAAAGCATCAATGTGCAAATATAATCAAAGCAAGTTGTAGAACTCTATATTTGAGAAGACTTCCATAATATTTTGCAGTCCTCAACTTCATGTGTTTTTACTGTAATTCATTTTCTCCCTCAGTTCTGAACATTCAAGCATTCTGCAGTGCTTTGGTTTTTAAGTTTATAGTGACAACTTCCCGTAAATTGTCTGAAGAAGACAATAAAATTAGGCCCTTTGGATTGCTGTGTGAGTGGATCAATGTTCTATTTTCCAGCGTTATGATAATGAGTTAATTTTAAAGATGTATTGAGTGGTTTGGCGTTAATTCTGCCATTAAAATTTACCTCATGCCTGGACAACAGTGCACTTTGCTACAGTGCTCGAGATAAAAAGTACAGGATTGTAAATGGGATTTCTGGAGTGGAGCTTAGCCTAAAAAATTGGGAATTCCGAGCTGCTGACTCAGCTCTAACCAGCTGGAAGCAGTTGGTGCTGGCAGGACTGATGTCCCCTGAGCCGGGGGGACACAGGGACAGGGAGGGGGCTCACAGGGAGCATCACTCCAAGACCACCTCTGTTCTGTTCATCAGCTCCTGTGCTCGAGATCTGCGGAAGGAAAGAGAATTTACACCTCTAGATGATGTCAGAAAAGGAAATATGGGATGGGACAATGAGGAAATGCTGCTGGAGGACGCTGAGGAGCAGCTGCAGCTCCCTCGTGCTGTCCCAGCCAGTGGGGACAGGGTGGCACTGATCTCACCTGGGCTGCGGGGGCCACCTCTGCTTCTCCTGGGGTCTGCACCCCACAGAGGCTCCTCGGAAAAGAGAAAGTCAAAGCACCTCCCTTCAGAGCCCTTCCTGTGTGCTTTTAAACAGGGCCTGACTCCTCAAGCAAGAGCGAGGACGACTAAAGGCAATTACAGAAATACGGAAGGTGAATTTCCTGGTGGTGGTTTCGGTATTTCAGATGATTTTTTTCCAGGCACAGGAATTGAGTAAGGCACAGTGATTTTCAGTAGGTAGAAGGTGAGTGAGCTCTAATTGTTGGCACTGCTGTCACATCACAGTAAGGGAGAGGAAGTGGGGGAACAGTTTGTCATGAGCTTTCTCACCCTGGCTCCTGCTAATTCTTTTCACACCATTTTGATGTCCTTAAATTGTCTCTTTTCACAGCATTTCAAGGTGCCTTTTCCTTTTCTCCTCTTTTTGCAAGAACACTTTGCAATACACCTCCATCCAGAGCTGCTGCACACAAAGCAATTACCTGTGTTGCATATTCAGGAGTGGTACATGATACCTGAATATTGGATATTGGGAAAGGCCATGGATACATATCCTGTATAAACACTGGTGATGGCAAGGAATCAAAAGAAGGCACAAGCCAGCTCCATCCAACTTCTCCCAAATAAAAAAATTGGCTGCTTTCACACAGAAGAGGCCAACAGGAAAAAAACCATTGAAAGCCATCCCTAAAAAGCTTTGAGTTGTGCACAGTCCTTTCCTACCACCAGTGCAGGCAACCCCAAAGATTTGGAGCTCTAGGGTGGGAAGGGGGGACAGCAGGGTCTTGCCACTGTTGTCATCGTGCTTTCCCCTCCCTGCTCTCCATACAAAGAGCTGCATGGAATTCCCAATCAATTCTGGGCAGCTGTGGCACTGAGAAAACATTTAAGTGTGAGGGTATTTTAAAGCAAACAGCCTAGGAGTGCGTCCAAGCACTGCCAGCTCCTTTCCCTGCATATGCTGGCATGAAAGGTCACACAATAAAAAGCTTTAGGGTTCCAAACAAGCACAGCCAAAGCAGGAAATCAGGTGAATTACATCCTGACATGTCTACCTGGCCCCTCCACCACTCATTTTTCCCTTATTGCCCACGTTGAAAGCAAAGAAAGCACGGGTTGCAGTTTGCATGGAGTGCCTGTCCTGCCTTGAATGCCAGGCACGGATAATTCCCTCCTCCAGGAGAGGAAGGAGTACCAGGGGATGGCAGAGACTGGTGTGGAGAACACTGACACTGAGAAGCAGATGAGATAATGCACTATGAACATTCCCAGTGCTCCTCTCCATGAACCAGAACCCAGCACAGAGCCTGGACAGGCTCATTGCCCCGTAGGGTTTCCCCATGGCCTTGGATCCCAATGCCTAAGGCAATAGAATGCAGGAATATTTCCTTTCTTCCTCTCTTTTTCTATTTTTCCCCCTGTTTTTCTGAGATCCTTTTAAAATAGAGGATTATGTTTGACAGTATGTTTAAGTCCCCTTCCTCAGTAAGGGTCAACAGAGGCAACAATTATACCTGAGGATCTATTCTAAGTTTTGGACAAGCTGTTTTAATGATTATATTGCCATGTTAATACCCAGCTCTCTCAAGGTGTGGAGAAAATGATCATTAGATTCTGTGAAATAGCAGACATTAGGAAAAGAGTGGTTTGATATAATTGGGTAATATTAATGTGGTTTATGATTTATGCTGACTTTTCCATGCCATTGTGGCACACTGGTGTGGGGATTATGGACACTGGAGAGATGTTAGTGCTCTGAGATTGTGCAGGATAATTTTCCCCCCATTTCCATTGGAACTATTTAAGAGCCAAGACACTGAAATGCCTAATGGGATGCTGTGATTAGCCCAGGATGGAGTTTGATTTCCTGTTGATATAAATCCGAGGAAGCCCTCCTGGTGTCCTCAGGAACAAACCACAGAAGAACAAAGAGAGAGCAGAACGAGGCCCTTTTTACCCTTATCTGGTGAAACCCAAGAAAAGCAGGAGCATGTTGGTTTTGCACTGGCTCCAAGGGCACGCAGGATTCCAGCAGGAAAGGTATTTCAGGGAAAGGTATCACTGTGATTCATCCCCTGCTCCTCTGCCCAAACTCCACATGGCAGCTCCGTGCCCCTGGCTCCTGCCAGCTTCTCCCACCTGAGTCACTCCTTGGGGATGCTTCCAGGTCACACCGGAGGATTTTGTTCTCAGATTTAGTTCTGCAACTGGTCTCCAATACTAATTGCAAAATGTATTCATTATTAACTAGGTATAAATTTTAAATAACTCTGTTGAACATCCCAGTGCATAAAACCTGTATTTTTTTCCATTCCTGCAGCCAGCCTGGCTGTTTATATCAATTTATTCAGCATTTTTGTGTGCTTTTCACCCACAAGAGAAGAGGATAAGATCACATCCCACTTTACATATTTAGATGTATATGCATGGATAATTAAAAAGTAAAAACCTACTCAGTGTATTACTTATTGAATTATTTATTATGATTATTGTGATTATATTTTACCGTAACTATTAAACACCAAAATGTTCTCTTTAGAAAACTATAGGCTCTGGACTTGCTGGAGTAGAAGGAAAACTTTTAATTCCATGTATAATTCAGACTTATCTCTGCCCTTCCTATCAGCATTGCTCTAGAGAGTATATGGGAATTTGGTGCCAGTTTTAGGGATTTGTTGTGGTTTAACCCCAGCAATTCCCCAGCCCCTCACTGACTCATTCCCCACCAGTGGGATCAGGGAGAGAAAGGGAAGGGTAAAAGCTGGAAAACTCATGGATTGGGGTGAAGGGAGTTTAACAGGGAAAGCAAAAGCTGTGCACACGAGCAAAGCAAAGCAAAGAATTCATTCCCCGCTTCCCGTGGGCAGGTGTTCAGCACCTCCGGGAGAGCAGGGCCTCATCCCATGGAATGGCGGCTTGGGAAGGCAAAACCCATCCCTCCAAATGTCCTCCTTCCTCCTTCCCACCGGTGTACATCCTGAGCATGATGTCACAGGTATAAATATCCCCTGGGTCACCTGGGGTCACTGTCCTGGCTCTGTCTCCTCCCAGAATCCCAGGCATTCCCAGCTTCCTCCCCAGCACGAGGAGCAGGAAAAGCCCTGGCTCTGTGCGAGCCCAGCGCTGACAGAACATCTCTGCATTACCCACCCTGCACCCAGCACAAAGCCAAACACCCTTCCCAGTCCCTGGCAGGAGAATTCACTCCCTCCCAGTTAAACCCAGCCCAGTGCACAACCTCAGGGACCAGAGGTGTGTCCTGGCAGTCTGCAGACAGCTGCCAGCTCGCCCTGGGGGCACCTGGAGCCAGCCAAAATCCAAAATCCACATTCTGGCTGCCATGGGAGCGCCTGTGGGAGCAGCTCCACGGGCAGATGGCTCTGGTGATGGGCACGGCCAGCAGCCCTGGCAGGCTTTGTGTCCCCAGCAGACCTTCCAGGGAGGTGGCGCTGCTCAAGGACCCTGCTCTGCTGGGTGACACCCCCTGCTAGCAGGGAGTGACAGACCTGGGCTGGAAACCAGGATGGGCAGTGCAGAAACGCCAGTGCTGAGCTCTTTGCTGCTCACAGGTGGCACTGCCAGCAGTGCTGGAGCCCATGGAATCTGTGAGCTGAGCAAAACACTGCCTGGGATGGCTGTGGAAATGGGAATGCTTCCAAGTATGACACACACTGAGGCTTTTTTTTTTCTTTATTTTATTTTAAATTTTTTATTTCATTAATTTTTTTTCTCTCTCTCACCAAATAAGCAGGAAACATTTAAACATATCTCAGTGTCTTTTGTGGAGGAGCTGTTTGCTAAAGGTCTCTGTGGAAAGTCCTTATTGAGGTCACAGAATCCCAGAACATCCTGAGTTGGAAGAGAACAGAGATCCACAAGGATCAGCCAGCCCAGCTCTTGTCCCTGCACAGACACCCCAAATCCCACCCTGGCCATCCCTGGGAGGGTTTTCCAAACCTTCCTGGAGCGCTGGCAGCCTCTGTACCCATTCCCTGGGGAGCCTGGGCAGTACCAGCACCCTCTGGGGGAAGAACCTTTCCCAGAAATCCAACCCAAACCCCCCTGGCCCAGATGGACAAACTGATGGAGCAAATTCCGTGACCTTAAGCAGCAACACAACAAAACAGCCACAGGTGGAGGGCAGAGGCTGGAGCATCATTTTGATAAATGAGATGAAATGAGATTATCTAAAAAGATGAAAATAATCATCAAAGGAGCAGCAGAGCAGGAACAAGCAGCAGCTGCTGCGCCTATCTTTACCCACAGAGCAGAGCCTGGGCAGTGACAGTGACAGCCAGGCACCCCCAGCAGGAGTCAGCTGGCAGCTCTGGCTCTGGTCATGGCAAAAAGGACAAAAATAGGATTATTCCTGTGTTCTGACCCCCAGCAGTGGATCCAAAGGGGAATCAGAGATCCCTCAGAGATGCTCTGGCGCAGGGCAGATCTCTCCAACCTCAACTCAGTGCAGGATTTAAGAGTCAGGAGCTCCACGAGATGCAGTCCATGAGGAAATCTGGGTAAGTCATGACTAACACCCCTCAAAGTGCTGAAATGGCTTCTTTGGGTGTTTTTTATAACACTTTTTGGCAGAACTCACAGCAATTAATAATAGTAAAAGCCCACAGTCCACCTCACTCCCTCCCAGGCAGCAGATGCAGTGTGGCCAATGAGCTAATTAAGCAAATAACAGCAAAAAAAAGGAAACCTCAACAAAACCCAAACATGCCTTAATAGCTTCAGATCAAGTATTAATCACTGTGTTGTCTTGAAACGAGAGGTCGTGGAGAATCCCAGGGACTCATCCTCCCTGAGCAGGTTTTTAAAGGCTGCACATGGAATTGTGGAATCATTTAGGCTGGAAAAACCCTCTCAGATCACCAAATCCAATAATTAACCCAGGGCCAACACTAACCCATGGCCCCATATCATTCAGGCTGGAAAAACCCTCTCAGATCATCAAGTCCAAGCATTAACCCAGCTCCAACATTAACCCCTGGCCCCCAGCACCACATCTTCATTTTGAGTATTTCCAGGAATGGTGATTCCATCACTTCCCAAGGAGTCTGTTCAAATTTCTTCACATTTTCAGTGAAGAAATTGGTCCTAATCTTCAACCAAAACTTCCCCTGCTGCAATTTGAGGCTGTTTCCCCTTGTCCCATTCCTTATTACCAGGGAGAAGGCTCCAACCTCACCTGGTCCCAAGCTCCTATCAGGGAGTTGAAGAAAAGTCTGCTATTTCTCAGATATTCATCTGGCAATAAAGTCATTTCAAATGTAGCTTTTACAAAAGGTTTGGAGTGCAGCTTAATTTGGAATTGACATTTACTGAGTGCTTTCTTTTTATTTATCAGCAAAACGGGAATGAGCTCCTGTGAGCCCAGAGTCCAGCTGAGTTCAGGTCCTATCTGCAGAGCTGCAGAAAGCAGAGCCTGGGCACAGACACTGAGCAATCACAAATGAGATCATTTCAAATCGATTTTCATACGGAGGCGTTCTGCTTTGTTTTGCGCTATCAAAAGTCCTAAAAGTTTGTGATTGCAGGTGGTGTTTGCTATTAGAAACTTTCTGCTGCAGCGCTGCCCCGCTTACCTCTGTGTTAATTCAACTTTTGCAGTGGAATGGATGGAGTTGTAGAGCATGGAATCATCGCGGAATCACACAATGGTTTGGGTGGGAAGATTAAAAATCATCTCATTCCACCCCTGCCATGGCAGGGACAGATCCCACTGTCCCAGCTGCTCCAGCCCCAGTGTCCAGCCTGGCCCTGGGCACTGCCAGGGATCCAGGGGCAGCCCCAGCTGCTCTGGGAATCCCATCCCAGCCCCTGCCCACCCTTCCAGGGAGGAATTTCTCCCCAGGCTCCCCTCAAACCCTGCCCTCTGCCAGCTCAAAGCCATTCCCTGCTGTCCCATCTCCACAGACCCCTGTCAAATGTCCTTTTCCAGCACTGGGGTACTTTGAAACCACAAAATTCATTTTGCCCAAGGATGTCCCTGCTCCAGGGGAGTCCCAGCAGCGCCAGGTCCCTGTGCTGGCTCCCACAAATCCAGGCAAAGCCCATGGGATGGAAATAATGGAGCAAGGTGTGCTGCAAGACTGGATCAGGGCGCCTGGATTTCCTAGGAGCACCAGGTACCAGTCTCCTCCTGTGAAATGCCATTTTATTTCTCAGTTTTGATCACCCTGCCTCACTCAGCAGTAGCATTTCCTTTAGTGCCAGTTCCTACATGTGTAGTACCTAATTAGAGCACGTAAATACCTGAAATTATTACCTCATCTCAGGATCTTTTTGTTTGATCTTTAATGTTTTATTTCTTTTCTCCCTGTGCACACTCTGACAAGTTCTTCTCGTTAGCCCAGGAGAGTTTCTCCAGCACACTCATGCTTTTTATGCTTTCATCTTTTCTGTTAATCTGGTTTATCTGTATTCCTCTTCCTTTAGCCTTGTTATTTATGTTTCACAGGCTGGATATTTACTTCAGGGATAAGTCATCCCTGTTTTGTTTTTTTTCCAGAAAACATACTTCTCTTTTATTAAAAAACCCATCCTGTCAAAGGTTGCAATACCATAACTCAGAGAAACCAAATTCCTTCCATTTCCTATAAAGCCTACATTTTAATTAGATGATGTTTTCTTTTTATATTGTCAGAGAATAAAGTTTAAGACAATATTCTTCAATACTTTATGCTTGCAATAAATAATTTATACCGAGGTATATCCTAAGCTACACTGGCTGCTTACTTTTCAAGGGCAAGGACTCTGCAAAAGGAGAACAGTATCCATAAATATTCTAAAAAAGAGATATTTAAAGGAAACAAATGCAAAGGAAGATGCTACAAGCAGAACTTTGGAAACCAGATTGCAAAAACTGTATGATAATTTTGATCACTATCAGACTTGAAGTGGATATCTGGGTCATGTTTACAACAGCGTTTTCTCTCAGTAGACTTGAGAGTTTTAGGAAAGAAATATGTTTAAAAATGGATTAAAATACCAAAAAAAGCTGAGGAGTATAAATTTCCTTTGCAGGTTTGCCTTGGAGCTGCAAAATGCAAGGGGTGGCCTTGGTTAAAGAAATAGAGAACCCCAAACTCACCTGCACTGCTTTGAATATTCTAATTTCCAAACGCTTTGAAAAGGCTTTTGCAAACATAACCAGATATCCTGAACTTCTTAACCTGAACTGAAAGAGCAAAACTCTTTAAACACAAAGTTAAGCTTAAGGCCAGTGGAAACAATGATAAAACAATTAGGAAAGAATAATCAGCTGCAATATAGCGATCTTCTGTGTCCATGGATTAACAATTCCCCTTCCTATTTAGAGATGCAATGTATTTAAACAAATATTTTGACCCAGTTTTTGCACTCTGCTTATGCAACCTCTGCTGTTGAATTAAAATCCCCTTGTTTGATCTTTAGTGAATGAGGTAGCACATCCTCTCCTTTACTAAGTGCATTTAATTGGAGGAAAATTCCCTTTATTTTCCATTCTACTGTAAAAATCCAATAAGTAATTACATAGCAGAGCCATTCTTAATGCCACCTTGTATTTGCATTAATAAGTGATGTATTTTTATAAATTAATGCCTGGTTCCAGTATCTATAACCCACAACCTTCCTAGAACACCTTCACCCTGCACTGGGCAACTCTTTGTGCACGCTTCTTCTATTTTTTTTTTCTTTTTGTCTCTTTTTTTTTGGTCTTTTCTTTTTCTTTCTTTTTAAAAAGCATTTCTTCAAGATAGTGCAGATTTCCAGACTTTTCACGTTGGGTTTGGAGTGTACTGGTTCCTGGTTTCAATTTCAGTTGCAGCAGTTTGTCATAACCAGCTACAATTAGAATAAATCCTTCAGCCTGGGGAAGGTGACAGAGTTAAGGAGCTGATTGCAGAGGACGGGTGACATTTGCCTCTGGTTTGTACTACAAATTAAAGGGTGACGTTAATAATCAGTCATTCAAGAAACAGCATTAAAATGAGAATTTATCCCAGTCTTTTGCCATCCTGCATCATTAGGAATGTGCATAGCAAAATGATTAGCTCGAGTTGCACACTGATTTTCATCCAGTCAGGAATTCACAGATAAATATAACTCTGTGTAATTTTTGCAAGGGAACGTCCCTTTTTATGGTAAAATATTGCTTTTATTGATGCATATTTGCTCCCTGATTTCTCTGGGTACAGGTTTGAGGCATCACCTTCTAATAATGACAAAAATTAGGTGCCTTGGGATGCTGTATTAGCTTTGAGTCCTTGGGTCAACTGGTGAGAGTGAACCTCACACCACCAGGAAGGACCCAGAGGAAATTTGAAATTTGTCCTCCCAGGGAGCAGAATCATTCAGTCTGCACTTAGATATCACTTCCCTAGACATGCATGAGGTGATGAATGGGAATTTTCTTCGCTAAAACCAAATCTTCTCCAGTGAGGGAAGGGTTTGAATACTGAAACTGTGATATATACACACTTAGACATCCCGTGAGTCTCCAATCCCATCTCCAGTTAAAATCACTCCCATCTAAAGCTCTGCAAGACCAATTCCAGCCTGAGCAAAATTTACACTACCCTGATTTTTTGACTCATTAAAAAGTAAGTCCAGCACAACTTTACATACAGAAGAGTTAGCAGAAATAAATCACTGAAGTTTTGCCCACTGCTAAAAACCATGGCTCCATTTTACCAGCTCAATCACATGTTGAAATAGGTTTTCACTGCAGTTTGTAGCATGATGTACAAAGTGATGAAGCCCCATAAAGCAGATGCTTGAGACTCAGGACACAAATATTAGAGAGAAGATGTTCCATTTTTATTTAAGTGCAGCTATGTATGGCTAACAGGGGGAAGGTACTGAGTGCAATGTAATGAATGATACGGCAAATGCACTGCAGTGCAAATAAACCATTAGGAGTTACACTTCATTTTCATCAGGCACTCAGCTCATATTCCCCTGCACTTTGGAGAGACCCAACAAATAAAAGCATGGCAGAGTGCTTTGCATGCAGTTCAGGCAGTGCTCAGCACACAGCTCAGCCCCCGTGGATTTTTATGGGAAGTGAATAAGCAGCCTGAAAACCACAGGATATTTATATTGATTGTCCCTTGGAAGGGAGAATTTAAAAGTTGTTGCTCACTAGGAAGAGCTGTGGCAATGGGGGTGATGGCTGAAGCAGGGAGCTCCCACACTGGTGGGAATCAGACACATTAAAGTGGTTTTGGGGGGATCAGGGATCATTGCTGCAGCCCAGCCAAGGATCAGTGGATGGAGGATTTGCAGCTCCCCAATTTGTAGTGCAGAAACCCCGCCCAGCACCAATGATTTGGTCACCATTAGGACATGGAATGTTTCCACAAGAAAGGGAAAAAGCCTCCAATAACTCATTGACTTTGCAGACTGAAGCATTACAAGGCCCCATGGGGATCTGTACCCTCACACACCTTGGGTTGTTGGGGGGATATCAGAATAAATCACTTGAGACTCCATTTTCTTCATGGTGAAAAAGCCCATTCTTTATTCTTTATTCACATAACTCCTTTTTATACAGTTTTACAGATCTCGTGTGGGACTCCAATTGGTTAGCAGCTTTCTTGCCAATTACTTTATTGGTTAGTAAAAGGTATTTTACTTGTCCATCAAATCTCTCTACTTTTCAATTGTATACATATTTTCTTGTATACATATTTTCTATCTCTGTCATGAGATAGATTTAATGTTTATACAGGTGCAAGTTGTTTTTCACCCAGGAATGGATTGTTATATTAATGAACTGTTCATACCAGGATTGCTTTCACATGGGGACTTGCAAAGTGCTACCCTGACAAGGCCAGCCACTGATTTAGGAGAGCAGGCTTGATTTTATGAGGCCTTTTTAAAATAATTTTTCTACCTTACTGCCCTTTTGGATGCTGTCCTACCTTGCAGCCCTCGAGCTCCTTCCTGGCCCAAAGGGCTCTGTCACTGCAGACTCTCTGAAAAGTGAATTTATGCTGCTCTTCCAGACACCTTCTCCTTGGAAATGTCCCTGTCCATGGCAGGAGGCTGAAACTGGGCAATCTTAATTTAATCCAGCCCAATCCATCCCATCACTCCGTGATTCTTTGGTGACACCACCACGTCTCACACCCACCGAGGTGGCTCTAAAAGCTTCGTGTGCAGTCAAAACCAGCTTTTTTGGGGGGGTGAAAGAAAAATCCTTGGGGACAATTACACAGGAGGTAAACAGAAGTTTTGTTTTGGATACAAAACTTTATTTTGCACAACTAAGCAACTGTGTCCCAGTAATTCCCCCCAGTCACACCAGTCTGGGGCTGGGTGTACATCCTCAAGGAATCCCAGGTAGCAGCACTACAGGTTCCATTTGTGGCTGTGGGGCTCATTCCACACACTTTACTAATTGTACCTTCAGCAGCCACAGCTTGTGCTCTGATCTGGGCTGGGATGAGAGACTGAGAGCAGGAGACGCAAAATAGGCCCCATGCACCCTTAGCAGACAATTCATTCCCAGCCAGGTTCGTGCAGCTGTAATATGGTATTTACATTTAACACTTGTGGATTTTAAATATCCATTGTTAGCACATTGCTTGGGAGCCTCAGAGTCAGTGTTGAGCCTGATGCTGGCCCTTGGTGCAGTGGGTGGGAGGTGTTTGTAAACCATGAGTTAATGTTGATCATAGGGAACAACTGCTCATTTTGCCTCCATTGGAAGGCTGGACTGTTGGGAAGAGATGAGATAAATACATTTTCCTGTCATTGTTACATATCTGCGTGCATTGCAAACATATAATGCAATATATGCATTATATGTAATATGCATATTATATGCAATATGCACCCACTGTATAGCTATATAGATAAATATATAGATAATTATATCTGCATCTATTTATTTCCATCCCTTCAGGCAACAGCTGCCCCTGCCCCTCACTGTGGCTGGGATTATCTCAATTAGCACATGATGCACTTTGCTTTGGTAGGGATCCAGAGTGAGCCCAGGTGATGTGGAGCCCCCTCAATGCTGGCACACCTCACTGAACCAGGGGGCTGGAACCTCGTGGATTTATTTAAGGCAAGTGCAGGGGCTCTATTGGTCTCCTAAGGAAGAGCAGCACTGGGCTGTGTCTGAGCTGGGGAGCACTTGGATGCAAGGTAGGCAGGAGTTTTGTCATTTTTTTTAATGTGCTATCGTTATTAGAGACTGGAACATGGAGTCTGTGGCAGATCCAGCCTTGTTGGAAAGTGAAGATTTGGGAATAATGCTTAAAATCCAAATATCATGTGGAAGAGGCAGGCAGTAGTGGAGGTGATGCTGTGTTTCACTGATTTTCTGCTGGGACTGTGAAAGGCTGATGGAAGAGGCTGGACCAGAGAGCTCCAAACGTTTCCTCTCTTCTTTCTAAAGCCAAACCTACCAAGGGATAAACTCTGATTAATCAAGTATTGCACCTTTCACTGTGGCCCGCAGTTTTATCTTAAGTTACAGGAACAGGGAAGATGTGCAGGAATTAGATGTCCAAGGAGAAGTCAAGAATGATTTCTTCTCCCAGGGCAGTGAAAAGAACTAATCAGTTGATCAAAGCAAAGGGCCTCCAGCAAATCAAAGACCCAAGAACTGGAACCAGTGAATTTCAATCAGCTCTCAATGGAAAAACAAAGCTGCTCCCTTCTTGGTCAATCAGGTGTCCAGAGCTCAAACTACTTAACTCTCTTGACCTAAAATGCTTTCTGTCTTACTTTACTGTCCTCTTAAAGACTTCTGCTTTCTCTACTTGCGATCCCACCAGTTTTCCATAATTTATTTACAAAAAGTCTGATTTTTCCAGACTTGGGGGTCAATAGCACCCTCCAGCAGTGAAGAAGTGCTGCTGCTTTAATCAGTGTTGAGGGTTGCCTGCCAATATTGCTGCAGGGATGGGAGTGGTTTCAGCCTCTTCAGCCTGTTAATAAAACTTGATAAGGAGTAAATCAGAGAAACAAATTTGGTCTTGTAGCTGCTTTATGGACATTTGTGTTTTGTGCTGTTTAACGCTTGCAAAGAGCCCCTTTTGTAATTTAGTCCACGCTGTTGTTTTCAGCTGATAAAACCACAACAGAGCCCTTTTATCACAGTAGGAGACTTCCCTTTCCCCTCAGATTTGGAGCAATAACAATTCTGGGGGTAATAATTATTCCAGATGCACTGTACCATGTAAATGAATCCGTAGCTTTGCTGGTGCTGATGGAGTATGCTCAGAATGAGCAAATTAATTAGGCAAACTGAGAAATCAAATAAATCTCACAGCAGTGACCTCTGTGTCACCGAACAAAGGAAGACATTAGGCTGACGTGTAGCTGCTTTTGTGGAAGTAAAACCAGAACTTAAGAGCTAAATGTTCTCATTACTCTGCCTTCAAAGAGGCATCGAGGCTGGCAGAGAGGGATACTTGGTGTCCATTTAACTTTTTGGCTGGGTTTGTGCAAACAGCAAACGCCACATCCCAGGATGGTTCCCTGGGAAGCTGCACCAGGTATAAAAATCAAACTTTACAGATATCCTCAGCCCTGGGCAATATCTGTGCCCTACATGAGCTCACAGCATCCTGCAGCTCCTTTGGCTCTGGGAGCACTTGGATTCTCAGCTGCTGACCCTGGAAACACCCTTCAGGCTTTATCTCACCCTCTGCAGGGCCTGAGGGTTTCCAGGAGCTCTGCGGAGCATTTGGAAAGCAGCAGTACCCTCTTCTCCTCCCTCTTCCTATAACCTGAAAAACAAAAGCTGATATTTGCAGCTCCTTTCAGGGCACAGAAAGGAAATTGGAGTGGAGTATCAGGCTGGTACAGCAGAGCAGGCTCTGCAGGGTTGCAGATGTTATCAGCCTCGGTGTTATCAATATATGCTGATGGGACAGGAATTTAGTGATGTTTTGCAAGGAAATGATTGCAGATAACTCAATCCTGTGAGGGTTTATGCTGTCATCTATCACGGAGGTACTGCAAGGTGAAGAAGTGTTTTTCACCCAAGGGAAAAAAGAATGCAGTTTTTACTGTGTTTATTTGGAAAAGGTCAGAGCGATGTGGAGGAAGGTTCACGAGGATATTCGAAGTGTGATGTTTAGCAGTCTGCAGGTGTGTGTGATTTACTGCTGGGGTGAATGGAAGGGGTTAAGGGGCTTCTGAGTGGTGCACTGGGAGGAGAGGAGCCACTCAGTGGGAAATTTGTCTTGGGAAAGGAGCTTTTATGGGATTCAGTGCCACTGATCACCCAGCCAGCAGTGCCCATCGGAGCCAATTGCCTTGTAATGCTTCAGTCTGCAAAGTCAATGAGTTGTTGGAGGCTTTTTCCCTTTCTTGTGGAAACTTTCCATGTCCTAATGGTGACCAAATCATTGGTGCTGGGAGGTTTCTGCACTACAAATTGGGGAGCTGCAAATCCTCCATCCACTGATCCTGGCTGGGCTGCAGCAATGATCCCTGATCCCCAAAAACACTTTAACACATCTGACTCCCACCAGCTTCAATGGAGAACAGGATCACGGGTAGGAATTCATCCCCTAAAACCTGGGGCGATCAAAGCTGTCTCAGGAGCGTTTCATTCATCTCTGGAGGTGCTGGTTCTGGGGGTGGCACCATCAGGAGTCACTGCAGTGTCACCAAGGCACGATGCCTGTGTGGGGTGATGCTGACAGGTGCAAGAGAGACCTGCACTGGGTGGGAACTGCAGGATCCCCGTCCAGAGCACTCAGGGATCATTCCTTTGATCAGGAGCTATCACAAGCTCAGTTCCCCCTGGGCAGGTATCTGCAGTATTGATGGTGACTGTATCTGTCAGTTAATTCTCTCTGCAAGATACAGGGATTTTTCTGAGGTGAGATGTGAAATCTCTACAGCTGTGTATCCCTAAGCCAGCAGGAAAGTATTTCCTAAAGGTAGTCAGTAATATTCATGTATTAATTCATATGTATTCATATATCAATTACTATATTCATATGTGAGTTAATTTTTTTTGTCATTAGGAGGGAATTTTTTTGATATTTTCACTTTACAGTGGGTGATTAACATTTTTAATGTTAAAAATTAAAGGGTTTAATGTCCCTCCAGCCCAAACCATTCTGGGATTAGGAGTAATATCTTAAATATTATAAAGTTTTGGGGTCTTTCCACAGTGAAGCCCCAGTACCAGGCCCGTTGTGTCCCACACAGGCACCAGGGTGCTCCAGGGCAGGATTTGGATGAATAAAGACCAAAAGTGAAGCCAGCAGGAGGGCAGTGCCTCATTCCATGTCCCATTAGGTTTGGAAGATGGAAACTTTTAGTTCTGACTGTTCTGCCATTAAAGGAACGATATTCCTTTCTAAGAAACCTGGTGGCAATGGTTTTCCATCAGAGACTTCATTTGCACCGTGATTTCCCAAGAAAACAACAAACCAAGATTATTGCGGAGCTTTATTTAATCCTCCTGCAGAGGTGCCTCTGCTGTGGCTGCAGGGTGGGGTCAGTTATGCTGAGGATGGGACAAATATCCAATATTTGTTTGATAAAGCCAATTTGCAGTTGTTTCCTACAGCTCTTCACTTTCATCCTTGAATTCCTGTTTCAAACCAATTTCCCCCATTTTTGGTTTCAAATGTACCCACAAGACTCTTTTCTCTTCTGAGAAAACAGCCTTGGGATTTTTCCTTCAGATAAATCTTGTGAGAGGACTTTATTGCAGCTAATAAATTATATTTCAGTAAGGTACATTTGATCCAACTCTTTTAATCATGCTGATGTAACTTCATGGAACAATTCCTGATGTATCAGCATCACTAAAATGAAAGCCAGGCTGGAAGGGTTCATCTCAAATGTATCTGATGGGAGCAGCGTGGAATAAAGTGGTTGGAAACTTGCACAGACAATTGAGGTGGGAAATATGTGGGGAAATCCCTCAAAAAGAATTCAGCCAATTATTTTTATTTCAGTTATACTGAAACTGGAATTATTTTGAGTGTTATTTTGATCAATCTTAGTCTTTCTGGGTTTGATTTATGTAATATTTTACATATTAATACATTATCCAAATCAATATTTTAATATAAATTAATTACAATAAATCACAACAAAAAACTAATGCTAAGGATATATTTTGACAATGCTAAGCAACATTAGGGAAATGTGCAATTCTTGCTTGAAAACTTTCTTTAAAATTCTCTTCTGCCACTGCTGCTAAGCTGAGTTTCAACTAAAAATTCCTCAAAACCCGCTGAACCAATTGTAATTTTATTATTTCCTATTCAGAATGAAAATATTTTTGAGTACCGCTCTCAGATTAGATAAATATACTATTGTTTACAGTTATGATAACCTTAAGATCCTGAAAATGCCTTTATAACAGCTAATTACATGCTTTTATTTGCTGCTAGTAAAAACAGGAGAATAACAGCCCAGCTCATTTAATCCCTACTGTGATTTCCTCTGGGCTAATTAAAGTGTACTCAACTGGTGTCTCAATGCTCAGCTCCAGGCAAGCAAAATGCTTAAAGAGACCAGGGCTGCCCTGCTCCACAGGGCTGGGGTGAAATGATGGACTTTGAGGTGACAAGTGTCCCAAGGAATTGTCCTGGAGAGGCTGTGCTGGCCCATCCTGTCCATACTCACGTTGGAGATTCTCACTTTGGGATGGATGGACAGGGACAGAGGAGCTGGGGCTGCCCCTGGATCCCTGGAACTGTCCAGGGACAAGCTGGACAGGGCTTGGAGCAGCCTGGGACAGTGGGAGGTGCCCCTGCCCATGGATGGGTGTGGGACTGGATTGATGCCTCAGGTTCAGCTTTTCTATTTTTCACATTCTGTGCTGCTTTAGTGTGCAGTTCTGAGCTCCATATCAGGGGATGGTGAGCTCTGTGCACAGAGCAGGGAGACAAAACAATTCCTGCTCCAGCTGGGCACCAAGGACAAATGATCCCAATCTCAGCCCAGGAGCACAAACCCCGTGGGCTGCAGAGAGAAAAACAAGCAGGGTGGGACTGCAGGGGCTAAAGCTGGGATGGGACACTGAACTGCAAGGTGCAAATGGAGCAGAACTGATCCCAGGGACAGAGCCCGTGCCCGGCCGTGCATTTTGGGGCCATTTTGGTTCATCTTGGGTGCAGCCCTGGCTGGGCTCTGGTGCTGCCCAAGGTGGATCCATGGAGGAGATCCTTTGGATAAATCCCTGCTTTATTCTGTGACTCTGCCCAGCCTCTGCTCCAGGGCAGCCTGCACAGGGCATGAGATGAGCTTTAAGGTCTCTTCCACCCCAAACCATTCTCTGACTCTTGGTTACCCAACTTTCCCTGACAGAACAGTGCTGTCCCTAAAAGAGCCTTAAAAACACCTGTATTCAGTGGCCAAAGTAGGTTTTACACACAAATACATTTTGGAGGAAATGGAGGTGCCACTGAGGTCAAAAATCGCTCTTTTATTCACAACTTCCCAGTCCGTTCCTGGCTGCAGACAGATTTTCATGGCTGGATGGGGGCTGTGGAACGCGTGGCTAATGCTCTGTGTGCTGATGAAAGGACGAGCTCTTAAGAAAAGCTTTTTCTTCCCGAGCAGCTGCCTTGACTTTTCCGGCGCTGACATTTGCATTCCTAAGTGGCCTGAACGTCCCATTCTTCACCTTTAAATGCCCACACCTGGCTGCCCCACTCCTGGCTGCTCCAGCTCGCTGGTGAGTCTTTAATGCCACCATTCCGCCTGTATTAATTTTTACAGCTGTTGGAGAGATGCTAGAAAGGGAAATACCGAGCGTTCAGCCCTTCCCTATCAGATTAAGCCATGGAGCTCCGAGGCAATAAATAACAATGATTCATCCAGACGATCTAAACCTCTCCATTAAAACACTCAGTAGGGTAAGGGGACCATCACTGGTCTCCCGTGGTTTTTGTTTTCTTGAAATGGTAATATTTAGCTCAGTCTGTTTTCCATCCACCCCAAGCAGCTGTGTTCTCTCCTGAGGTGGAAATGGGGATGTCTCGTTTTTGTTTTTTGGGCATTCAGCCCACGGGGGATGCCTGGAGCCATTAGCAGGAATGGGTCTGTTTGCTTTTATGGCAGGAATACTAATTGTGGCCTCACTTCTGCTGTGGCTTTTTCTTTTTCTTTAGAATTGAATCTTGCGCCTTTGGTGCGCATTTGTTTCTGCTATTTTTCCTCAAGATTTTTGTCCCTTCCACTAATGTTGTAGCATAGAATATGAAATCCCAGGAGAGCTTTTTTTAATCTCTTCCAGTTCCTTGTAATCCTATGGATTAACTAATTTTCCTTCTATATCTTTAAAATACATTCCATTGTTCTTGTTAGGCCAAACAAGAATTGGAAAGACTTCTTAAAACTCTCCTTGTTTTGTTTCAGGCTATGACCTGAAATTGCTGGGGAAAGCAAATGGTCCCATTTTCTGAGTGAAGCTTTCTGTACTAATGAGATTTAAATAGTGTATACACAAGATGTGATCCAACGTTTAAGTGCTTAACCTGAAACAGTTCAATTTCATCATCATCCCCCAAAGTGTGTGCAACAGCTTTACTCAAGCATCCAGTGAAAGTAATTCCTCCTGTCTTCACCAGAAACCCCAGTCAGTGCTCAGAATGTCATCAAGGTCTGGCTGTGGTGTGACCAAGAGCAGAGTGAGGAGTCCCAGGGCTGTGGGGTGAAGTGAAATCCCTCCTGGAAGGGCAGTTTTCCCTTTAAAGCCCTTATTGTGGAGGATTATGGCTGTTATTTCTTACACTGAATATAAAAATCCATATCCTCTGAAGCTGACAGAGCTTCATTGAACATCAGGGGCTGTGTCAGAACTGGCCTCAGAGCTGACCTGGTTTGTGTTTTACAAGTTTGTACTTGAACAGCTCAGAATTTCTGCAGTTGTTTGCCCATCCTTGAACTCTCCACGTTTAGGCAGAGAGGGAGGAATGCTGCTAACAGGGGAAATGATCATCCTCACATCCCTTTCTGGGCAGTGACAGGAGTGCCCAAGGTAACCTGGCATTCCCAAGGGAGCGCAGCAGGTGTTCAACCATGAGAAAAACCATGAGATACTTAACAAAAGAGGGCTGGAAGAGGAAAAACCTAAAAAAACTGTCCTTGGCATGAGTGCTGTGCTCTCTCCAGTTAGCTGAGTGCTGAGCTGGAGGGATTCCTTTTCAAGGACAAGTGCAATATTCTTAGAATAGCAGGCACAGGGCTGACCCAGAAAGAGAATTGAGGATTTAAAATCCTAGAATGTAAAATTTGCCAGGAGACTGGGCAAAATAAGTAGTGACAATGCTGATAAGGGATTATAGAGGATGAAAAAATGATCATGTTTTGGCAGAGCAGAGTAATTTTGATAGAATGTCAGGGCAGCCAAGGTACAAGTGACTTTTTTGTTTTCTGGTGTTTCCCTTTGGATAAAAATGTTTCACCCAAAATACTCCAGAAAAACCCACAGAAACACCTTTATGATCAATCTCTATGATTAAATACATTTGGAGAAAGTAACTTTTAAGGTCAACCAGGCATTCAGAGAGACACAAGGTGAAATCCTTGCCCTCCTTACTCTGGTGAAGGTTTCCTTGACACAGAAAGGAGAAATCTTCTCAGCATCCTCCTGAACCTGAGCTGAAATTGTGCTCAACATATTTATGAGCAATTCAGCTCCTCATTTATAAAACTAAAAGCATATTCATGCATGCAACACTCAGTTTTCATAGCATAACTTGTATTTTCAAAGCTGATATTAAACTCTGTTCATATTCTCCAGGCCAAGTGAAAACACAGAAATAAAAAAATAGGAGAACCATTCCCTTAGGTCCATATCAGCCAACTTGGTAAGGATATTTTAGCTATGAACAAGTCCCAACAACAAAAATCTCTGCAGAAATGTTGTTTGGTTTTTTTTTATCCCAGAATTGACATTTCTTTTAATCGCTGTGCAAGTGTTGGATGGGTCAGTGGATGGGTGTGAGTTGAACTCCTGGGTTCTTTGAGAAGGCAAACAAAGAATGATGGAGCTGTCAGCAAAGCCATGTTAAATTCTGGGAGTTAATGGAGCTGCTCTGGGTTTTACTGGGCTGTAGAAGAGGCCACAAAGGCCTCCAGCTCCTGGAGTGATCAAGGGCTGCGTTTCAAGTTTGCATTTCAGCACCTGCTGCAAAGCCAAGGATGCAGGCACAGATTTCCACATTTTAGTGACCCAGCTTCACTGATAAAACGCTGCTGGAGGAGGAAACCCAACCTGAGCCACCTCGGAGGCCAGGCCAGCAGCATCTCTTGGGAATTGACATCAATTCTTTGTGTAGATGCTCTGAAAAAACTGCTTCAGCTCCCAGCAAACCCTGAAGGGTTGGGAATGTCCAGCTGAAGTTTGGCAGAAATGGAATAAGAATTAGGAAATAAGTATAGATCCTGAAGATTATTTACATTCTGACGCAGGTTCTGAGGCATCAAAGGCAGTAAAATACACAGCCCTTTATAAAACAACAACTGCTGAAGGTTCTTTGCTGTCCCACAGCCCCGCTGGAGGGGGAAAAAACACATTGATTTGTGTAGCCATCATCAGATCTTCCCTTTGGGCCTGTTTTCCCTGATAAAGGGAAACATTCCAGGAGTGTGGTCCCAGCACCAAGCCCTGGGATGGCTCTGCCCTGCAGGTGATGGCTCCAGGGGTTCCTCTCCTGTTGGAATATTGAGCTGAGGACTGGAAAAGTACTGGCCCCAGCCTAATCTAGTTCTTGCACCTGCAAAAACATTGTGTCCTTGGGCATAGCTGGGTATGATAACAAGTAGTGAAAGAGACATGAGAAAAGAGAGACGTAACCTCTGAGGAACGGGGAAGAGCTGATGTTGTGGGGTAGCCAATGGACGGTTCAGATTGCAGAATATTCATGAGCTTATTATAAATGTCTGGTACTCTAATCAATAAATGAAGCTTGCTGATCACTCATATTGAGAGCCCAAGTTATCCCTGCACCGTGGCAAATGGCTGTAACACTCTCCTGTGGAACGGAATCATTCCCACTTGCGTTTTGGGTTTTAAACAGATCCATCTTCTCTGAGAGCAGCGTGATAAACTAAGCCACTCTTAGAAGGTATTTGAAGGCATCAGGAATTATGCCTTTATTGAAACTAAATATGAGTGATTTGTCCCTGCTGAATCCAGGATACAACCTGCTACAGCATTTCTAGAAGCTTATAATTATTATTATTTCCATTCCATATGGATCTTAATTGTAAATCTGCCAATGAATTTACTTTAGCACCACACTTGCCCGCCTGGATGAGTTTGGAATTTATGATTTCAATTTTATTCCCTCCACTTTTTTTTGGTAGGAAATATTTGGTGTTCTTTAGTGAAAGAGCTCATGGTGAATTTACAGCCCTTCCTTCATCAGTAAATTCAGAAAAATCAAATTATTGTTAGGCATAAAACCCCCAAATACTATATTATTAAAGTACATTTTGAGACAGGGCATCATCTTGGTTTATGAGGAGTTGTTCAATGCTAGGCTGGTGTTAGAGCTTGTCTGAGACACTTGGAGTGATTATTTTTATTGAAAAGATTGAGAAGGGACAAGAGTAAGCACTGGTGAATATTTTACTAGAATAACTTGATGTTGCTTGTGTTATTTTCATGTTTAAATGTGGAGTCACTCTCAAATTACCAAAATTGAGGCATTTTACATAAAATCTTATAATCTCTGTATGATAAAATGAACAGCAGGGTGGAAATCCAGGGTAGGCTCAGCAATCATCCTTTGCTTTGGAACTTGTGGTCTGCCAGATCCATCCTAAAACTCCCCGAGATAAACCTGTGGCTTAAAATGCAGCTGAATTTTAGGCACAGACTAAAAATCATTTAATGGGAAAGTTTTTCCAGAAAAAATAAATTTATTCATTTAATCATGATGAGAAACACAGTGGTGGGGAATCCGTTTTCTAAACGACTCCACAAAAGCTCAGTGGACTCAGAATTGTCAATAATCAAGAAGAAAGCCAAATTGGAGGTTAAAAAATAATTTAAAATTTATTTGGAAAACAAAGGAATGATTTGTTAATTTGAGCCCTTCTGAATTTCCACCTCTACAGGAAACTCTGCAAAAGACTCGAGTCCAATATCAACCCTAAGGAGATTAAATACTTAAGCATTATACTGTCCTCTAAATTAAGGAAGTTGTATAAGCTTAATTTCCAGAGGATTCTAAATGTGATTAAACAGGATATGCCATGATTAAATATCTTGCTGCTATCCATTTCTGGGTGGATTAACTCTGTTAAAATGAACTCTTCCACAATATTTGTTTCAGAAAACTCCCTGAGTGATTTGTGTGTGTGTTAGAATCTTGCCTATATTTTGGTGGTTTTGCATAGAAAATAGAGTCCAAAAGCACAGATACTGCAGGAATTTCCTGGAAGCTTAGGAGTTCTCCTCAGATTTGTGTTCCAGCCCTCTGGAAGCTGCATTGGGTTAAGGGGGAAGCTGAAGTTCCACCTTTTGAGGCTGCTAGCACTGGATTTTGCAAGACACACCCAATACCTGTTCAGAAAAAAAAAACCTTCCAAAAAACCTCCACCCATCGCTCCCAACTCCCACAGAACTGATTTCATTTCTTTGTGTCTGGCTCTGATAGCTCTAAATGGGAAAAACAGTATTTTTGTAATAATTAAGAGATGATTTCACCTTGCACCCAGGGCCAAAAGATTTCTTGGTGATTTCTTTGCATATTTCCCTGCACTCTACAAAGGTGTTGAACCCTAATTTACTCTGGGAACTGATAACTACTAGAAATGTTAATTTCATGTAATTTACTGTCAGGAGCTTGTGAGGGATTAACTGAGGTCTCCAGTTCCCAATATTCCTTAAATAAGTGCATTTCATGGAAGTTTTCACTGGCCACAAAGAAGACTCGAGGAGCACTGCATCCTTTCAGAACTGCAAGAGATTGCAGAGTGGAAAAATCCCCTTTAAGTAAGATTTTAAATAATATTTTTAGTTTTTAACTGTTACCCAAAAGAGGCACAAGGAGTCCAGCCCTTGTGGGATTGGTTCCCTCTGGTTGTGGAACTTCCCGCTCCAGTCCTGCAGGCTGATCTGAGCATTAAATTTCACATCTGTGAACTCTTTCTTCAGCTGCAGGTTTTCCCCCTGGCAAAGCTCCCTTTTTGTTCCTCTCAGATCAGATCTGGGATTTTCTGGATGTAAAAGGGAGGTGAAAGTTCCCTCACCTGCAGCTGGCAGCAGCTAGGAGGAGCATTTGCAGGAGGATGGAGGCAAACCTGGAATAAACCACACACAGACTGTAAAACCCCCCCCTCAAATCTGCATTTTGAGAGGGAGCAGCATCCCCCCCAAGGATGGAGCATCCAACTCATCTCTCATTTACCACAAAAATTCAGGAAGTCTCCTGCTGTGCATCAATAAGGGCTGGTGCTGGCTTTTCTTCCACCTATCCTGTCCCACTGCTCTGAGTCTGAGACTTGCAGGAACCAAGGAACCATTTACCAGTTTCTTTAACCTGCAAATATATTAATGCCTGCCATTTTTATACCCTCATTATCCATTTATTGCGAGGTGAACCACTCCGAGTTCATTAGGATAAGCTGTCTAAACTATTTCTGAGCTTCTGCTGATGCTTTAATGGCTTTTGTTGAGTTCATCCATTATCCTTTGTGCTTTATAAACATCAGTTCCCTCTGTGAAACTCTCTCCTGCTCTCTCTCCCCCTGCCCTGCTGTCTCTGTGTGTGTATTTGGCTGATTTGCCAGCTCTGCTTTCAGCTGGCCTAATGGCTGAATCAGACACAGAACCAAGGGGTGGAAGCCACAGTTTTGTTCTTCCATTTAAAGCCAGTTCAAGTCAAATAAACATCAAATCTACCTGACTGCATCTGCTTGTCAAGCAGGTGAATGTCTAAAATCCAGTACGAACTGCTGAGATTCAAAATCAGCAATTTGGGCAACAGCCTTTAAAAAACTCCCTTGACACGAGGTCTGTACAACAGAACTGTGGAAAACACAGGGAGAAAAAAAATTAACAACTGCAGCGAATGAGATGCTCTCACGCTTTGTAGTGTCCTTCACTCCCCCAGGGCTCAGGCAGCAGCAGCAGATTGCTCACAGAAATGCCATCTCATCAGAGTGAAAGTAAATAATGCTCTCCTCTCTGAGTTTCTTACCCCAAATGCCAGGGATAGGTCAGCAGCAGCAAAGTGCCCCCAGCACCTGCTGCCAGTGAATGAAAGCTCTGTCAAGAGCCGAGTTAGCAGCGCTGCTGATCTGATCTGGGGGGAGGCACCAGCCCTAGCCCCGAGCTGCAGGACCCAGTTTAATGTCACCACTCCAGCTCAGTCCAGTGCTACAAGTTTCTCAGTACAGTACAGAACAAGCCCTGCAGAAAGGCAGTGGCAGCAGCAATCTGTCAGCTATTTACTGAGCCTTTCCCTAATTCCCTCCCTCGCTGCTGTCCCTGGCATCTGTCTGTGGAATATGGGTTTGGGCTCTGCTGTACCCACTTACAGGGCTTCCCTCCTTTTCTATCCTATAGAAAGAGATTTTTCTCAGCTCCCTGGATTCCTTTGCATGCTGAGCACCCCCTGATCTCCAAAAGAAATATTGAGATCAAGCTGGGGGGAAAAAAATCGCTAAACTGTGTTTATTTCTGTTTCTGTGTACAAAAAGCTGCTTTTCTGAGCTGGCTTTGCAGACTTGGATGTGCAATCTGGCTCACCTGAGCACCTCGTTGCTCACATCTTCTATGGCAGAATCAGGAAGCACATCCTCAAAATGGACGTTTCATGGTGATTCAATTGAAGTTAGGAGCCGAAAGTGTTGTTTTTATGTGGAATATGCAGAGTCCTAAATAACCAAAAGGGAGATGGGGCTGATCTGAGTAAACATGATTTTTCAGCCCTTACCTAAGACAGCTGTCAAATGGCAAAAGGATCTATTGGCAATATGGCCACTGTTGAGTTAGCTACAATATTCCTCTCTCCCTATAATTTTCCTTTTCACCTGCCAAACCTACCCATTTATATGCTTATATCCTGTTATTATATAAAATCCAGATGACAAATTGTGTGTCTGCAGCCCTCTTTGTTCCCATTCTCCAGCCCAGTGAACATTCCTGGTGTACATCAGTTTTATGTGAATGCAGGATGTTTGGGGTTTGTGAAAAATGTTGCTCTGCATGATTCATTTTACTGCAGCTAATGCCAGGGAGAAAAAAAATACACACAACACCTCTATTGAAAATAATGGCCTGCTTCTTGGACTTTGCACATATATTTCTTTTGTCTGCCTGTTCTTTTGTTTAAGCCACTATCCAGGTGGAATAATCAGGTCTGTGCAAGCAGGAGCCTATCAGCTCTGGCATTACAGATCATGGTTCCAAGCATCAGTCGCTGGTGTCAGCCCAGGGGCCGCTTTATTTTCAGGTTTCCCAAGCTGTGCCCATCCAGGGGCTGCTTTGGAGCGCAGAGGGGGCAGAGGTGTTGGAACCCTGCTTGATGGGAATTTCAGACTTTCTGTGCTGCCAGGCACTGACCCCCAGGAGAGCACTGCACTGACCTGAGGCCCTGGAGAAGCTTCCAAAATGGAATGATAGAGCTGGGATTGTGGGGGTGGAGTTTGATCAGAAGTATGTGAGATCACAGGGTGGGAAACTAAGAGTTTAAGGGTTTAGAATAGAGTAATAGATATAAAGAAAGATGGAGGCTTTAGGGTGGAGGCTGCTCCTTCTCCACCTTCTTTTTCTCCTTCTCCACCTTCTTTTTCTCCTTCTCCTTCACTTTCTTTTTATCCTTCACATTCTTCTTCTCCTCCTTCTTTCCTTCTTCTCCTTCATCTTCACCTTCTTTTTCTCCTCCACCTTCTTCTCCTCCTTCACTTTCTTCACCTTCTTCTTCTCCTTCTTTTCCATGGGTTTGGGTGGTTTTGTGTAATTGGATTAAAAAGTCCCCATTGCGGGCACGGGTGGTTGGTTATTGGGTTAAAAGTGACAATAATTTAGGTGTCATTTCTTAATTGGACAGTTTATCCTTACAAGGCCTTGTAGAGAGAGAACTGGGGCTCCATTTTTAGTTTGTTAGAGTGAAGCGCAGTAGAACTGACAGTTTGTGGGACTGTAACAGAGATAAAAACTGATAAAGATCTGAGTCCCAACAAGAAATTCTGTCTCACACATTTAATCCCCACCTTGGAAGAAAAAAGAAGCCAAGGCTGAGCACACAGGGTGGGCTCTGAGGAGGCAGAGCAGGGTCCTTGCAGTTCATTCCCTCCCAGCGCCAGGGAGGTGCTGCTGCCCTCGGCCTGAGCTGGGGCGCAGCAGAAGCTGTAAAAAAGCAGAGATGGAACCTTGGCTCCCCTCGCATCAGGCGTAAAACTCTCATCGGCTCCAGCGGGGCCAGGATTTTATTCCTGATATGAATTTTCTCTGTCAGACAATTTAAAGATCCTTTTACGAGGAAAGGAATCTCGCCATCTAAAATAGCGCGTGTGCAATTCTGGAAATGTCTGACATATGTTTTAGGAGTGTGTCATATTTGCTACCAGGAGACTTTACGATCCCATCGCTTTGTTGGGAGATACCTGCACAGGGGCTGCGATAAAGCAGCTGAGATATTCTGTGATGCTGCTGGAGGTCATTTTAATGTTACAGCTTTTTTTTTCTTTTTTACCAATTTCCTAAGCCTCACTGTGGTGGTAAAGTACAAAAACAAAATCGTTGGTGTTTTACTTTGGGCCTCTTTCAGTCAGATTTGGTGCTGAGGGAAGCTGTACTTGGCTTTTTCATTTTCATAGAGTTCCAGAATTGTTTGGGTTGGAAATGGAATGAAAGATCTTGTTTTAAGTTTTAACCCTTTGCCATGGACAAGGACACCATGTCATGGCATGTCACCATGCCATGTTCCAGGCTGCTCCCAGCCTGGCCTTGGGCACTTCCAGGCATCCAGAGGCAGCCACAGCTGCTCTGGGAATCTATGCCAGCACCTCACCACCTTCCCAGGGAACAATTCCCTCCCAATATCCCATCTAAACCTACTTTCATTCAGTTTGAAGCCATTTTCCCTTGTCCTGTCACTACAATGCCTGCTGATTTTTGTGTACTTCTTTATTTTACTTTATGACTTCAATAACACACCAAAGACCTGATCCAAAATCCTTTCAAAGCAGTACATGGACTTCCCTTTGCTTTCAGAGGAGCCTGAATCATTAACCTGAAGAATATATGCTTTTTTTTTTTATTTTTGTTTGCAAGTACCACAAATATCCACGTGCTCCTACATCTTTGTCTATAATTGAAAAGAACCCACTTTACATCAGCTTTGTTTCTTTGCTGAAGTTCCCCTCTCGTGTTCCAAGCGTGCAGTTATCAGCAGAATCCCATGCAGGATTTGGTGGGAACACAGTGCCTATCTCTTGTCACTGCACAAAATATAACCCTATTAAAATTACAATGCATTTATCACCTCGCTCAGTTCAAAGAACTCACGAGCTGCAAAGAATTTAATTAAAACATGATGATTTAATAGGCAGGCTCCATCTATTGTTTACTCAGGAGGTTGAGATTCTGTTTAAAATTAGGTCCCAAATTTAATTTAGGCTTCCACCAACCTTGTCATAGAAATGAGACTCCTGGAGAAGTTGCAGACAGTGAGAGGGTTACACAGAATGGTTTGGAAACTTGAAGATGATGGGGTCTGTATTTCTTTCCTATGAGGATCATGAGGCAAAAAGAAGGCTCTGAGGAGCAAAGTGCTTTTTTTTATAGGATCATGGAATGGTTTGTGCAGGAAGGGAACTTAAATCTCATTTCATTCCCCTGCCACTTTCCACTATCCCAGGTTGCTCCAAGCCCCATCCAACCCATCCCTCTTGCACCAAGATCTTTTCTCACCTGCTCATCACCACCAGGCTGGTATAACCCTGTCCACAGTCCCATTTCCCTAATTTCATTTCTCAGTCATGCAAAGCAGCCAGGCCTGTAGGATGGCACAGGGATTGGGGGCAGCACGTTTCCCACTCTCCTCTTCCCAAGGCAAATCTGTCTTGATCCAGATGGATCTCGGTGTGACTCAAGCAAGATCTTGTACAAGATTTCTATAAAGAGAGAAAAAAAGTGCAAATCCTGCCACAAAATGCATGATTTAATGTATATATAAGAAAAGGCACCGTGCCAGATTCTCAGTTTCTGTCACAGTTTTAATGAAAAGTGATTTCAGCATTTGAAAAACCTCAAAAGCTGTCCCAGCCAAATGCCATGTTTCTATATATTCTGAGCTATACATCAGAAATTGAGTAGGATAGTCCTTACATCAATTGATAAAAGGAGCATTTAATAACTCCTCACTACGAAATTAATTCTTATTTATTACAGCCACAGCTACTCAACGAAACATTTTAGGGAAATTTCCTCTGTGTAGCAAAAAATGATCCATGGGAAAAAGATCTTAATTCAGTTTCTTTGCGCAAACCTATCGCGCACTCCCTGCTAATGCACTGCAGTCTTAATTCGGTGGATCCAGCAATCTGCTTGGGTAGTCAGGACATGTGTTTTCTCATCAGAGAGCCTGGCTTTACCAGCCATACCTTGACTCTGAGCAGAAAATTGCAGCTGCAATGCCTGCTGTGTTTTGCATATCAGTAACCCAGATTATTCCAATTCCAGCTCTGCAGCCACCAGGGCCCATCTGCCTTTGGAAGATTGAGGGTTCTGCTCTGGCACACCCAGGCTGGGGGTGCTCCTGGGGGCTGTGCACAGCCCCTGGCTGCTGGTGCTGTGGAGGTGCCCACATCTGGGGCTGTCTTTGGGGTAAAATACTCTTTTTTCATGTTCAAGCAGCACCACTCCCGTTTTTTAACCATGAGCTTGGCTGGTGACCCCAGAGCCACCAAGCAGCTGTTCCTGAGCACCCCCAGGTACTTTCCACACCCCCGGATCTCAAATTTCCTGTCACCAGTGGGTTTTACCATTGTCTGTAGGGTTTAATTGTGATTTTAGCAGAGCTTGGCCAGGTCCTGCTGCCTCAGCCTTGCTGGGCCCTGCTCTGCTGAGAACTGCAGCCTGTTCCTGCTGAGCAGAGCCATAAATTATTGACGTTGCCTTCATATAGCAACTTATTGACTACAGCATTGTAAAGTACCCTATTAATGTTTTAAGCATTTCACTTTATTTTAATACAAGTAAATTATTTAGGAAACGTTAAAATGCTTTATGCTTTGACTAATGAGAGTGAAAAGTGTACACAGCATCTCATTTTAATTGGATGTTTACCCTATCCTGTAGAAATCAGGCATTTATTATTTCATCCTTAATTAACAGTGCGTGCAATCCCTGATGGATACACGTTCAGTTTCTTCCACATGATCGAGTAATTAAGAGGCATAAATGTGCAGATTATTTTTATTGGGAAATATGAAATAATTCTGCTTTTCAGCTTCCTTGGTTGCCCTGTAAAGAAGCAGTTACTCCACACAGGGATGTGTTGGTTGCCTAAATTAATGCAAGCGCAGAACATGAAATTTGGGATAATGTAAATGGATTTGAGAGGTGCAGAACCCAGCCAGCCTGAGATGAGGGATGCCTTTGAGCCTCTCTTTTATCTTTGTTAGCCCAGCAATAGTCTGCAAGATCATTTCTGTTGTGTCATAGTGCATTAGAGTCATTTTTAGGAATATTGCAGGGTTGTGTGTGGAGGGAACGTTTATGGTGTTTCTAAATTCTCCTGATTGCCTTTTGGATGAGGATGTGGAACAGCCACTTTTGTTCTAAGCTATGTCCTTGCATGACAAACAGGGCATTCAGAGGTGGGATAAAGGGCCTAGCAGAACACTCAGTTTTGTTTTATCCCCTGCTGTCACCCTGATTTTTTAAGATTTTCTAAGCCTTCTGATGCTTACATTCTTGTAATGAACTTTCTCACACACTTTATGTAAATAACTTATTATTTTATGGAAGAAGAAAAATTTTATAGACTGTTGGTTTGTCCAGTGTCATTGGAGAGGTGGCACTGTCACCCTCCAATCCACTGTCACTTTTAGAAATCTATAAATGTTAGAGTCAGAAATTAAAAGTGCTCTTTTTACCTTGGAAGAGCTGCATGTGTTATTTCGTCTCCTATAGACACACCCCACCTCGCCACTGCAGGTTTTCTTTAGAGAAATCAGACTTAAATCTGTGAAAAAACAGCAAAATCACTAAAAAAATTACCCCCTTCCCTACTCTGAGGATGAGGCAGCCCGTGGCTTGAGGCAAAACTCACTTTTAGCTCAATTTTGTTGTCATTTCTCTTCCCCCCCATTTCTATTTTGTGTCATGGCTCCGAGAAGTCCTGACTAGCAGAGATTTAAGCTGATGCCTGATCCTGAGCCAGTTTGGAGTGCTGGGAGTGTTTGAGGCCAGGCCTTTGACAGACAAGCCCTGTAATGTGCTGTAATGTTGTACCACAGCAAAGGAGCCTTGGCTGATGACTCCAGGAAAAACAGAGCTCTAAAAGAGCAGGCAGCAGATCCCTCCTTATGTATATTTGATCAGCCAGCTGTTGTGGCTGAGCTTCCTTGCGATGGTCACGGTTCCTTCTAAAACAAAGCACCTCAGCTGCAGCAGAGGCAGATCAGCAAGAGCAGGTGGAAAGGGGAAAGAGGAAAGGAAATTAAAGGGTCAATGGGGCAGAACTGCTGAGGAAGCATCCATGGACTGTGAGGATGAGGATGGCAGAAAACTTCCACAGAAAACCAGTGGTGGTCCATGCAATGAGGATGGAGTTGCTGTGGATTTGAATTTGAATGGAATTGTAGTGGATTTCCATGGTGGTTTGGGCTGAAAGGGACCTTAAAGCTCATCCCATCCCACCCCTGCCATGGCAGAGGCACCTTCCCCTGTCCCAGGCTGCTCCAGCCTGGCCTTGGGCACTGCCAGGCAGCCACAGCTGCTCTGGGCACCCTGTGCCAGGGCCTGCCCACCCTCACAGGAGCAATTCCTTCCCAAAATCCCATCTAAACCTATTCTTTCCCAATGGGAAGCCATTCCCTGTGTCCTGTCCCTCCATGCCTTGTCCCCAGTCCCTCTCCAGCTCTTCTGGAGCCCCTTCAGGCCCTGGAGGGGCTCTGAGCTCTCCCTGGAGCTTCTCCTTTCCAGATGAACATTCCCAGCTCTCCCAGCCTGGCTCCAGAGCAGAGGGGCTCCTGTCTGAACATCAAACCCAGCAGGGATAAAGCCAGGTGATTTTCTCTGGTTTTCCAGCCATCCCTACCAGATCACTCTGTGCCAGGCCCTGCTCAGATGAAGGGGAGGTCAAGGCAGTGACAGGAATTCCACAATGTTGGGTTACAAAAATTAAAACAAATGAGTTTTCCCTGGCCTGCAATGGCACAGACATCTTCTCCACACGTTCCTTTTAAGAAGTTGTCACAGAGGCTCCATGAAACAATTACAAGAGTGCAAACAAACCCCATCACTGATGAACTCGTTCCCCTCCAAGCTCCTGATCTTTTTTTGCACCTTTGTGGTGCAAAATTGAGGCTTGGGAGTGTTTACTGATGCACCTTTTACTTGTTTGCAAATTGTAAATGCATCACTTCTTGTCTGTCTGTAACCAGTTCTGTGGTAGGTGAGTTTTAAAAGTTTCCCAGATATTCCCAAATATTCTACTTTTTCTTTCCTGTGGAAAAACACATTTCTCCTTATGAGCAGTTATGAAATATGCTATTAGCCCAGATAGCATTGTTGGCAATAAGGCCTCCTGCTGAGCTTTCAGCGCCAGTTTGATAGGAAGAAATGCATCCCTGTGATAAAGACTAAAATAAAAAGCTACATGGAGTGTTTAGCTCGGAAAGAGAGGGCAGATATTTCAGTGCTAGCGACCTGTTTATTCCAGAGGTAAAGCTGGAAAAATCCTGCACTAAACACTGCTGCTGTGGGATAAACCTGGCTGTTCATTCCGTGCCTTTCAGCAGGAGAAAAGGGGGATTTTGAGAGGCCTGTGTTAGGCTGATGTAAGAATGTTTTCAGTTAAATACTAGACTAAAAGAGGGGAGATTTAGGTTGGGTGCTAGGAAGGAATTGTTCCTTGGGAGGATGGAATTCCCAGAGCAGCTTTCCCTGTTTCCCTGGCAGTGCCCAAGGTTGGACACTGGGGCTTGGACCACTCTGGAACAGTGGAAGGTGTCCCTGCCATGGCAGGGGATGATCTTTAGGATCCACCCCACACCAGTCTGAGATTCTATAGCATTTCTGCTTATTTCGTTTGAATTTCGTGACTTTTGATCCCTCTCGTGCCTCTGGATCCATTGCTTCCCTGCCTGTGCCCATTCCCTGGGTAAATCAGCCTGAAAATGCATCACTTGTGCATGAACCCCTTCCTGGGGCCCTCTCCCACCCCTGTTTCCCTGCTGTGCACGAGGCAGGGAGACATCCAGCTTTCAGTGGTGTTCCTAGCTCATTTTTACACCCTTGTAAAGCTGCTGCAGGATGAAGAATCACAGCTCCGTTCTGCTGTATTGGCCCTTTGCAAGCAGCTCCTCCTGCAGCATTCCATGCTATGGATACCATGGAAAAGGTGCCAGGAGGAAAACGGTTCCTCTTTGCAGATGGAAATAAAAGCCATACTCAGCAGGGATGAGCTCATCTCTCCTGTTCTCTTTTGTTGGGGTTTTTCCCCCCAAAATGTAGGATTATTGTTTGAGCTCTGTTCCAGAGCTGGGCTCCTTTCCTCCCAGTCCACAAAATAACATCCCAGGAGTTCTGTGTGGCCAGAACTTTTCCTGATGTCACCCAGGCAACTTCTCAAAGAGTTCTCCTGTTTGTTTTCAGAAATACTGAAAAATGGAGACATAAAGAACATATTAGCTATTTTTATCACTTAAGCCATTTCAGTCCAAACTGACTTTTTGGAGATGAAAACCCAGCTATTGAGATAGAGACGGATAAGGAAAAAAACCAAACCTATCTCCCAGCAATTCTTTATGTACTGAGATGTCAACAGGTTTATCGTCCCTGCTGGGGAGGGAGTGCCCTGAAATAAGAAGGGAAAAGGGTTCCCCCAAAGAGTCACAGAATTATGGCTGAGATATTTCATCAAGATCACTGCAACTGCAGGAAATGCAGGCAGAGGGGTCCCAAAAAGCCATTTATTTCATATCCCAGATTTAATTTTGCAGATTACATTAACCACAATTCCTGTCCTTAGAAAATTCCACTGGTACAGAGACCACAGCTTGAGAATGGAAATGTTGTATTGCTTACTGGGTTTCCCTGTTAAAGTATATTTTTTTTTCTTTTCTTTTTTGTTCATCCTTCATCTTTCTCCCAGATATTTCTGTGGCAGAGTGACGAAAAATTTGTCTTTAACTCTGCAAGTGCCTTAAGTCTGTTCTTCCTTATTTACACCCCAACAAGACCAGGTTTCTAGTTAGAAATGCCATTTTAGATTGATAAAATTGGTAAAATCCTCCGATGTGCTTTGCGTTTTTTCCTGTTTTCTTATAGGTGCTTTTATATATAAACCAAAAAAAAAAATGAAGGGGACATACACATATATTTATAGCAACACATATACACAAAGGCTTAATTATTTATAATGGTGAAGACACCCAATTCTGTTCATTATAATGTCATTTTCAGGAGCTATTTTTTACATCAGCCATATGGAGCTGTGAGGGATGGCTGAGCTGGCTGCCTTGTTCACAGTTTACTGTGGAAGTGCTGCAGATTCTGGATTTTACAGGAAAAAAAAAAAGATCCCTCTGGGTGGAGGCAGGGCAGAGCTGCTGGCTGGAGCCCTCCTGGATGCCCCTTTGGGCAGGGCACAGAGGGGAGGAGAGCATGGATGGAGCAGACAGAGGGAAAACCCCTGGGAAGGGCTCGGGGTGTGCTGGCAGGAGGGAGGAGGTTGGTGCAGATGTGGCAGAAGCAGGTTGGGGTTTGCAGGGCCTGGGATGGGTTCTGGGGGCTGGCTGGAGCCAGAAGCTGCTGGATGGCAAGGCAGGGATGCAGGGAGCCAGCAGGGCCTCACTCAGCACTCTGGGTTTGCCTTGATGCCTCAGGTTTAGCTTTTCTATTTTTCAGGTTCTGTGCTGATATCTCAGGTTTAGATTTTCTATTTTTCACATTCTGTGCTGCTTTAGTGTGAAGTTCTGAGCTTCATATCAGGGCATGGTGAGCTCTGTGCACAGAGCAGGGAGACAAAACAATTCCTGCTCCAGCTGGGCACCAAGGACAAATGATCCCAATCTCAGCCCAGGAGCACAAACCCCGTGGGCTGCAGAGAGAAAAACAAGCAGGGTGGGACTGCAGGGGCTAAAGCTGGGATGGGACACTGAACTGCAAGGTGCAAATGGAGCAGAACTGATCCCAGGGACAGAGCCCGTGCCCGGCCGTGCATTTTGGGGCCATTTTGGTTCATCTTGGGTGCAGCCCTGGCTGGGCTCTGGTGCTGCCCCAGATGGATCCATGGAGGGGATCCTTTGGATAAATCCCTGCTTTATTCTGGGACTCTGCCCAGTCTCTGCTCTAGGGCAGCCTGCACAGGGCACCATTCTCAGCTCTAGAACTCCTCGCTGCTCTCTGGAAAATAACCCATTCAGAATTTCTGTGCCCCTCATCACCCTGAGCATTTATCAGGAGTCTCTCTGGAGCTGTTCCCCCCTGAACCCCTGATAAATGCCACCATCATCACCTCGTGTCCCCCCCCTGTGCCCCCACAAATCACGGTGCCATGAGCCAGCCCAGGCCCCAGCCCTGCTCACCCCGGGGCTCAGCAGCTCAGCATGAGCGATTGGGGTGATCACATGCAAAGAAAACCCTGATCCAGCATCTCCCAAATTACTGGGGGGTGATGGATGGGAGCTGGGAGGGAAATGCTGCCTGGTGTGTCCTCTGAGCTGTTTGCTCCTCCCTGAGATGGCCGGTAGCAGGAGGAACATAAAAGGGACAATCCTTTGGCTTTGAAAAATGGAGCAGCAAGGAAAGCTCTCAGGGACTCAGAGACAATTTAGGGTGTGGGGTTGTGCAGCATCTCCTTTCCCTCTCAGCTCTCAGGGAGAATTTGGGGTGTGGGGTTGTGCAGCATCTCCCTTCCCTCTCAGCTTCCCTGCCCAATTCAAGAGCTCTGTTCATTTGTTGTGATAAAGAAGGGGGGGTTTGTATTTCTTTTCAAACACAGCATTTCACATAAACCTAAAGATTCTGTAATTTTTGTGATTCTGTATCATTGCATAAGACTTCATGGTTAAATCACAGAATATCCTGAGTTGGAAGGGACTCACAGGGATCATCCCAGCTCCTGGCCCTGCACAGGCACCCCAACAGTCCCACCCTGTCCCCAAAGGGTTGTTCAGTTCTCTGGCAGCCTCGGGGCTGTGCCCATTCCCTGGGGAGCCTGGGCAGTGCCAGCACCCTCTGGGGGAAGAACCTTTCCCAAAAATCCATCCTAAACCTGCCCTGGCACAGCTCCAGCTGTTCCTCTGTCCTGTCCCTGATCACCACAGAGCAGAAATCCGTGTCAGTGCCTCCTCTTGCCCTCAGGAGAAGCTGGAACTGCAGTGAATCTCCCCTCCAGTCTCCTTTTCTCCAGCTGCACACACCAAGTGCCCTCAGACACAGCACAGGCAGGTTTTTCCACCTCCCAAGCTTTTGGGAGATCACTCCACAGCCCGCTCACCTTGCCCAACACTTTCTGTTTTAGTGTGGAAAAGGTGGTTCTGGCCACCCTGGTGAGATGAGACCAAGCCCAGCAGGATCCTCACAAACCAAGAACTTGGTTCCAGGGTGTGAAGGTCCCTCCTTCCCTTTCTCCTTGTCCCCAGGGCTGGAGCTGATGCCCAGGGTGGGACACACCGGGGCCAAGCCCTACCTGGGGCTGCCTCACCACACCTTCCCCCCAGAGCAGCCTTTGGGAACCCTGAGCTGATTTCAGCGCTGTCTGTGCATCCTCTTTGAAGGGGAAGATGCCTCAGAGCATGTTTTACACAGCGAGCAGAGCCCGGCACAGACGCAGCTCCAGACGAAGGAAATGAGTGCTTTGTTTATGACAGATTTCTGTTTTTATTCCCAAGGTTCAGGAGTAAATTACTACAAAAATGCAGACAGAACCTGCAATGTTTGGCTCGGCATTATTCATCCAGCAATCTGGGAGCTGCAGATCAGTGTGTGAGAGACAGCAGCTAAAATATGGGGCTGCTCCAGCCTCTTCTGCACTGGTGTAAATCAAGAGTAACTCTCAGCAAAACCAATGGAGCATAAAATTGGTGTAAGTGAGAATCAGTACTATCTCCTGTACCTATACGTCAGGGAATCTATTTGTTTAAAGTGTTTATAGACCCTGCTAGCATAAATAGCTTATTTTCTTACACATTAAAAAGATCAAAGGTAGCCAGAGTAATTTTCTAGCACGAGTAAAACAAACATGTATATTTATTGCCACATAACTTGCAGGAGTCACACTCTCGTTGAGTCTGAAGCCAAAAATAGTGATTGATTTTTTTTTTTTTTCCCTGGGTTTAATAAAAGGCATGGTGGTTCTCTATGAAAACATGCATTCATTTCATTTGATTGGCACCTTCAATTTTGGATGTATATCCTGACTAATGGAATGAATATTGCAGTGCACGAATCAATTATATTTGTTCAGTTGTCAGGTTTGTAAAGTGAGAAGTGTTTAAATTATATATCATCCAGCTGTCTATACATTAGCTTGTCTTTACAGACAATACTATCATCAATACATTTGCTTTAATCAGGAGCTTATCAGCACCCCCAGCTCATCTCTCAGCCACTGCTATTTAGGGAAGCAATGAAGTTTTAGCCTCAAAATAAAACATTTCTCACTTCAACACCAGCAGAATACAGCTGATGAAGAAAGATTTGCTGCTGTAATTAACATCACTTATCATTACTGAAATCACTGGTTTACAGCCCTTACTATTTATAATATTTTCACAGAGTATTTTGCTCTGGATTTTAAGCAATAGTCTCAAAATACTCAAGTCTTAATGCTGGTTAATCTCTAAAATTATTTTAGTAAGGACTTAAAGCACCCAAGCAATGATTTTGGAACTGTAATTCAGCAAAGGAATGGCCCTTTGAAGAATCAGGACAAGGAACAACATTGCAGACTTCTATTTGCTACAATTTTTCCCTTTCTTGACCTTTTCTATAATTTGGTAATTTGGTATTCATTAAGTTTTTAGAAAGAATTATCTGGTGAAGCAAGGATTGGCTGCAAAACTCATTAGGCAAACAAAGAATCCGTTTTTTCCTTATAAAAAGCGAAAGGATGCGTCAAGTAGGATTTTGTAGGAGAAGTATTCAATGTTTTTATGAATTATCCAAATGGTTGAATACAAAACTTCCAAATTTGTGAATTTGGAAGAACTCGGATTACTTTGAAGGGTAAAAGTTAAATTTCAGATTACCTTGATTTCATACTCTCCAGTGCAGCCTTAATTTTCTGAAACTGTATTATGGCCTGTATGTATTTAATAAATTTCCACATTTCTTTTTGCAGATTACATTAACCATTTGTGTTATGCAAATAATGAAAATGGCAAAAACATTCCCAATCAGCCCAAGAAATGTTTTCAAGAAGCTGGGTAAATTCTCAGTTCTGTAATTAGAGTTTCTTCAGATTTGCAGAGGATTTAAAGAACTGAATTTGGTAGAAAAAAAAGTGAATTTTTGTTTGGGAAGAGTTTGAAAAGTCTGCTGGAAGTTGGAACTGAATGGTCTTTAAGGTCCCTTCCACCTTTCTCACACAGCATTTATAATTTACAGATCACAGAGCACTGATTGCTCCTAAAGGATCAGGAAACAAGGAAGGAAATTAACCTTCTCTTAGTGCTCAGGCTGGAGCTGTGTCCACTTTTTCAGGTCTCTGCCACAGAGAGGACAGGATGCTGCCCTGCTCTTCTAAGCTTTTTTAAGCCTTCTGATGTTTACATTTTTGTCATGGAGTTTCTTATGCACTTTTCACCTCAATAATAATAATTGTTTTGCATTCCTCTCTGGAGGAAGAGAAATTTGATGAACTGTTGGTTTGGCCGGTGTAGCTAAGAAAGTAGAAATTTCTCCAATCCTCCAATCCATGGTCACTTTTGAAAGCCTATAAATATTAGAGTCAAAAAGAAGCTATGCACTTTTTACCTTAAACGGTACCTGAGAGATATCCAGCTCCTGCATATCTTTCATTTCATGTCCTATTGCAACAACAGGGGGAGGTCAGCCCTTGGCAGATCCTGTGCTCTGACCCAGACCCAGAGCCCTTTCTCCAGCTGGAAACGGTTCAGGGATCCCTGGCAGCACCCAGGTGTGGGAAATGGGTTTGTGGAGAACTCTCCAAGCCTGGCAGAAGGCTCACACAGTGAGAATCTTCAAGCAAACCTTGAGATAAGGAATGCTGACTTAGAAATGCCACGGGATAGGATGGACGTTATTGAGAAAGAAACAGAACTGGAAATAAGTTTCAAAGGGTGGCCTTGCAAATAACTCTAGATACTTTGGGGAAACAGAACTATGAAAGATGCATTGTTGTAGGAGCCATGAGAGGTGATTTTAGATGAGTGGCTTTAAGGCATTTACAGCATGGTGTGGCTAAAGCTGACAGGCCAAGAAACACTTATAGTGTATTGTAATTAAGAAATAGTTGGCTTCTGATTGTGATGGTGTGAATTATAACATCTGTATTGTCTCCCCCTTCACATGAGACTGAAAATTGAATAAGAGTTTTTAAAACACCTCTCAGTTGCCCCATCTGTGGGTCAGAAAAGAGCTTGATCCAAACCCAAAGGGAACAGCTTGGGGACCCAGCCCTGCCTGCCTGGCGCTGGATTTGTGCAGCACCATAAACACAGCATGAAATGGGACCTGTGCTCTCTGTTCCCTGGGATCAGCTGTTCCCAGGAGCTCGGGGCAGAGTGTCCGTGGTGCTGTGCCACCAGGCACTCGTTTAAACTCTGCTGGAAGTCTGAGAAAATGTTCTTTTCCGAGGCACGGGCTGGTGTCTGAGCTCAGCCTGCTCCGTGGCTGGGAATGTTAATTCACACGTGAGGGACTTCTGTGACTGATTCAAAGCCTTTCCTAAACCTGCAGGTGCCCAAGAGAACTGAAGTGATGTTTGTGGAGGAGAAAATATGCAGGAATTATGCTGGAAATGCCTCTTTTTCTAACACTGACACTTTTTCACTTTGGGAACTCACAAATGGAAGAGGAGTGTTCATCTGTCTTCAGGTTGAGGGGTTTTTTTCACTCGTGTGATAGTCCTGACAGTATTCTCAGGGTACTAATTTGTCATTTTTAATGATAATTCTCTGTCCACATGAGAACAGGCATAGATCACACCCAGCCACGCACATGCACTGCACTCGCCTGCATCAAATATTTATGCATCATTATTGGCATTAGGGATATCTGAAACCCAAATTTGTAGGAGGCAATTTTGTAGAAAATGAAATTATGGAATATTTATTCACCCAGTAAGCTGCCCTGAGCCCATGTCTCCTGCAGAATTAGGGAGTTATTTATTTATGAGCTGCTCTCCTGCTCTCTCTCTCAAAGAGAGCCCAGGCTGAGCAGGATGTTTGTTTACAAATTGGCCAGAGAGAGAGCATTGTTCTCGGCTTGATTGGTAATGACTAACGAGCAGCATTATTTTTAATCACAGCTTTTCCAGCCTGCCACGCTGCCAGGCGCGTCCTGCCCGCGCTCCACGCTGTGGCACAGCACAGGCGGGCTGGGGGTGCCAACCAGGGAACAAAAAACACCGGGAGAAAGATCACAGGAGTGTGCCCCTTGTTGAGGAGGGACAAAACTCTCCTTTGTCCCTTCAAAAAGGAAAGAAGCCCAGAAGTTTCTCCATTCGATTAGGGAAAAAGACACCTCATGGGACCTTGGGGACTTCACCTCAAACTTAAGCATAGCTAATTGGATAAAAGCCATAAAGTCCCACCTAAGCAATTCACTAGAAAAAGAAGAGAACACAGAAACTAATGGCTTTTGTGAGGTGTTTTACCAGGAGCAAGGACCTCCTGCACCTGGCTCAGTTTTTCTCTGTTTGTTATTTTGCCTTTTATTAAACCTTTTGTTTCCAACACTGCAACAGAAGCCATCCTGCTGATTTTATGCCTCCAAAAGATCAGTGGGCCAGGAGAGAAAAAGACTTTTCCAGCGAGCATTTTTCATTGCAAGGTTCTCAAGGATGTGTTTTTTAGCCCGTGTGTGCAGCAAATGTGGGTCCTCAGGTCGGGCTGCAAAGGAAATCAGTTCGTCTGTGCTAATGAATCAAAGCCTGGCAGTCACCAGGGGTAAATAGAGCATGAGATCTGGGCATGGGGAGTTCTGCAGGACGGCTCTGGAGACACCCCTGCCTCTACATCGGGCAAGGCTGGAAGCAAATTGACGTTGACAAAGCTTTTAAGATTCCTCTCCCCCAGGGCTGGTAGCTCGACACGACAGATGCTCATTGGTTCTGCCACCTTCTGCACAGAGAGCCTGGCTGTCACCCCTTCCTCTGCGTCCCAGGGGATGCCAGGGAGAGGCTCCTGGAGCAGAGAATGGGCAGAGTTAAAGAATAAAGCAGGGATTTATTAAAGGCCTTCAAAGGATTCACCTGGGGCAGTGCAAGAGCCTGGCCGTGGCTATACCCAAGATGAACCCAAGATGAAGCTCAAGATGAACTCCAAGTCACAAGTTCTCACACTTTGATAAGTTTTGGTCAATTTCCATTTTGATTAATTGTCCAATTAACCATTTGGTCCATTTCCAATTGGTTCATTATCCAATTGCAGCTCCAGGTGATGCAGTCCCACCCTCCCAGTTTGCTCCCCTCCATTCCCTGCTGTTTGCACTTTTTGGGCTGAAGCTGCAGCGCTGTCCTTGGTTCTGGGGCTGGACAAGGATTGTTCTGTGGGACTGAGCTGTGAGAGCTGCTGGCACCTTTATGTGGAGTTCAGAGTCACAGAATACAGTACAGAGGCTGGGAAACATGAAAGCTGAAGCTGAAGGCATCACCAGGAGCTCCCCTGCCCGAGGATGGCTCTGATTGTCACAGCATTCCCAAACCAACCACCCCAAGGAGCTTTGCAACCTCCTGTTTCCCTCCCTGGAATTTGGAAAGAGCAAAACAGACTTCAGCTCCCAAGTCCAAAAATGGATTTTTGAAGGTGAAAAATGGGATAGGGACAGGGATAGGGATAGGGCAGAACAAGGGTGTCAAAACACATCCTCAGCAGGTCCGAGTGCCACGCTGGGTTTGTCCCCTGCCTGTGAGTGTGTCCCCATGTCCCCTGCCTGGCTGTGCAGGCTCAGGGCTCCCCTCATGTGACCCTCAAAGCATTATTATTCCCCTAATAACAATATCCAGATATACACACACGCCATTATTCCTTGATAAAGCCGTGTCTGAGTGATCATTAAGGTGGTTTCTCTAACACCCAGATAACAAAGCCTTTCCAAACGAGCTGTTTTTGCTTGAAAGTGCTTTTTTATCCACTTTTTCCTGCTAACAAAGAGCCTCTTTAAAGTGGAGATGACTCTGATAGCACCGGAGATATTAACACATGTTGTTGCCTCAACCCCTTTAACACTTCCAGGAATTTAATTTTAATTAATTACTTTGTAGTGCGAAGGGAGAAAGTGAGAAACGGATCACCTGCTTTTCTGGGGAAGAAAAGCAGAGTTCGAGGCTTCTCGAAAGACTTAGTGAAAGGGAAAACAAGACTGCTACATTTTCTGCTTCTGATTTAAGGCTGGAAGATCCTTTGCATCACATTATCAGCTCATTTTTGCATTTTAATCTCCATAAATCCCAGCGGCATGTGCCAAGTGCTGCGAGGAACGTGCTCCTCTGCTGCCACTTCTCTGACCATGGATTACAGGAAAGACTCCCAGCTATGGCAGCAAACCAGGAATATGGAATAATGACACAGGATTTAGCCAGGAGCCCTCATAAAGCAAAATTAAAGGTGTGGCAGCTAAAAACGTGGAGTTTAAAGGGGGTGGGCGTCCCCATTTTGGGCAGCTTTAATGGAGGAGGAGTGTGATGGTTTCTGACACGTGTTAATGGTGTGTGTCACCTTCTTCATCTGTTCATGAGGACATGGCTAATTTCTGATGGCATGTGTCACATTGCGTATGTTGGTGAAATATAGGTCACAAGCTAAAAATATGCACAATATTAACAAAATCTATATGATAACAACTGCGTGGATGCCCCTTATCACAGCAGCCAGGGCTGATCAGGAATCTGACTCTGGCAAAATGCTTTTTAAGCTCTGTCTTAGGAGATGTTGCTGAAAAGTGAGGCTTTGGTGGAGCTGCTGCTGAGGAGGAGGAGGAATTCTGTCTGTCTGGAGACATTCCTGGAGATGGTGGAGGGAAGCTGAGAAATGCTGATCCGTGCATGTGGCAGCGGCTGATTGATGCGGTTTGGCAAAGGCTGGGAGCAGCTCCTGGGGGAAGGGAGATGGCAGAGCCCTGTTTGAGGCTATCCCTGCAAAAAGGACATTATCCTGCCCTGCTGCCACCCCCGGGGCTCGCTGACACCTTCCTCTTCTCCAGGGAGGAGCCCCAGTGTAAGGACCCACAGTGCTGTGACACAGCCAGAGCTGCTGCAGAGGCTGCAGGTCACCATCCCTGGGCTTGTTGTCCCCTTAATGAATTCATTTTTGTGATTAATTCATTTTTTGCCTTCCTGACCAATTAATCTTTGCTTTCCTGACAGTGGCCAAGTACCTTCAAGTACCTTACAGTCCAGATTATTCCAACACTCCATTTTCATGCATTGCCTCAACAGCCCAATCTGACAGCACATCTTGATCTTGAGGCATTTTCCTTTGCAAAAAAAAAGAAAAAGAAAAAAAATCGACAGAAGCAATAAATGAATCTTAAATAGTCATCAGACAGAAGGAAATTAAGTTATGGGCAGGATGGTGGCCACATATCTTTTAATAAGGCATTATCTGATATTCTCATTGGAGAAAGCTCATGTTCGCTTTTCTTTTGCCAGCTCCAAAACAAGGTTGTGCTGCTTTTCCAGCGTTGGAATGCTGCTCTGGCCTTCCACAACTGCTTTTATTGTGATCAAATCAAACTTCTCCAGGTCAAGCTGTGGGGCTGGAGTGAGCTGAGTGATGCTGTCAGTGTGGGTGGGATGGAGATGGGAGCACAGCTTGTTTTTCCTGGCTAAGGAGAATTAGATACCCTAATGGATTCACGAGTGCTACCGAGAAATGAATATGAAAAATAGATAAAGTCAGCTCTAAAAGCCAGGTGATGGAGATCTAGAGGCAGAATATGTGCATGGCCAGTGCAGCCAAGCCTTGAGTGAAGGAAATATGAGAAGGGATTAGAGGAAAACCATTTCATCCCAGTCAGAGCCCATCTAATCCCACTTTAATTTGATGGTCAACAATTGGAAATGAAATGAGGGCCTTGCAAACAGCTGAGCTTTCCAAGGGCTTCTACAATTTCACCTTGATTCCATCAGAAATGAGGCATCAGGGAAGAAAAGAAAGTTCATCTCAGCCAAGACACTTCCTCAGCTTGGTTATTTTACTCCAAAAGAACTTTTAAGTTATAAATCCCTTAAATTACAGCCCTCCTCATGTCTGAGGTGCTTCTGCCTGTGCTTGCACCACCCAGCTCTGGCCAGCACCTCCTGGTTTGCTCCTGCTGATAATTTTTCTGATAAAATTTCTATAAGCTATAATATTATTCTATTTTATATTACAAATAATTATAATTATACTTAAATTACATTATGAATTATTATAATTAAATAATAATAATCCTAATATAAATTATTATATTTTTCCAGAGATTAAGCTTTGCTCTCCCATTCACCAAAGATGCTTCAGCATTCCCTCCCTGCTCCCTCCCCCTCTGCCAGCTGTGGAAAAAGCCCATTTTTCCAGGAGTGTTTGCCAGCCTTTGAGAGGGGAATTGCTGGCTGAGGGTTGCTGCACCAAAGGCAATTAGAATCTGCAGCATTTGCATGAAGCCGACTCCATAATCCTCCCTCAAATGAAGATGTCACTAAGAGCAGCCCGTGAGGACCCTGAGCCACAGGAAGCATGACAATAGATAATTCCAAATCCAGCCAAGCTTGAAGGAGGGCTGTTCTCCACCTCCCCTGAAGTTCAGAAAAAAAGAGCTGTAAAATCTCCTCACCTGAGCAAACAACCCTCGCTTCACTCCGCGCTAGCCTCGGTTTTTTACACCATTTGTAACAGAACATTTCGTTCAGATTGAGAGACAACAATTATTAACCAGCTAATAATTAAGAGAGAGAAGATACCTGCACTATGGACATACAAAAAGTGTCCTCTTCAGTCCTATTTCCACAGGAATAATGTCCCAGTGCCATCACAGGAAGAAAAACAATAAATCACAGCTGAGAAATCACAGTCCTATCCTCTAAATTATTTCATTGATACCACAGAATTCTGTTTCAGCTGAAGGTACTGATAGATTTTCCCCTTAAAGGTGATTTCAAGAGGAAAATTCTGAAGATACTGGGTTTAAATATTTTCCTGGCTTTTGTAAGGTCTGGATGAGTGACATGAAGGATGTTTTGTTTCTGCTACATGAAGTTATCCATGATCAAGACAAAGAATTCAGGAGTTTGTTTCCTATTCCTCTGCAATATTTTGGACATGATTGATGCCCATTTTGCATCAATCCCACAAATCATATTTTGCCTGTAAAGCAGAACAAGGGAAAGGAGATTCCTGTGTGGGTTTTGCTATGGGGGTCTATTTGTGGGGCTTTATTTGGGCAAGGAGAAGCTGCTAAAACCTTCATGGGGTGGTTGGGAGGGTAAAATAGGAGCACAGACCATGGCAGGGAGGGGTCAAACCCAGGCAGGAAAAGCAGGGACACACCTGGGACATCACTGCTGTCCTGCCTTGCTCCTTCTCCACCTGTGGATGAGGCTGAAGGACACCCCTGGACTCATTCTGGAATTCTTGTGCAGGTTTATGTCAGATAAGCTCTGCTTTATGTCAATAATGTTGAAATAGAGAGCATTGCCTTAAGGGGGGGAAAAATCTAACCCCACAAGTGGAAATAAGAAAAAAAATATGATGCAGACTATAAAAAGCCTGGAAAACCTGAGGTTGTATTTTACTAGGGAGCCATCAAGACAAACAAAAGAAACAAATTATTTCTAAAAGTGCAGGTATTGAACTCAGGAAGAAAATCAAAACTGCTCTCCCTGCTGATCTCTTCAATATTCACTTCATGTTTGATTTGGAAGTTAGAGTCATCTCCAGTGTGAGATGTGCCCCCCTTTTTTCTGAAGCATTGCAGTTTCCAAAGGAACAAAGATGTTTTTTATCAGCATCTTCCTCCTGCACTTCCTGATGCATTTGTTTTCCAGCTATTAACCTGGAGCTCTGCACTCCCAATCACTTTGTGGTTTCCCAGACCCCACAGGTTTAGGGGAGTGTGTGGATGTTCTCACAAAGATTTTGGCTTTGTTTTGTGCTCAGCAAGTGAGTTTTGTTTGCCAACATCCCCTTGGCTCGTGGCTGGAGCCCACCAGGAGATCAACGAGCCAAACCCCAGCACTTCTCGTCCTGCTTGCAGCTCTGGTTGTGCTCAGTGAACCCCTCAAAATGCAGAGCTTTGGTCATTTTAAAGCACAAATATCACTCTGTTGTCCTCACATCAACAGAGATAGTCACAAGGAGTTATTAAAACATTCTGGTGAATATAAAATCCTAGAATCATTAAGCTTGGAAAAGAACTGTGGGATTGCTGAGCCCAAGCCTTAACCCCTATAATTGCAAATAATTGCCAGGATTCTCTCAAATCCTTCTAAAAACTGATTTAGAAGTCAAACCTCTCCATGTAGATTCTACTGTCATGTCTGGAAACTGCTGGAATTTGTGGTGCCATGGGAGGGTGTGGGTGGGAGTGGGGTCAGGGCCCAACCAAGCACCCTCAGGAAGGAAAACTGGGTTGTAGGAAGAGCTGGACACCATAAATCCTGGGCCAGCCTCGGGGTTCCTCTGCTCTCCACAATATCCCCTTCAGGTAAACCTAGAATATTTCAAGTAAAAGTTAATAAAGGCTGCTTTTCTGTCGCAAGGTAATTCACAGCTTGTTTCAAGCCACTTGCAAAGTTTATCATGAACTTTCAGATCACGTTGCAGTGCTTTCTTTGTGCTGGTAAATCACCAGTTTAATGGAATGATGGTCCTTTGCTTTTTTCAATCCCTCAACTCAAATATCCGTGGACTAAAGAAGCTTTGTGTCATAAAAGTTAATTTTTCTATTAGCACACTCACAGAGCAAACACATTTGTGCTTGGGGGGAGTCTCTATTCCTTGGTGCATGGGTTTAGGTTAAATTTCTGATTTAAACCTTGTAATCTTGGCAAATCATTCAGTAAACTTTAGACGATGAAAATTGGGCAGCAAGTATCCCCAGCCTCACTTTGGAGTGCATCCTTTGGAACTGGCACAATTCCAATCAGCTTATTAGTTTTATAGGTTTGAATTCTCCAGGTACAATATCAGAAATGCCATAAAGTTTCACACCTAGCAGCATTTCTGCCTAGATATAGTCAATCAAATCATCATTTGCATTTAAAACTGGTATAAAATTCCACATTTTCTTCTTCCAAATCCCTGCCTCTGTGCATTAGTGCCTTTTATGCATAACTTGCATGAACTCTCTGTGCACAATCATGGGAAGATTATGTTTAAATCAATGAGGAAAATACGTGAAACATCTGGAAGCATTCACATTCCCACAAAAATCCTTTATCTGCACAGCCCATTATGTTGAAACCACGGGAAAAGTAATTTACCTCTCCAGCTATAAAGTCTGTACAGTTCTAAAATCTTATCAAAAGAAAAAGTCCATTTTCTTATCTACAGAAATTCTGTAAGCAGCCCATAATTATTTACCATAATTTGCTGTTATTTCCATTTGCAATAGAAAAATAAAGAATATTCTCGGTTAATTATGTTATGTCTAATTTTCTGTTGCTAAATACAGGCTGGCCTGCAGTGAAAGCTGGGCTGTGGGAAGCTGAGAGGAAGAAAGGAGAATTCTTTCAGCACATCTGATTTCTGCTGTGCTTGGCACCACGTGGAGGACCTGGGTGGCTGCACACACCTTGTCCTTTGGTTTATAGCCAGAAATAGAGAAAGAATCTTCCCTCTGTCCATCATTCCCCTGGCACCTCCTGGGTTTCCCTGTGCTGGACTGTGGCTGTGGGATTTGGGGTTTTGTGACTATTGGGGAAAATTTCCTCGTGGGAAAAGAGGGGCAGCACTGGCACAGGGGATCCCCATCCCTGGAAGTGTCCCAAAGGGATTGGATTTGGCACTGGGATGTGGGTTAGGGATGAACATTAAAGGCTGGGCTCAATCTCAGAGTTTTTTCCACCCTTGATGGTTCCAGGCTCTGTAACCCTTCAGGAGCAGCTCAGCAGGTCCAGCTCTGAGCACTCCTCTCACAGGCTTCCTCCCCCTTCTGCACTCACAGACTTGGGGCAAAACCCCTGTTTAATTAATAATTTATTAATAATCCCCTGATGGAAATGAATGGCCCATTAACCCCCCACACAGTTCAGTTCTTTACTAATTATTGCTTTTCTTTCCCGGGGGCAGTGGCAGATGAAGAATTCCCCATGCTGGGAGATGTGCAAAAAGCACCCAGCTACAGGAAAATGCATCTTTGACCAAAAATCTTCTTTCTAGACCCAGCCAGCAGGCAGACCCTGACTGGCAGCACAGGGAAGGGTACAGGTGAGCTGAGCAGCAGCACAGCACATAGGATGCCTGGTCTGGAGCCTGTTTTCTCTGTTTTTCTGGAGTGCAACCCACAAACCAAGCTGGAGATCCTCAGCAGCACTAAATAAAGCACCCCAACACACAGCAAAACACTCAGTTAATCCTGCCCTCCCCAGGGAGTTCTGAGAGAGCATTTCTCCCTCTGTTTGGTGCCTTTCTCTTACATTTTTATTCTCTGTGTTTATTTTCCCAGGTGTGTGGTTCCTCACAGCCATTCCATTCACACACAAAATCCCTTTCCTGCCAGCGTGGGAGCATCAGGAGGAGCAAACTGGAAACTCGAGTTTGTGCTCAATTCCCGTGAGGAGAAACACTTGAAGTGAAGCCAAAATTTGTTCCCCAACATTTTCAGGTGGGAAGAAATCTTCTTTCACCTGTTGGAACAGAAAAATCCCCCCAGATCCTCCTGGCTGGCTCCTGTGCCTGCTTGGGAACGACTTCAGCAGCTGCACTGCTGAAAACACTCTCAGTGTGCTGCTGGAAGATTAGTGGCCACTTTACCCAGCCTGTGAACTCCAGATAAATCCCAGAACAGCAGCAGGAAGAAAGCAACATAAGCTGCAGCAGAAGGTCTCTGTTTATTGGAAATCCGTGCTCTGCGCCCGCTCCAGCGGCTCCAGGGTGACAAACGGCTCCACCTGCCCCTGCAAACCTGCAGCATCACCAAAGCAGCTGCTGCCCTCACCTCCCTGCCCTGCATTTGTGCTGCTCTGCTGCTCTGGAGTTAGTTGTGCCCCAAATTATACTGCTGTATTTATTATTCCTCCTTAATCCCCGTTGCTCGTGTGTGGTTTTGGACGCGTTGTGTCTGGACATGGGGATTCTGTCAGCTCTCAGTGTTCACATATTCCCATCTAAGGAAGCTGGAATTTCTGGTTTTAGCAGCTCCACAGGCCCTATCACCCAGCTGGGACCTGCCGCTGGTGGCACTGGCATCCACATCCAGCCCAAGGGCAGCCCAGACCTTCCCAAAAGCCCCGGTGGAATTTTTGGCACAGCCTGGGCACGGGGAATTTTGGTCTCCCAAACACCACCTCTAGAATTTTTGGCACAGCCTGGGCATGTGGAATTTGTTGTTCCGGGCTTTTGTGTTCCCAAAAGCCCTTGTGGAATTTTTGGCACAGCCTGGGCACAGGGAATTTTGGTATTCCCAACATTCCCCATGGAATTTTTGGCGCGGCCTGGGCATGTGGAATTTTGGTGTTCCCAACACCCACTGTGGAATTTTTGGCATAGCCTGGGCGCATGGAATTTTGGTGTTCCTAACCCACCTCTGGAATTTTTGGCACAGCCTGGGCACGTGGAATTTTGGTGTTCCCAACACTCCCGTGGCACTTTGTTCTTCCCAACACCACCTGTGGAATTTTTGGCACAACCTGGGCATGTGGAATTTTGGTGTTCCCAACACCCACTGTGGGATCTTTGGCACAGCCTGGGCATGTGGCAGAAGCTCTGAAGGTGTGATCTCTGGATGGTTTGGGTTGGAAGGGAGCTTAAAACTCATCCATTTCCATGGGCAGGAACAACTTCCACTATCCCAGGTTGCTCCAAACCCCATCCAGCCTGGCCTTGGGCACTTGCAGGGATGTGACAGCCACAGCTTCTCTGTCCTAAGGAAACAAATGCCATGGAAAATCCTCTTGAAGCACAAATTCAGCTCTCTAGCTGCTGACAGAAGCAAGAGCCAGAGGAATCCCTGTGGTTAAAACAACACTCACCTCCCTGTGAATAACCCTAATAACCCTGACATCAGACAATTTCTGCTCTCCACGGATTCAGCTGACTTTTGACAACCCACCAAGCTGCAAACCACACTCACTGAAAATAACAACCCCACCAGCATGGACCAGCCTGGATTTTCCACCTGGCTGTGGAGAGGTTTTTGTTTTATCTCCTTCATCCCTGCCCCATGCCAGAGCCCTGTGCAGGTAGGGCCGGGCTGGGGGACAGGAGCTTGGTGGGGCATTTCCAGAGTTTGGGCAGGGATCCATGAAGGGAACAGAATTCCAGAACTGTGCCAGGGTTTGGAGCTCAGCAGCTGCCCAGGTGCTGAGGGATTTTTTCAGGAAAACCGCACTGCAGTGGCTGCATTTTGGGATTTGGGGGATAGGGATGACTCCAACCTTGTTCTCTTTATGGCTCTGAACACAGGATATTCAAATATCCTCTCTGAGACTTCCCTCTTCTGGGAATTCAATCCATTCCCACATAAGTCAAAGAGCTGCTTTGACCTTCTCCTTCTTCTCCTTCTCCTTCTCCTTCTCCTTCTCCTTCTCCTTCTCCTTCTCCTTCTCCTTCTCCTTCTCCTTCTCCTTCTCCTCTCCTTCATCTCCTCCTCCTCCTCCTCCTCCTCCTCCCCCTTCCCCTTCTCCTTCTTACTTCTTCTTTCTTCTTCACTATTAATTATTATTAATTTTATTTTTATTTTTCAGCCAGGCTAGGAGGGAATGGAAGGACCAGGGAGCTGTGGGTTCAGGGAGCTGCCCCGTGTGGTTTTGATTTTCAGAGTCAGGAGGGAGTGTCCCCTCCTCCACAGCCTGCCCTGATCACTCTGGGGACATTTCTGGGCTGCAGAATTCAGCTGAATTTCCAAGAAGTTTGGGCTGCACAGGAATGTTTTATCTGTGCTTTATCACTTCCTTCTGATCCTGATACAGATACAGTCCTGAAAAGAGATAATGCCTTAACACTGCCCAATACCTGGAAAAACTTTCCACGAAACCTTTAGAGATCAGAACCTGAGCCCTGTCCCTGGCCAGAATTGATTTTATTTGATTTTAAGCCTCTTTCCTGACACACAGCCCATCAAAGGCACCCACTCCGGATACACTTAATTTACTTCAGTTCAAAGCTGTATTTTCAGGAGACCTTTACAAGGTCCCTGGTGTCCTGGCCAAAAATTCCCTACCTGTGCCCTGCTGCTCTGTGTGAATGGCCATGAGGAGTGTGCTCTGCCCATCTCCTAAATCTTAAAATTCATGGACTCCTAAATGCTAAAATTGCATGATTTAACACAACCCAGTTGTGCTATCATGAAAACATATATTCTTTACACAGAGAGAGGTTTTTAAAATATTAATGTGCACCTCTGCAGTTTTCTTCATTAGAAACACTAGGTGTTTTGAATATTTTTGTTTCTCTTATTTTCTTCATATTTTGAAGGTTTTTTATCTTTCCTTGTGGCAATTCTTTTCTGATTGTAAAGGTTGTTTCTTAGGAAGATGAATGATATCTGTGAAGACAGATATCCTCCATTCATTAGGATTTCTTATTTTAAAGCCATCTTGGAAACAAAATGCTTTAAGCAACCAGTGGCAGAAAACTGGATGCTTTTTACTGGGTTAGAGTAACTTCCTTTACTAAAAACTGCTGTAAAAAAGGGCTTCACTCTTTATATAAATGATACAGCTGCTGACATGAGAGACCTGTGCACAGTCTCAAATTAAATGCTGTAAAATTGAAGTAATCAAAATAAGACATCAATCACATGAAGATGTTAATTAGCAGACCTTGATATTTTCAACCTTACATTTAGATGGCTTACAGAGGGTAAAAGGATCAGCTAACACATATTAAATAATGCAGTGCCTGAAATGTGGATTCCAGGTGATTTATATTTTTGTCACATTTAAGAAACTTCAGGAATGATCCATCCATTACAAGCACCGTGAGTGTGACTCAATTTAAAGGGAACAAGTGCAGAGAAATCTGAAAGTGGCTCCTTGTTCTCAGAAATCCTTGTTTGGAAAGGATTTGTAGCAATCCTTCCCAAAACCACACGTTAATGTGGGTCTGTCCTATTTGTCTGTGCTATCAGGGCATTTCTTTTTCCCTTTGGCTTATCAGCTTCCACTGGGTTGTTTTAGATTTCTGATTTTACAAGACAACTGATGTAAGAGATAAACATCTCCTGTGTCTTTACCTAACATATAATTAGACCAGCAAGGGTCTGAGCCTTACAACAAAGCCTTAAAATGATAACTTGCTTCCCAGTATGTGACTGAGAGATTTAAATCTTCTCTTGAGGGAGAGTGGAAAGTACCAGTCCAGATATTTGAAGATGAACAGCATGAAAATACGTCAAATTCACTCAGGTGAGGTACAGGGATTGTGCTGTTATTAATTTTCAAACCTGCAATGGGACTTCTACAACGATAAATTCAGGACAAAGGAGGCCAGCTATCAAACTTCCACAGGTTAGCAAAGCTCTCTTTGGGAGGCAGTGGGAGGATTAGAAATGTGTCTGGAAAAAAAATAAAAAGAGCTGAAGGCTCCGAAGGCTTGGAAACATAATTTTATTTTTATTATTTCCCCCTTGCTATTCTTTTTCCTGTTGCTTTTTCCTTATTTATTGATAAGCTCAGATTCTTGTGCGAAAGAATCGAAGGGGTTTTTTTCCTCAGTCTTTCTAAAACTTTCTTGCCCAGATAGGAGGAAGGAGGGGAGGTAAATCCTACAGGGAATGTAGGAATTCACAATGAGAGCAGAGACAAAAGTGGGACGGATCCTGAGCTCACATTGCCTGAATCCATTCCTGGGATTGCACTGGGAGGGAATTTATTTGTGCCATTGAAAAGCTGGATCCCACATCTGTGAACACATCAGGGATCAAATTCTGCAGCTGGGTCCTGCCCTGGCTCTCCATGGCTGGTTCTGGCCCCGTTTCTTTGTGGGGTTGCAAATTCCACTGGGACTGAGCCAGGAGCTGCAGTAACTTCCAAACACACCAGTAAACATCCCTGCTGCGCCCCCAGAACCAGGGAATTCTCTGAGTGCAGTAGAAATGATTCCATAAATTGGCTAATGATGGATTTGCTGCTGTTGGACTCCACAGGAGCTGCCAGGTCAGTGATTCCCACACCACGTTTCTGTTCCAGCTGGGGTTTAGGTGCTGCTGCATGAGCTTGATGATTTTTGGTCTCAATTAAAAAGCAGAACCAGCCCCATGCACCTTTCAGAGACAGCTCAGAACCCAGAGCTGACCAGCAGCTGAGGCAGAGTAAGAAATCACACGTGGAATGTCTGCTCTGCACTTTCCTCTGCTCTTTGTTGGTGCAGAAAGTTCATTAATTAATTGTGTGTCACGCCAGGCTTCTCATCCTGCCCATGACAGCCTCTTCTTCTCCACTGAGTCAGTGTGTTTGCACCAATCAATTCATTATTCAGCCCCAAAATCTGCACAAGGCAAAGGTGTGCTTCAGGAGGAATTCAGTGCATTGTGACAAAGTACTTAATATGCATTACTGGGAAATAGCCCAAGTAAAAATATAAATATATAATTAAATTAAATATATATTTATATTATATAGCTATATTTAAATTTGTAAAAATTACAAATATCAATGTAGCTATAAGTATATATAAATAAATATAAAAATAGCTATGAACAGAAATATAAATGCAAATATATATGTAAATATAAACATACGTATAAATGTAAATATACATACAAATGTAAACCTATAGATATAGCTACAGACATATATGTATATATTTGCAATCTATATTTGCAATCTCTGAGCTTTAGCAATGCTTTTATATTGCCAAAAACACCCCAAAAACCAAAGCTTCTGTTCGTTATGATGGCACAAAGGAGGACATTTCCTCCCTTCATCTTTCCGTGTAGGAATTCAGATAGACAATGAACAGCAGCAACATAAATTTACCTTGGCTATTTTAAATATTGCTATGTGTATATATAAAAAAGATATAAAAAATCAACTTTTCCAGTTATCATCTCACTTTAAACACACTGAAAACAGGAGCTGGAGGCTGAGCTTTTATCTGTTCTTCTGAGATCTCTGGCTTGACTCTTGAACTCCTGCTCCTTTCTGTTCAGACAAGGGCCAAGATTTCTGCTGCCTGCCATGGGAACAGGACTGGGCAGTGGATGTGTGTTTGACACAGCAAAGCACACTAATTGAAGTCAAAATGGTTGGAGAGGTCTGCTTGGGTTGATTTTAATGAGGATTTTTAAAGCTGTCATCCTTCTCATGTGGGTTTTAGGTTGTTTTTTTTTTTTTTTTCATTCTGGGAGTTTTTTCCTTAGCAGCAATCTGAGTTATAAAGTGTTTAACCAGCCTTTTGTGTTTCCCCAATACCACAGAATCTGTGCAGCTCACCAATTCTAAAAATAAATACGAATGAAAGCCAAACCCTTTCTCTTTCCCTTCCCTTAATCACATCCCTCCATGAGCAGGGAGTGCACTTTGCCCAGCTGAATTTCCCTTCCCTCCAAACCCCATGAAAAGCAAACAGTGGTGGAGACGCATCTCCATGGCACACAGAACTCACTTTGAAATTCAAGTGACTGCACACAGGATTTTTTTTTTTCCAGATCTCTTTTGCAGCAGCGAGACAGCTTTTAAATGGCACCAGTGGCAACTGCTCAATAACCCAAATTACAAGGGCCAAATTCCATTCTGATAATTGCAAAATTAACTTGTGTCACTGTTTCAAGAGGGTGTTTCCCCCTGGGAAGAGGGCTGAGCCAGGTACGGGCATCCAGACCACCTTTCATTTAGCAGAATATATCAGTTTGATTAAAGTTAATAAAGCAAGAAGAGATTTAGCAAATGGAACTAATGTTCAGAGATAATTTCAGTTGGAATAAATGAACATGAGATGGGGAGAAGTAATTACAGGAATTTGCTGGAGACCTCTAGGGTGAAATGCACATGGCCACAGCACATTGTGTGAAGGAACAGAACAAAAACTAAACACAGAAATGGGATCCTTCAGATATCCAGGAGGAAACTGGGAATAGCCCGTGGCGATGCTGCCCTTGGGTTTGGGACAACCAAGAGGATTTCAGAGAACCTGGGGGTGAGATTTGGGGGAAAATCCAGGAGCTGAGTTATTGCCGCGGTCACTCTGCTCCTGGAGCAGCTAATGTGGTTTTCTGAGGAGAGATCACCCAACACCAGCACTGACCCAGCCACAGAATGGAATCCCAGAGTCCTTAAGGTGGGAAAACTCCCCCAAAACCATCGAGTCCAACCTTTGGCCCATCACCCCCTCCTCAGCCAGAGCAGAGCACTGAAACCATGTGCAGTCATGGAGAACTTGCTGCTCCTCTCATGGTCTTATTTCATTTCCTAGAATACTGAATTAATTTGCTTCTAGAGTCGTTTTTAGAAGGAAAAAGTCATGATAAACAGAAGGGGGTTACTCCATCAAGCAATTTTTTAACTTTTCCTCCTCTTTGGCTGCTGTGGGTTGCAGCACAGTGGCACTTGTTTACTCTGATGAACTCTGACTTTGAAAGACTCTGACAGGACTTAGCTGCACTCTTTTAATCTAAGAGCATAACCTGTAATCAATAAGCAAGGCTTTTAAAAACCATCAATAATTTATTCAAAATTATTCCGTTTTCCAGCCTTCCAGGAACACCGCTCCCGCCTCAACGTCATTTCAGCATAAATAACACGTTAATTTCACCCTTCCCCAACGCCAGCCTGGTTGCAGCAATATGAATTAATCCTGAAAAGCCACAATTCATTGTGCTGGATGAAATATTCAGAGCCTGCTGGATGCTGAGTGGTGCTCGTGGCACTTTGGGAGCTGCTGGGGCAGCTCTGACCCAGCATCTCTCAGCACATTCCCTGCAGGAAGGGGCTCCCTGCAGACTTTGCAGCTCCTGAGCTCTGGGAAATGCTGCTCTCACCTGGAAAGGGGCTGTGGGAAGTCGTGGGCACTGAGGTTTGTGTGAGCCTGGACAGATGTGCTCAATTTGCATTTCCAGGTTGTTCCCTCCACAGCCACACTCAGCAAATTCAGCCTCAAATCAGTGCTTCGGGCTCATTCCTTCCATCCTCATTTCAGTCCTGCATTTCATTGCTTTACCTAAATTAACACACACTCAGATGTATTTTTATACCTTAAAAAAAAAATAAAAATCTCTGTGTTTCCAGCAAGAGTTGCTGTGGTTAATTTGCAAAGCAGGATCCAGCTGCAAGGAATCACTGCAAATTTCCTGTGTGCAGGGAATTTCTGTAGATCCAGCATTATTTTAGCAAGGTTCATTTGTCTGGCTGACATTTTAAAATAGATGTATAAGCAGATATCATGGGCTACTCTTGTAACAAGCATAAAAAAATCTATTCTGTACTTAGTAGGAACTTGATAAAAAATAGAAGGGAATGCAAGCAGGTGACTGGAGAACTGCTGTGTGAACACACATGGAAGGTGATGTCCTCAATGGAGCTGGTGAGTATCAAAAGCACAAAATTCATTATTTTTTTTGCTGTGGATGTTGGTGTGATAAACCTTGGGCACAAGAGCAGTACCTGAGTAAGAAGCACAGGTGGCTGCCTCTGTTTCCAGCCCTAGGACTGGCCTGGTTTGACACCATTTGACCCTGGGGTTGCACTTTCACCCCACTCTTCAGCCAAGATAAAAGCACACAGCTGGGTCAGAGCATTCTGGGGCAAACCCAAGCTCAGTGCTCTGCAGGATGTCACCCCTGCCTTGGTGACACCAAAGCTCAGACACCCAATGGGCTCAGCAAGGACTGAAATCCATTTCCTCTGCTGGGAGCTGGGGCTGCTGTGCCCATCCTGCTGGATATCAGGTGCTGGGAAGGATGCAAGTTTGACAAGTCTCATAGATATGGATGCAAGGCAGAAAGATTTTTGAATGTAGAGTCTGATGAAGGAATAGAGATGGAAGCGAGTTTTGATATAGAAGAGAAGAATTGCTGAGCCAGTCTCACTGGATAACCAAGGAGGCAAAGGGTGTGTGAGTTAGAAGGAGTTTTATGGCTTAGAGCAAAGGATAAACCCACCCCAAACAAGATGTTTTTACCAAGCAGAAAGAGAGCACAGGCAAACAAGGCAGCAAATGTGGCAAGCAGAAAAAAGGTCTCAGAATTTTCCACTGCAAGAAAACTGAAAAACAACTTCTAGCTTAAACTGTAATGTACTAACTTTTAGTGACTGGAAAATAGTGACATGAATATGGTAATTACAGTAGTTATGATAGGCTATAGGTGATAGTTAAGGTATAGATTGGTTCTACTGTATGAAGATGCTCAACAAAGAAAAGTCTATAATGCATTGTAACCAAAAGAAAAGTATATCATGCATTGTAACCAAAACAAAAGTCTATAATGCATTGTAACCAAAAGAAAAGTATAGAATGCATTGTAATCAAAAGAAAAGTATAGAATGCAATGTAACCAAAACCAAAGGGTCTCCAGGCCTGCCTGCAGCTGGAGCTGACAGCTGTGGGCACAGCTCTGTGACCCATAACCCTGGACTGCTGTGACACCTTGGATGCAATAAACTGCATTTTGTATACAATAAACTGCATTTTTGATACAATAAACTGCATTTTGGAGAGCCCCTTGAGTCCCACATCCCTCATTTAGGCTCTCACAATTAGGGATTGAGCCTCGGGGCTGTTCTTGCTGTGCTGTTGGTGGGGGATTGACCCGTGTGAAGCCCCTGATGCTGCTGCCAGGGCTGGAGCTCCCTGAGCACCTCAAACCCAGCTGGGAAAGCAGCTTAGCCAGAGATCCTCCCTGCACGGCCACATCTGCTCCTGTGCCACCAAATCCTGTCAAGGACACGGGGCAGGAGCCTTCAGTCCCAAAATGACAGACAAAAGGGAGCTCACAGAAACAATCTCAGCGAGTTTTCCTTCCCCAGGGGCTGCAGAGGGAATGATGAGCCGTGTAAAAGGGAATTTGGTGGGGGGGGGGGGGTTTAACTCACTATTGTCTTCTTGTTTTGCTTTGACCTGCAAAACTTCTCTCCATTCTCCTTTCTCCTGTGTGGATTACACAATTAAGTGACAAAGGCATGTTTTTGACATCTGTCTGATTTCCATGACAACAGATTATGAAACCAGGTGTAGTGAGCATGCGAGACGAAACCTGAGGAAAATGATGAAGCTAAACGAAGATTTAATCAATGTGAACAACAGCAACAAAATGGAGGGGGGAGGAAAGACACCACAAAGGTATTTCTTTCATGGAAGACGTGTATTTTTCTATCTCCTTTACAAAATAAATTTATTTTTTTATCTCCTTTCTGCTATCCAAGCATTATAGGATAAAGGATATCCTGTACTCATTAGGGAAAGGCAGATGGAGCAGATTTTGGAAGAAAAGGATCAATTTGTGTCCTTTGCTGAGCAAGTCTGGGTCCCTCCTGGAGAAAGGGGAGGGTGGTGCTCATGTGCCAACCACGAAAAATTTTCCTTCTTCCTCTTCCTCTTTTGAAAAACAGGAGAGATGGAAGGAACCAGGAGCTGCTTTGTCAGGATGAGTTTCAAAAGGCTAAAAGGTCATTTCTGGGAGGAGGTTAGGCTGCTTTCCCTGCTATCATGAATCCAATTGCAATGAGAGATATTTATGTTTTTAAGGAAAAGATATCTCTATATTTTGGAAAGGTGATTGTTGGGAAAAAAAGGTGCAAAGGGAAACTGTGGACTCTCCATAGCAGCAGAGAAGATCAGGTCGGAGAAGCGTCTGTGCAGCCTGGTCCAGGGAGAGCTGCTCCTCCCTGGGGATGGGGAGGATTCCATGGATTTCCCAAATCTCTCCAAGCCTGGTTTTTTGCCATATTCGTCCCATGAGCTCTGAAATCCCCTCAGTTGCTCAGCCCCTGATTTCAGCTCCAGCAGCTTGCTTGTAGCACTGGCTTAAGTTCATAAACCATGTCACAACAGGCTAAGCTGGACATCTTGAAGAACTGCCAGAAAAAGGGCAAGCAAAGAAAATAACTGTAATCCACAGCCTGTTGAAAAGAAGAGGCATAAATAAGTTTTAAAGCCATGAGCACACAGAGGAAGAAATCATGGGAAGAGCCCTGAGTGACTGAGCAAAGAATTGGTATTTAGGCTCTGTGTTGGTATTCCAGAGGCAGACAGTGAATAATAAGGGTGAGGCCGATGTTGCCTGATTTTCAAGGATAGCTCACATCCATTTCAGTGAGCACACCTGGATTTCCTGCTGAAATTCTCTTTCTGCAGGGGAGGGGGTGGCTCGGCAGGGCTGGAAGCAGCTCTGGGAAGTGTAATTCACTGGCTTGACTTGCAGTGGGGACTGGGAGAGCGGTCAGGGAGAAATCCATGTGAATTTTGGAGCATTTGTCAACAGTGTTAGGAGTTCAATTTGGCACAGGCAGGGGCATAATAACACTGGAGTTACTTTGGGGCCCTCGCAGGTTGCAGCATAAATCTTCCAGGAGCTCGATTTGTGTTCATTTTATGTGTGAAACATTAATAGATTTTTAATATACTGGCACAAGATAAAATGAACTTCAGCGACATCAAAAAGAAAAATCGACTTTGCACAAGGCACGGGGAAATACACTGGTGTGTTTTACACTGTGCTGGGAACTTGTGTGAGGGTCAGGGTGGCTGAAACACAGCTTACACAGCCAAGAAGATTTGTTAGCTGTGGTAAAGGGTTGTTTAGAGGAGTAGACACCAAGAAGTGCAGGTTTATGTGCGGCTGAAACGCTGCAGGGCTTCCAAAGCACCTTAAAACCTTAAAACATTCATTCTGTCTCCAGCATTTAATCCAAATTAATTCTAAACCTCCCGTTTTCTAGGTTGGGAAGTTAAAACCACCAGCTGAGTCACTCAGCTTGATTTTGAAGGGTCTGAAATGCCTCTCGATATTGGAGATGGGGAATGACCTCCAGGAACCTGCTGTAAACATTGTCCATCGATGGGGAATTGACAGAGGGGAAGATTTCCTCCACAGGGAGAGGTTTGCTTATGGACTGTGAAAATCCATAGGACCTGTGGACAAAATTAAAGGTAAAAATTGGGTATTGGAGCACTGGATTTGGGCACTTTCCATCAGCTGGAAAGTCAGCTGAGTTCCAGATTTGTCTGGATAAATAAAAGAGGGGTTTCTCCATGTTTCTCCCCTATCACTGCCTTATAAATATTTCACTTTTTTTGTCTGCAAGCTCCACTCTCTTGGTTTCTACGTTGCCCAACCAACTCTCCATCCCGAGGGTTGGTGCTGAAATATGAAAATGCTGAAGTTCTCTGCTCTGCCCAGTGCCCAGGAGCTGCTCCCACCTCTGGCAGAGCAGGAGCAGCAGGGTCATGGCACGGGGTTAACTCCCAGCCTCACCATTATTTTGGTGCTTTGCATGCAAACGGCATCACAAATGTTATATGGAGTTATAAAGTTAATATAAAAAGCAGATGGAGAGAAATTAAAAGAGATAGTCAGGGGAGAAGAGATGAGATATAAAAATAGATGGAACTGGTGAAGCATGGAAGTTGCAGAAAAGCTGTTCCAGATGTCAGGAGCTGCTCCAGAGAGGCCTCATCCCAGAGACAGGGAGTGGCAGGGAAGTACACTGATAAAGGGAGGAATATGCAAAAGTCCTTTCACTTTTGCCTCAAAAAACTGCCAAATACTGTTTTGAATTCTCATGTCTTGCGAATTATCTCACGAACTTGAAAGAAGCAACAATTAGACTAAATGTCACACCTTATTTATTAATATTTTATCTGGAAAATATAGAAAGATATTTGTCATTTAAAGCTAGCAAGCAAAAAGTGTACATACTTTATTCTGCAGCCACAGAAAGTCTTTAAATTTGCTTAATTTGTTAAAGGTCTTAGCACACACCTGAATTTATCTCAGAATCCATTTATTTGGGCAAATCTGGGATTAAATAGTGTGGTTCCTGCAGAACTTCTGGATGAAAAAATAAGGTTCTGTGCCTGGATACAAATATTAATTACATTATAGTTTTTATCCAAATTTCCAATCCTCTCTAGCTGAAGTGGTTAATAAGGGTGGGAGAGCAGGATGTGCCATTCTGCTCTGAGCTGGTTGGTGACACTGATGAGCACAGCTTTATTAGGGGAGCAGATGTTGTGGTGCACCCTGGAGCTGTCTCTGATAAGGAGTGCTGCCTTCCCGAATTTGCTGACAAATATTATCCAATATTCCAGCCTCAGCACCAGCCTGGAGCTCTGATCTCAGACCATGAGTCTTTGTGATCTCAGCTCTGTCCTTGGCGCAGCAGAGCCACCTCAGCCTCACCAGCCCCACAAACCCTTCTGGGGTTTGTTTCTCCTTCAAGGCTTTGCAGCAGGAGGTGGAAACAGGGAATGAGTTGGGTTGGAAAGGACCTTAAAGCTCATCCAACCCCATCCATGGGCAGGGACACCTCCCACTGTCCCAGGTGCTCCCAGCCCTGTCCAGCCTGGCCTTGGGCACTGACAGGGATCCAGGGGCAGCCCCAGCTGCTCTGGGCACCCTGTGCCAGTTTATATCTGTATTTATTTATATTGGCTCCCACAAGGTTTTACACAGTGGCAGAGGTAGAGAAGGGATTCTTCCCAGGAATATTAATTTGGCTTTAATTTAACAATCTTCAGAATTTAATGGCAAAGGTAAAAAGACAGATTTGGTCACTGGGCTTTATCTGGAGATTTTGGGTTGGGTACAAGTGGCTGTGGGAAGAATCAGGGAGTCACAGAATCAGAATGGTTTGGGTTGGAAGGGTCCCTAAAGATCATTTATTTCCAACCCCATCCATGGGCAGGGACACCTCCCACTGTGCCAGGCTGCTCCCATTCTGTCCAGCCTGGCCTTGGGCACTGCCAGGGATGCTCTGGGCACCTCCCAGGGAACAATTCCTGCCCAAGATCCCATCTAAATCCCCCCTTTTCCATCCTACAGCCATCCCCCATGTTCTATCACTCCACACCCTTGTGCAAAGTCCCTTTCCCTACTGGAAGGCAGATACCCTGCCTGGAATGCTTCATTTCCAGCCTCAAATGTGGTGCATTCCTTGGGAGCCAAATGGCTTCCCAGAAGATTTTTTAGGCTGGAGAGGCTCTCTGGAGCAGTCTCCCCATCAATACCACGCTCAGACAAAGTAAGAATGTAGCAATTAGATGACATTTGTGGCCATTACCATCAAAGAACAGTATATTAATGATGTTCTACACAACCATTTCCCAGTATTTCCTTAGAAACTCTTGTTGGGTCTAGCCATAAATGTCTCATAAAAGCTATAAATATTCAAGAAAGGAAGTCAGTTACATATAAAGACCTCTAATAGGCACTATGAATGAGTTCTGAACCGTATAATAGCCAGGCACCTGTGAAAAATGGCAAGAGGATGTGATCTATACATTATATATGAGGCACTTTGCTACAGCTGCGAAGATTTCGAGTTATTCAGCGGAGCTAGAAAATTAAAACAAGAGAATAGAGCAAGAAAGGCATTTGAATTAAGTCTTGTGTGGTGCTGCTTCTTACTCAGCCATCGTTATAATAATTTGTTTTGCACAAAATAGATTTATAAAAGCTCATAAATTCTGGTTAAATGCAAATCCACGTTGCTGGTGTTTATTTAACTTTCTACAAGTTGCTCACAATGGGTTTGTGACCAGAGTGGATGAATCATTCCAATCAAATGCAGAGCTGGACACTGAGATGTCACTGAGCCATATTTTGGTTATGTCGTGTGCATTTTTAATACACAGCCAATAAAATCACTGTAAAAATGATATTCACCTTGATACTGAACTTTTAAGGTTTTTCTCTCTCTCCTCCCTTCATTCTTTTCCTTTTAATCAGCAGCAGCAGCCAGACTTGCTGCAGCTCCTGGGCTTCCATGGACACCAATAAAAATTTGTCCTGAGCACTGAGCAGAGCAATTCCTGGCTGCAAAAGGCAGAGGAAAGCTCTGGGTTTGGGGGGAGCTGCCTGACATCACCTGCAGATTTACAGGGGCACAGGGTCTGAACCCACTGAGCCTTTTGGGGGTGATGGACCCACACAAAATGACCCTGACTGAAAACGGGGCTCCTGAGCAAGAGGTTTGCTCAGGGGTGACACAAGAATGGCACCTGAGGGACCTCCTGGAGCAGCTCCTGGCTGGAGCCCGTGGCTCAGGGCCTGCAGGAATGGTGCTGCACAAACAGAGCTGATCCTGGCAGGATGCTCCAGTTTGGGATGCTGTGACACTCCAGGGACCAGCCACCCCTGAGCCAGCTGGGCATGGACGTGGAGCAATCCCTGCTGGGCAGCTGGGGAAGCTCTGTGCTTCAGCCTGCAAAATGTTTGAAATGGGGACTGCATTTTCTTCCTTTCTCTCACAGATCTGCCTCAGGTAGCTGAGAAAATTCCTGGTGGCTGGAACAAGCAGCTGTGAGAAAGTCTGTTCCCTGCTCCACAGCAGCATTCCAGTGCTGAGAGTGACATTTCACAACCAAATCAGAGAAGCAGCTGAAGATTCCACATTTCTCTGATCATTTTTCTAAAAGCCTGACATGACACCTCTTTGAGAGGCTTCAGTCCCTCTGTGACTGGGTGGGCTTGAGGCACTGAGGTGTCCCTGTGTTCAAACAGTGACCAGACAAGGGAGGTTCCTTGTCCTGCAGCAGTTCCCAGCTGTGTGGCACAAACCCCTCCCGCTCTCCTGGTGCCTCTCTTTTTGGGAGATCCCTGGGATTTCTGTGTGAGGAATCCTTGTGCAGCTCTTCCTACACTTGAGCACTGATTGAGTGGGAGAAAAGCTCTGAGCACCCTCAGAATTCACTTCAGCATCAATGAGAATTCCAGCACTCGCTGCGGAGCCTTCCACTCCCTCAGAAGAGCTGGTTTGGTTTTATTCACTGGTGTTTTCAGCCCTCCTCACCTGGCAGTGTGGGGTTTTCCAGAGATGAGTTGGATATCACATTGATATGCTCCAGAGGTACGAGGAGAGCGTGTAGCAGCTCTGGGAAACAAGTGCCACAAGCAGAGGTCACAGTCATCAGGGTGTGTTTGAATCCTGCCTAATGAGGAACAGCCCTTGCTAAATAAATAATTAATGCATGCATTTATTGAAGGCGAACGCTGTCATGATCTTCAGGTACCGAAGCTGAAAAAGCTACACAAGGGATGAGAGCAGAGCATTGTTAGAAACGTTCTTTCAGATGTTTGTGCCAATGGAAGCAATGGCTGCATGCAAACAGTCCTGGGCTTTTTGGTGGTTAAGAGGCTTCCCAAAACTTCAGCTTCTTTCTCACCCTTTGGGAATGAAAGATTTTCCTTTATTAATGCAACAATCTGTGGCTCTGCATGGTCACAAGTTACCTACAGAAACTGCCAGTGACCAGGAAAAATGTTTTCACTTCCAGTGCACCTGAAAAATTTCCACAGTTTGGCTTTTCTGGATGCCTCTGTGACTCAGAGTGGCCCCTTGGCTGTTCTTGTTCTCTCCTTTCCCAGTAGATTATTCATCTGCCTTCCAGTCTAAGCAGGAGCAGTGCAAGCTGCTCCACCAGAGCCTTGTCCAACCACAGACACACAGAATTCCCCAGGGATCATCCCCTCTGGAGAAAGGAGGAAAAACCTGCAGGGGGATAGAATATAAGAAAATAACGATAGTGTAGAAGGTAATCTCACCCCTAAGGAGTTGCAGCTGGGCCAATTATCAAAGATTGGGAACAGGCCTGACCTTAACAGGCCACAGCTGTACCCAATGAGACAAAGAGCTATAAAAGAGTGGGGTGGTATTGAGAAGGGAACTGGAGTCAGTTGGGTGCTTTGTGAAGGAGAAAGAGTCAGTGCTCTGAGGAGCTGCCCACAAGAAACATCAAGCAGGTATGAAACTTTTGTGATTCGGAGACAACAGTATGGAACCCCTGGAATAAGATGACAACAAAAGCCCCCCACAAGACATGACTATTTTTCATATTTCCATCTCTCCTCCTATTGCCGAAGGGGCCAAAATTTCCCTTTTTGTGCCAGTGGGGAGAAAACGCCACCACTACAGCCCTGGTGGAAGTCCTGGGTTCACCCCAAGGTGCAGCACTGGGAGCTGCAGTGCTGGGAAACCCTCTGTGGGTTTTTGGGGGACACCTGGGGTCACTCCTCTCCTTGAGGCAAATCCGAGGCCCAGGCTGAAGCCTTGGCTGGAGTAAATCAGCTCAAATGGCCAAGTTTTGAGTCCCTGTGGCTCAGAGTGCCAGGCTGGCCTCGGGAAGGCTCCTCCAGGCTGAGGAGATGCTCTCTCCACGCTTTGGAGAGAAGTAATGAGCACTCAGGGAGGAATTGAAAGAGAACTGAGTTCATTTTCAGATTTGTGGGAGTCCTTTATCATCCGAACTGCGATGGAAAGGATCTCCTTGAAGAGTGTAACACTCAGACAGAAGCCAGGCGCGGCCTGGCTCTTAATCGCTCTCCAAATTGATATAAAATACAGAGCAGGAGCTACAATATTAAAAATAAAAAGCTTCCTAAGAAGCTCATTCTTAAGCATTTTCGGCTTTGATGAAAGGAAGATATTTTATGTGTCGAAAAAGTCTCCGGTGCTGGCTCTTGGCAGCAGGCTTGAGGGAAGGGATTATTCCATGGCTGTGGTTGTACATCACCTGCTGAAGGGAAGACCAAAGCTATAATTAGGGCTCTCCCAGTGCCATCATGTTGGGTATCTTTGGATAATTGTTGCAGCCCACATGCCTGTCCATATGTTTTTCTGTGGAGGATAATTAATTCTCCTCTTCTTCAATACAAAGTGTGGTTTATGCAGGGAGTGTATCTTTATGAGCAGGAGAATTCCTGTGTAACAGGAAAATAAAGCTCCTAATCCTGCCATTCCCCCGGGGAAAATCCAGCCGGGCAAATGGCATCGAGGTCTTAATTCTCAGGAGCTGTTTATAGTGAGTGAGAGGAGCACCCCAGATGAGGCAGGGCTGCTCAGAATCTGCCATCTGGCCGGGCAGCAGAGCCCGGGGCTTTGGCAGTTTTAAACTGGCATTGTTTTTAAAGCCTGGGCTTCCCCTGGCGCGTTAATGCGGTTTGGAGAGGGAGAGCAGCCCCTGATTGCTGCGGGCACTGCTCAGGAACTGGCTTTGAACAGGAGCACCTGAGAATTCGGGGCTGGGGAGGTGGGGAGACAATTCCAGGTTTTCCTAAAGTGGGTGAGCACAGGCGCAACCTCCAGCTTATTTTATTGAGCCCTCCAAAGCTGTGTTTGCTCCTGAGGGATGCACAAAGCGCTTGTTTAAAACCTCAACCTGTTCCTTTCGAGGTGGCGATTCTGTGCGCTCCCTGACCAGCCCGCACCTCCACCTGCCCCGATGTTTCTCCAGCAGGGAAAACAGCTAAAAATTACAGTTATTAGTCACTATTCTCCCCTTCTTCTGAGTCATTAACATCAATTACTAACCACTGCATTGTCAATTAAGACTATCACTTGCTGCTATTCACTACTAATGTGCTAATTGTCATCAATTCACTGCCTCAATTATGTGGTCATACACTTGCCTCGAGGTATAGAGATGTGATATAAGGATCCGGAGGAGAAACGAGCTCTCCCTGGTTTTAATGCAGGGAAAGAAACCTGGAGTGAGTCTGAACATGGATGGAGTTTTTCTCCTAGAGAAAAATTGTTCTAACGCACAGATAGATGATGGTGAGGGAAACAAAAACTACAATTAAAGCCAAGTGTTTTACAAGACCCTTTTTTATTCCTGACCCTTCCACTGAAAATGTGACGATGTTTCCCCTGCAATGGATTTGTGGATCGTGTTCACTCTGTAATCATGTATATATTTTTGCCTAATTATATCTGATTGCTTACTGCATGTTGTACTTTCTAATGAGCATTGAATTATTAATCTGCTGCCGAGCCTTTCTCAGCATACAAAAGGGAAAGATGTCTGGTGTCATTGAACACAGCCTATTGTGTTCCCTTCAAGCAGCAGCAAACTTTAGGATTCAGCAGTGTGCCAGATTCTCACTACAGACACAGCCGAGTTCTCTTTGACAGGTTTTAAATAATATGTTTTTGGTATGCTTTATCTGACACTAAGCTGCCCTGAAAATAGTAGAGGAATTCTGCTAGAGAGAATAAAATCAGACAAACTCCTAAAAAAAAAAAAATCCTTCCTGCCTCTATTTTTCAGTCCTTAGGCAAATAACCTTGTAGGCTGTATGGAAGGGTTTGATTTCTTTCATGCAGTTGCTCAGCAATCCAAGGAAATAAAGCAGAGATGCTTATCCAGAGCAAGGGTCCAGGGAAAATGATGGATCTTTTTCCCAGCAAAGGAATTGGGATTTTCTGCCTAAAATTGTGATGGGAACTTGATTTTCACGTGCAATATTTATCTGTAATGGGGTGAAATCCTATTTCAAGCCATTCTGAGCATTGGCACAGGAGCAGCTGGGGCTGCCCCTGGATCCCTGGCAGTGCCCAAGGCCAGGTTGGACACTGGGGCTGGGAGCACCTGGGACAGTGGGAGGTGTCCCTGCCATGGCAGGGGGGAAAAGAGGAACTTTACGGTCCCTTCCCACCCAAGCCATTCCCTAATTCCAGGCTGAATCTATAATCTGATCCCAACAAACCCTCTCTCTGCAGGTGCTGTGCTGTTGCTGAGTCCCAGCCCACCCCCACACCGAGAATACCCACCTGCGGGCAGGTAGGTGCCAAAGGAGGGGCTTTGGATGGAGGGGACACACACCCAGTGCAGACTCTGAGCTGAAAGCCTTTGGAAATGGTTTTCCCTGGAGGGCAGTGTCCTCTGGCTGAGATTTGGGGGCTCTCCTGCTCCTCCAGGGCACAGGGGGAACACTGGCTCTTTGTCCTTAGCCAGGCTCTCCCGAGCTCTGTGGAACCTCTGGGCTTCTGTCCCTCGTGGCATCAGCTCCTGTGGCAGGTGGATCTCTGCCCTGTGTGTGCACAGAACTTGGAGCAGCTCCTGGGCCGTGTTGGGGGGGTGCAAGCCCGACCTCAGCTGGTGTTTTATTACGTGGGAGAGTGTGGGAATCCTGACAATCGAGGCTTTTGGGAAAGCTGCAAAAGGCAGGGCTCAGACCCAGCAGAACTGTGATTGGAGCTGAGCAGTAGCCATGAGATAGATCAGCAGAAAAATTATATGAGAATTAGAAAGTAAGGACAGATGGAACAATGGTCTGTGTATTAATAGAACAATGGTCTGTGTATTAATGCTTGTCTAGAATAACTCCCTAAGCTGCAGAAAATTTCATCTAGTGAGATATTAGGAAGTTTCAAGCTTAATAATGGAGCTCTGTGCATTGTGTCTTAAGGCTTACAAGCAAATACTGTGTTTGAAATAAGCAAGCATTGTTTAACCAAAGGTACCTGTGCTTATAGTGATTGGATAGAACTACTGTCAATATGGAATATATACTATACAGATATAAATACTGTCAATGTGCTTTTGCTTTGTAGGATTGGTCAAACAACTTTTAAAGTGAGTTGTACATTGAGTTCTGTGTCTGCTGCCTGGGATGTGAGCTGCTGGCAGCTTCCCATTGTCATAGCCATGGAATGAGACTGATGCTGGAAAATACAACAGCTCAAGAGGTGTTCTCCAGCAGTCCCATCCTGTCTGTGATCTGTACAGACCCCTGGGCAGCAATATGAGAGATGGGGTTTGCTTTTCAAGTTTGAAGTGTTTTATTTGCTCCCTAAATCTCTGAACCCCCTGCTCGTGCTGGACAATGGAAATGGCAGCCTTGGCTGCTGGCATTGCTGCCTTCTGGTGATTGTTCCTATCTGATGCTAAAGCCGATTTTCATCTCTGAAGATGTTCCAGGCTCAGTGTGTTAACTTAGATTTTGGCAAAAAGGAATGAAACCAATGTAAGAAGTTAATATTTGTGCTGGTTTGTTTAGAAGCTTTTAGATCAGCTTGAGGAAAATTTGGGGAAGAGAGGTGAGGTTCAAATGTTTTATAACTGTGGGGTGAAACATTTCTTTGGCTCCATCTGACTGAAATATCAGCTTCATTTTAACTTAATTGCATGAATTTGGGGTATTTTTTTCCATATCTAGATTTTTCTTTTGGATTTGCTTATTTGTTCTCTTATCTCTGCTTCATGACAAAAATTTCTGGGGGAGAACAACTCAACAGAGGCTGCAGCTTCCACACATTTTAACTGCTGCTTGTTGAAATTAGTTTAATAGAATAATTACTTCTTTTTCCAAATATGCTTTTAATGTGGAGTGATTCAGGAATGCAGTTGTCAAAGGGGAGGTAGGGAGGAGGAGGAGGGAATCACTGAATAATGAGGTGGGAATGAGTCAGTGTGTGAGGGCAGCACTCCCCGATCCCCCCTGTGCCCCCCAGTCCCAAAAGAGCTGCTCATCCCAGGATGTACCTGTCCCAGCTGGGGACACCAGGGCAGCCTCTGACCTTGAAAATGCAGCTTTGGAAGCCAAAGCTTGGCACAGCCCAAGGGAACTTTTATGGATCTTTAACAAGAATGTAAAGACTTTGTTGCACCTCCCAGTCTCCCCGAACTGACTGTGTAAAATTTCATGGCTGGGGTCTGAATTCTCACTTTCTGGCACTGGGGAGAATCCTGGAATGGTTTGGGTTGGAAGGGACCCTAAATCCCACCCAGTGCCACCCCTGCCATGGCAGGGACACCTCCCACTGTCCCAGGTGCTCCCAGCCCCAGTGTCCAGCCTGGCCTTGGGCACTGCCAGGGATCCAGGGGCAGCCCCAGCTGCTCTGGGCACCTGTGCCAGGGCTGCCCACCCTCCCAGGGAACAATTCCTTCCCAATGCTTTCAAATCCTTGATGCCTGGATGCAGGGAGCTGCAGCCAGCTGAGGTGGTTGGGTGTGTTTTGGTGAGACAAATCTCCAGGCTGATGTTCTCCTCCTGATTTTGCTCTCCCAGCTGTAAAGTCCTGCTCCAGGTGTAATAGACCTCCTCCTTTCCACCCCTCCCTGAATTCCAGTGATGTTGGTTTATTTGAACTGTAATAATAAAAGTGGTGGCCCTCCTTTATTAATGCCAGGGAAGGGGAGAGATGAACAGCCCATAAATTACATCAGCATCAGATGCTCAGAGGGGAACTTTGGGTAGATCTCAAAGGACAGAGACAGAGGGAAAATCAGCTGCTGTGGTTAGAAGGAACTGGGAATTGTTGGTTAATTCAGACACATAAATAATAAAAAGTTGCCAAAGTCCAAGTTAGTTTTTGCATTTGGTTTGAGGGTTTTTTAGGAGAGAGAGCTTTTTCTTCCTCAAACCACCTGCTGTAGACCTAGAAAAGATTTCAAGAAGTTGAATACATCTCCTTTTTCCTCTTGAAAACTTCCATCCAGTTTTATTATTTGGGTAGGTAATACCACAAATACAGATGGCATTTACCCTTGCCTTGTCTCCTCCCAATCTGTTCTCTTTTCTGGGTTAATACCTTCTCCCACTCTGCTCTTCTATTTCAATGTAGTGTTTAAAAATAAAATGGCAGATTTCTCTTTGCTTTTCCTCTCTGTTTCTTCACATTTATATTTTGACTTTGTTACCTTTGGCTCACCTCATCTGCCTACATAGAAAGCTTTTTTTGTTTGTTTGTCAGATTCTTCTACATAACTTTTCCTAGAACTCAGAGTAAGCCCTGCTTAAAGAACAACTTTCATGCCTTTCAACTCAATTCGTTTTCTCTTAGTACATTTTATTCTTTATAACATCAAGATTTATGATTTACAAACAGCACAGAAGCGAGGAGTTATGGGAGACAAAAACAGGAGGGTGGGGGAAAAATAAAATCTGTATTTTAGTTTGGGTTTCTGCCTAAAGGATGACACTGGGTCCATTTTCCTCCAGTACAATGGAAGGTATTGAATTTGGAGATTCATGCATGAACTAAAAATTGGCAGGAAAAAAATCAGTTTAGTGAAATTCAAAGCAAATTCCTACAACGAAACTGTGTGGGGAGTGGGGGTGTCAGATGGAACTGTAATAGAAAATTTTCCTTTAAATTTTTTTTTCTGACAGTATTTTATTAAAAACCCCACAAGCATTTGAAGAAGAAAATATTGTTCGCAGTGTAGAAGTTCGAACGTAGCACTTTGAAAACAGGAGTGAAACTCTTCTGTCTCCTTCCACACATCATCCTTCGTTTTGGAAGTGCTCCAAAAGAAATCATCTAAGCCTTTCAAACCAACTTGTTTCACTTTCTTGTTCTAAAGGCATTCTTTAAGCCAGACTCTATTTTGACCACCTTCACTCTCCCTAATAATCATCTCCTTGATGGCTCTACCACAACTAGAGGAAAAAAAAATCCAATTCTCCAGCGGCAATTGTGGTGCTTGCCTGTCCCAAGAACATAAAGGAAGGTTCCTGCCAGCCCGTGCCGTCATTTGCAAACTCTTTGTCACATTTTGTCACAGCAGGGATCAATATTTGCCACGGTGCCAAGGCGGCAGCTCCATATGCCGCCTCTTTTCGTGGAGGGCATGCCAAAAATAACACTGTGGTGTAGCTCCTGGGGGAGGTGGTGCTGTGGACGTGGACAAATGGATCTGGTCTCCTCTTAAAGCATCCCTGGTCACCCCTCTGTTGGTCCAAAAGGCAACCAGAGCTGTACCAGGGGCTATTTGGGCTGCGAGGGCTCGCCGCGGGTCTCAGCGGGAGCTGGGTGGATGTTTGGGTGCTTAACACCACTCCAGCATTTCTGCAGGCTGATTAATCCACAGAAAGCTTGTAATTATCCCAGTGTTTCCCTCTGGACTCCTCAGCATGTGTTGGTGTCTGGCTGGCTCTTTGTAGCATATGTTCTCCCTCTCCCGAGCCCATCCCGGAGCGCATCCGTGGGGTCAGGGCCACGCGGCCACTGTGGCCCTGCAGGGCGACCCCTGCCCAGCCTGGTGCTCGTTAAGGTTTGGGGTGACAGTGCCATGGCAACAGGAGGCTGTGCACGCACCGATTAGCAAACAACATTTGCTAATTAAAGGCAGCTCCAGGCTCAGCGCTCGCTGCGTTCACAGTGCGAGAGGCAGCGGGACGGGTTTGTCACTGAGGTGTGGCAGCAAACACTCTGTGCTCCTGCTGCTCCTTGCCACTGCTGTCTGAGCCCTCCCCATGAACTCACCCTTCTGAGAGCCCAAAATGAGCCCCAAGTGCTCCCCTTGACCTAAGGACTCTCATGTACCTGTGTGTAGCTAATAAAGGCACCATCGTGACCAGAGAGGAATTTTATTCACTCACCAGTTGGCACAAGGCGTTTTCTGGTGGCTGTGGGTGCTGCTTTGGTTTCTACCCATTAATTCAAATTAATATAGAATTTCCAGCTGCAGCTATTTTCTGGTATTGAGAGAATCTGATGTGTTCATGTTCTGGTTAAGTTCTTTGGGTTCTTATTTCCTGACAAAAAATGAAAGGCAGGCATTTGATGGATTCTTCTTTTCCTTAGACAACTTTGATGACCTTGTGCTTTTCAGTCTTGGAAATTACCCCAGGCACTGCAATATCTATAAAATGTATTTTCTTCCTCTCCTTTCCACACCCTGTGATTCTCAGTAAGGTGTGGTCAGGCTTGGCTTCCTGGGCAACCACACACATCCAGCCACAGCATCCCCCAGGGAAGGACTTTTCTCCTTGGGTCCCTCATGGATCAGGGTTTTCCTAGGAGCAGAGGACATGATTCAGTAGGAATTCCACAGAAATGAGCTGAGAACTGTGGTTGGTAGGTTCTGAACACTACCCATCCCTTCTTACTGCTGCTGCATCTCTCCTCTGTCACTCACAATTTCCTTTTTCTTCTTAAAGAAGGTGCCAGACGTGCACAGACAGAGCCAAAAGCTGATTTCCTCACCCCAAACTCCTTGAGGAACAGGGTGTGCTGGGAATGGGGTCTGCAATCCTTTCCTCTCCACACAAAGCAAAGAATTGATGGTGACTCTCAGACTGAGGGCAGGATCTCACCAAGTCATCATTTTCCCTCTGTATTTTTGTGGTTCCAACCTTTAGCTTTCTCCATCTTTTCCCTTATAAAGTGTTTTTCACCTTATATTGTTTTATACCCCAAATAGAGTTGATTTTCACCATGATTGCTCGCCAGCTTTCCTCAAAGCAGTGCTCTGGGAATCTCTGACCTCTGGAAATCCCTTCAGGGGAGATTATTCTGCAATAGTAAGCTGGGACCCAGAGCCAAACCTCTCTGTGCACGCAGGGAACTGCATCATCTCTGATGTATTAATGTGATTTGATGCCATCATTTAAGCTACTGGAGATGCAGATGTGGAAGAATACATGCAGACAGAAAATTAAATTGTATAGATCATGAGCATCTCAGGGTTGATTAAATGAAATGAGAGTGCATTTCCTCTTTCATACGGAAAGAGGCTTAACATTAAAAAAAAAACCCTAATCTTTTCTAAGATAAAGTTCATTAACACAATGATTATTCATTTGGCTTTTATAATGATACTGCTGCTTAATCACCAGAACATTGCTTCCTGTGCTCTAGGAGAACCAGCAGGAAGCATTTGAAGAGACAGAGCTGGTGCTAAAGCAGCAGCAGCCAGGATGGAATCTCAGTGCCTTTCATTTGAAAAGTGAATTCCTGCTCAGGTTCCTAAAACCCCACCCATCAAACAGCAGGAGCTTTAAACCCAACATTAAATTTATACAGCAATGAAGCCTCAGGTTTCCTGTTTCTACACAGTTAACATCTAAGTTTCCTCCTGGGTCCATTTCCATTATTTATTATATTATTTGCCTAGAGTAGCACCCCAGAGGAGCATTGTAATCAGGAACTGAGCTTGTGTTGGGAGAAATACAGTGCAGTCACTCCAGAGCTGGCCTGGCCTTTTGAGTTTATAATCCTAATAAACAAGGCAAACAGTAATAGAGATAGATAAACAAATGCTGGAGGAAGCTGGCTGCTTAATGACTTCCTCTCCTGCAGTTTCCATCCCCACCTTGTGCTCCTGCTTGGATCCAGCCCCTTCTCCACACTCACTCTGAAACTCGGGGTCCCTTCTCCCCTGCTGCAGGGCTTTATTCCCCTTTCCCTGTAAGAGCCGAAATGAGGGATGTGGGGCTCCAGGGGCTCTCCAAAATGCAGTTTATTGTATCCAAAGTGCAGTTTATTGTATCCAAAATGCAGTTTATTGTATCCAAGGTGTCACAGCAGTCCAGGGTCAATGGGTGACAGAGCTGTGCCCACAGCTGTCAGCTCCAGCTGCAGGCAGGCCTGGAGACCCTTTGGTTTTGGTTACATTTCATTATAGACTTTTCTTTTGGTTACAATGCATTCTGTACTTTTCTTTTGGTTACAATGCATTATAGACTTTTCTTTGCTGAGCATCTTCATACAGTAGAACCAATCTATACCTTAACTATCACCTGTAGCCTATCATAACTACTGTAATTACCATATTCATGTCACTGTTCTCCAATCACTAAAGTCAGTACTTTACAGTTTGAGCTAGAAGTTGTTTTTCAATTTTCTTGCAGTGGAAAATTCTGAGACCTTTTTTCTACTTGCCACATTTGCTGCCTTGTTTGCCTGTGCTCTCTTTGTGCTTTGTGTAAAGACATATTCTTGTTTGGGTTTATCCTTTGCTCTAAGCCATAAAACCCCTTCTAACTCACACAGCCTTTGCCTCCTTGGTTATCCAGTGAGACTGGCTCAGCAATTCTTCTCTTCTATATCAAAACTTGCTTCCATCTCTATTCCTTCATCAGATTCTACATTTAAGAATCTTTCTGCCTTGCATCCATATCTGTGAGACTTTCTTGTCAAACTTTCATCCTTCCCAACGCCTGATATCCAGCAGGATGGGCACAGCAGGCTGCCAGGCTCCCTTCTGCTTCTGCAGCTTCTCCAACCTCCCCACACCCCTGGTTAGTGCTGAGTTGGCTCTGGGTTGTTCAGCCCTGCTCTGACACAGGGTGGGACAGACAAAATCACCTCAGCCTGGGACCCTGCTGCTGTCTGTTGGATGGACATGCACCACAAAGGGGGTTAGGAAGGGTTTTTTTTGCCTAAAAATTTCTGAAGCAGCTCACATTCTGCTTCTGCCACCCACCCTTAGTTCCCTGGGGATAATTTTGTTATCCCAGTAGGGACAGTGAGTCCTCTTCTTTCTCCTGCCTGCTCAGTGCAGCAGAGGGAAAGCTGGATGAAAACAATCAGGGAAAAAATATAGCAACACTTCTGCTCTAGCTGTTATAATCCAAATTAGCTGATAAAAGCATTCTTGAGAGTGATTTGGGATTGAAATCCACAAGAAAAAAAGGTTCAAAGGTTACATCTGAAAACAGAACTTTTGAGTATAAATTGTTGCTGCAGAAATGCATCTGAGAAGATCAAGTTTAAGACTCTGCCTTGTTCTTCCCATTTCCCTCTCAGATCCTTTAGTATCCATGCTTTAGGAGTGTCAAAGGAATGTGGCAGCATTTTTAAATGAAGCTCAGGTGTGCAAACAGCTCTGATCCTTCTGCCTCCACAGCAACGTGCATAAGGAATTGAAAAAAAAAAATTACTAAAGGTCATTGTTTCTGCATCTAATTTTGTATTTATTTGTTTGGTAAGACTCCCCAGTCAGATGCTCTGGGCACTCCTGGCTATTAATTGCAAACTCAGCGTGCCATGCAATTAAGGGAAACAAAACAAGACTGAAAAGCTTCAGAAATAGATGGGAAAATAGGAAAATCATAACAGCAAATAGGAAAATCATGGTGCTTGTCTGCAAAAACTGCAGAAGTCACCAAATTGGTGTGTTGGCCCAGGAGATGAGCTGTGAGAGCAGGATGGGGCAGGGAGGACACGCTTTGCTCAGGGCAGGAGTGCCCAGCCCTTGCAGGAGCACCAAAGCACAAATGTTCTTTCCAATCCAAACAATCCTCTCTCAACTTCAATGAGAATTTTGCTCACAGGCAACGTTTGCTCCCAAGACATCTCTTCCATAGTTCTTACAGCATAAATAGCCCCTCATTGTTCAGCTTTAAAGGAAAAAAATGATGCTTTCAGCCCAGTCCTTTTCATTGCCTGTGACTGATATCAGCAAAGCTCTGGTGCTGGTTATGTCTATGGAGATACAGCCTTGCAGTGCAGATGTGTTATTTAAATTACAATGCTGGAATACATTTGTGTCAGTAGCTTTCCATCTCCTGCACCAAGCACTGAAGTTAGGAGGGGAAGAAAGCCCTGTTTTTTCCTGAGCACCACTGTATTTTCCTCTTTTCACAAGTCAGTTTGTTACATCTGAAGAGCTTACTCATGCATCCCCATCCAGTTCATTTTTATTACAGCTCTGTGTTTGTTACAGATAAGCTCCAAGGATGCAGCTGAAAGCTGGGCTCTTTCCAGTTCCCATGTATTTTTTTTTCCCAAGGTTTTAATGGTTATATAACATTGTGTTATGACACAGCCTCCCTCTCGCTGAAGGAAAATTGCTAAACTCGGTTTATCGAATGTTCCAAGGGTACAAAGTTCAGATAAGAAAAGCTGAGATAGCAATCAAAAATGTCAGTGAGAATTATAAGTTTCTGGAAGTACAAAGGGGTGTTTCTTATATTTCTTTCCTCTTTCCCCCCTTTTTCCCTACAGTATTCTGTTTACCCAAACGCTCAATATTTGTGGAAATCTCCTCTTCATGGACTTTTCCATCCTTTTGAAGGGAACACCTGGCAGGTTCAGGCTCTGCAGAAGCAGCCAGTGGTCATTTTGGAGTGGCAATTTTTTGCACCTGCCCTTAGTGGCAGCTCCTGGGTGTCCCAGTTTAAGTTTCTTGCAGAAGGAAAGGGATGCTGACACCAGAGAACACAAGGGCAGGTTTCTTTCTCGGGGGCACAGACCCAAAGGGAAGCCAAAAAGCCCCAGGGAAACGCTTGTTAAATATTAGGGGGAAAACAAGTTTTGCAATGAGGGTGTTGTGCACCAGGACAGGCTGCCTTGAGGGGATGTGAACATGCTGCAGCTGAAAATGATCAGAATTCAGCCCAAACTCAGGCTGGACCTTCTCTGGGGATGGACCAGATGACCCTGAGGTCCCTTTCAACCAAAATTACCCCATGGATTTAATGCCTGGTGGGTTTCTCTCCAATTATTCAGCACCCACAGAACACAATATTAATAATTTCAATCCCTTTTTTTTTTCCCTTCTGCACCTTTATTTCATCTACACAGTCATTCTCCCAGATCAATCATGTCTTGCTGTCACGGGAGACAATCATTGTAATCATTTACAGAAAGAATCAGCATAATTCTGAGTGTTTCACACCCTAAAAAGGGGAGGATGACAAAGTTGTTCTTCTGTCCCAGAATTGAACTGCCACTCTTGCCAAATCTCACCCACGGGCAATTAGGGATTCATCAAACATTAACACTCACATTCCTTTGGGGTTTGAAGGGAATTAGCAAAATGTGGATGTCATGGTGTCTGTCAAAGATGGGATGAGGGATTATGGGTGAATGATGGTAATCAAGGACCAGTTCTTCAGCATTTCCCCCCTGCTGATTAACTGGATTATCCCCGGTGCCACTATTTGGGATTGAAATGGTCTCAGAATGTGTTGGAAGAAAAGCTCAGGTGTTCAGAAGGGCTGAAGGAAAGAGGGTTTGTGGTGGTATTGATCTCATCCACTGGGGGTTACAGGAAAAAAGCATCCAAAAGGCCAGACAGCAAATGTGTGCTGGAAATCCTCGTTTCTCTGCATGTGATGGGAGATTCCTGGCCAGTTCTCCTGATTCATTGACTTGGCCTGCAGGGGTCGACCAGGTGACAGGAAAATAGGGATTAAAAACCCTACAGTGGTTTGGACACCCCTCAGATCCCATCCCTTGCACTGAGCAGCTGGAATAGAAATGCTGTGATTCCTTGGACTGTTATTTTTTCATCCCAAGTAGCCAAGGATTGTAATTATTCCTAGATTTCTGATTTTTTACTGGAACCCCACTGTCCAGGCCCGCCCAGCAGGGAGGAGTGGTGGCTAAAATTTGGTGGCAGAGAAGGAATTCTCTGAATGTTACCCCCTGGATATTTCAGCCCCCCCAGACTGACTTCTGTAGTGTAACAGGCCAAGAAATGGAGACATCAATATTTTCTCATTGCCACGCTCATTTTAGCCAGGACAACTTTAAATTTTGCATTTCTTCCTCTCATCCCAGCTTCTGCTGAGTTTTATTCCTTTTCTTCCTCTTTATTTTCTTTATTGAGTCTAAGAGGAGGAATAAAAGCTAGGTGAGAGGTAGGAAAAGGAGAATTATCCCAGAATATTCTGAGACTCTGTGACTTTTTTGTTTCCTATTTACACCCATTGTAACCTGCAATCCAGTGGCTGAAACCCAGCTGAAGAACAAAATTCAAGGAGAACCTGAGATTATTCCTGCTCTTCTTCTATTATTCATGAATTCTTCAGGGGTAAATTGACTGAAAAAATGGGTAAAACAAATTTGATAATTATAAGTTAATAAAACCTCCACGCTGCTTACCCAGAAGTCAGTAACCATAGATCTGCTCTGTTTAAGCAGTTTAAATACATAAAACTGTTAATTACTAATGCAAATTCATAGTGGAAGAAATGATGGTGCACTTAGACCGAGAGAATAAATGTTACATTTTTCCTGCAAACAATTTTTACTTCCCTAATTTTAAGAAAATCCAATATTGAGCTAAAAAATCATTACAAGGCCTTTTGTATGTAGAGTTGAGAGTTGGAAACCAGTTATGTAAAGATTTGTTTGGACTGGCAAGGAGGATTAATTAGAACCTTAATAAGGCACAGGGTGAGAATTTTGACAAATTACCAGAAAAGTTGTACAGTGCCCTGGGGCAGAGGCTAAAGCAGGCTCAAGCCACATATATTTTTTCATATATAAATTTTTCAGATATACTTAGTATATTCATATATATATATTATATATTAATATTTTAGCTATTTATATATAATATGTATTTTATAAATAGATAAAAATGTATATAAATATATACATGTGTGGTTTTTCCAGGTGACTTGAGGCCTTGGAGGCCTGGATTTGCAATATCTTGGTGGTTGAGCATCCCAGGCAAGCATTTGCTCTGTCATAAAAAGTGGGGCTGGAATCTCTGCAGAGAGGAGAACAAATTCCAGCAGCTCCTGAATTCTCCCCTAAGCTTGCTCAGATTTCAGGGTGATATCACAAATCTGCCTCACTGCATTTCACTGAGTTTGCACACAGCCAAAATTAAAATGTTACAAGTGGGTGAAAGAAACAAAGTGAACTTCAAGGCCTGAATATTTGATATCCTAATATTCATTAAGAGGCAGTAATTATCTGATTGCATCTATTAATTCTGGCACATTACATTGCTTCAGTCTTTAAACTCTACATAAATTTTATGCCAATTAATTAAAATAAAAGGAAATGGGTTTTATACACCTTCTTTATTCTTAATCCTTTCTTCCTCCTACCTGAGTGTGTCCCTTTCAGGCAGGGGGCTGTGAATTATTGTGAATTAATGTGAATTATTGTGAATTAATGTGAATTATTGTGAGTCAGGCACCTCCCAAGTGGGATGAACTCTTGGGAAATGAGACAAAAAAAAAAAAAAAGGAAAATATTCCTTGTCTCACTTTCATCTTCAGAGTGCTGATATTGATAAGTGATCCCCTAAAAAGAAACACCTGCATCCTGAAATTAAGGATTCGGGGCATCTCTGATAATCCACTTCACCTGTGGAGGAAGTGGAAAGGAAAAAAGCATCTTGGAAATGATATTGGAGGGCCCCGAGGTTGAGGAGGGATTTCTTCAGTTCATGATTAGTTGTCTTTGAACCAGGAGAATCCAAAGAAAAGCAAATAAAAAAGTCAGGGTTTCCCATGGAAACCACTGCAAACTGGATTCAGCACTGTGCAAAACCAATATGAAACATTTAAACCAAAATATTTATAATAATTATATATATGCATGTGGATGTCTATGAATCCCTGCACATAATGATCCATTCAGACTAATTAGCTCAACATAGAAAGATCTGAGCTTTTTGCTCTGAGTTCCCACATGGATTAAATGGGGATAATAATTCTTTTGTGCTAATTGTAATGAGCATTGGAGGAGAGCCATGGAATTGTGAGTTATTACTTATTTTTTCCTAGCAATCTTGGCCATCCCTGAAGTGCAGCCACCAAAGGGGTGGAAATGTGGTGGAAAACCAGTTTTTGTCTTCATCCGTACCTGACACAATATTTCAGATAAGGGCAAGGCGTCCAAAAGCCACCCTCATTTTCTTGTTAAACCTCAGGGGAAAAATAGATAAGAAAATTGTCAGATCTGTGTTTGTCAAGGGCTAAATGGGATTGCTGTCCTTACGTATCATTTGTTCCTTTATGTCACAACCTGCTGGACAAATCTATCATTTCAGTTCATATTATCATTGTCAGAAATATTAAATAGGGCTTGATAACTTAGCATTTTTGCAAGGTGTCTGTATATTTTATTTATGTATTTATATATTTTTTTTTACATATTTATCTATATATTATCAGGTCAGAAATTATAGCAACAGCTCAGTGAAAAATCTCTGAAAGAGAGACATATTCTGTGCTCTAATATTTATATCAAATTCAGGATTCAGCTTCCCTTTCAAAAAATACTTTGGATATCTTGTTGAGCACAGGTGAAGTGATAATCAGTGAATTTTCTATCCAAGATCTGTGAGCTTTAGTGAGCTGAATTCCAATTGTGTCCATGTGTGCAGTCCCTGGGTTGGGCTCCAATTTGGATTTCTTGGCAGCAGCCCATTTTTAATTCATTTGCCCTTTGTTCTGACAGAGAATCCTTACAAATATTCCTATTTACAGTGGTATTCAGGGCTCACAGGGAAGGAATAATACCAGCTCTGCTTGCCAATGGAACCCCATGGAAGGAAATCCTGCCACATCTGAGCTTTTTATTTTATTTTTTTTTCCTTGTTCTTTCAGCTCCAAACTTGCTGTGTAGTCCTTCCAGTGGAAAAGCAGGAAATAACCATATATTAATACATATAACCATAATAATAACCATATAACCATATATATATGGAATATGATATAATAACATTATATGGCATTCCATATATATATATGTGGTTATATGGTTGCTATTATTATGATATATATTAATATATATAACATATATAACTAATATAATAACCATATAACCATATATATATGGAATATTATATAATAACATTCTATAACATTCCAGATATATATGGTTGTTATTATTATGATATATATTAATATATATAATATATATAACCAATATAATAACCATATATATATATATTTATATATATATGAGATGTTTTTAGGAGTTGCCCATCAAAAAGATGGAGCCAAGGGCACCTGGGTTATAGCAAAGCTCCCCTGGCACTCCAGTCCAAACAGAGCTGTGGTTAAGTCAGTCAATAACACTTGGTAAGAACAAGAGGGAACCTCCCTGGCAGCATCAATCCCCCTGGAACTGACCCTCTTTTGCCATTTATTTTTCATTTTGGAGATTAAACATGAGAACACCCACATAGGTGAAACTGAGACAAAGATAACAGGGAGGACAAGAGAGCAGGAAAGAGGAGCAGGGGTGTGAGGGGAGCATCACATAGCTCATTCCCTCTTTGTTTGCACAAGTCAATTCTTTCCCTTTCCTGCAGCATACAAAAGGAGTCTCAGGAGCCTTAAATTACATTCCCAGTCTTTACAGAGCACCTCTCCAAAAGCAAAATTGATGGGGTCTGCTGGGCAGCCGAAGGGAAAACCCATCTCAACACGTTTTGTTCTGCTCAGGACAAAATCCCCTGATCCCAGCTCAGCCCTGGGTGTTGCTGCTCTGCTCTGCTCTGGCAGGAGATGGAGAGCTGGGGAAGCCAGGCTGGGGTTTGGGAAGGAACAGCTGTGTGGGAAACGGGATTCTGGCCTCAGCTGCTGGGATCCTCACCCCAGAGCAGCCCAAGGTGTTCAGGTCGATGGATTTGCTCTCAGCTCGTGTTGGGCAGTCACAAGGGGAAAAACAATTGATCCAAACAGAGAGGAACGGGCTGGGTGAGCAACAGTGGAGTCCTGTAAGCTCTGCCTTTTTGGTTTTGATTAGAAACCATCCTGCCTTGACCCATGCTGCCTAGAGCATTGCATAAACAGTCAGACTTGTATTAATGGTTTTCAGTCTTAAACTGTAAAAAGAAATTAAAAGCCAACCAAAAAAAAACCACCTAACCCAAAAGCCAACAAAAATCCCCACTCCAAACAGCACATTTCTGAATGGATGGATGAACCAGATTCCCAATAATTTTTATAGGACTTTTTTCAATTTTCTTAAAAGTCTAACTAAACTCAGCTGTAGCACCTGTGGGTTTCACATATATGGAACCATAACAAGAAGTCCAAATAATCACTGGTATGGCAACTCAGAAGTCACCCAAACCCCAGGTTTCTGTGACCTCAAATACACCCACATCCAAAAAGTCCTCTGAGAGACAGTGACAAAGGTGCCACTTTAAAATTTAAAACCAGTCTATGATTTTCTGAGTCTCAAATCAAAAGACAAGTGGCCTCGTTGCTGCTGACTTTTTCCCCTAAGGGTGAAACCACCACTAAATGGTTTCTAGAGGTGTGGCTGGAAGCTCAGGAAGGTCAGCTGCCAGGTCAGCAAAGCACAATTTACCTTAGAAAATCAAAATTTTTGTTGAGTACTGCTGTGCAGTGAGAAGGACAAGTCCATACAACTGAAAGTAGTGCAGTGAGACAGTCCAGGCAGAACTCAATGAAATAAAGATGAGCTGAGCTGCAGTTATTCATTTTTACTGGAGGCTTCAGAAATAGGACCTCATCTAGAGAACAAATCAACTTTCTGCATGAATTTTAGATTAAATTTTATCAATTAATGGCGTTTCTTTTTTTTTTTTTTTTCCCTTATTTTTGCCAAGGACCAACTGAGTGGAATTTTCCAGGAGTCCCCAAGCTACCTTTTTAATCCTGTAGAAATAGAGAAAACCAAGAGACACAGGCTTCTTTTAATTGTTAACTAACACTTTTAGAGGCACAGAAGTGGCTGCATGGGAGGTATTTCATCTCTCCAAAGCCAGTGTGTAATTCCTTATCCTAAGGCTCAGCATCCTTGGACCGGTCAGCTCAGAGCAGCCAGGGGAGGCAGTGCAGTTCCAGTAATTGCTTTTTGAGTGAAGCTGGTGGCTGGGAATGTTTAACTTGCCATTTAGAGCACAGATGAAACCATTCCTGCGCAGCTCCCCTCTCTAATCTGCTCCACTTTGGTGCTGGCTCCTGGTTTTAGAGGTGAGCCTTAGAACTGGGGTGTGAGAGGGACAGAAAGGACCCAAAACTGGGGTGTGAGAGGGGCAGAAAGTGCTCCAAAACAGGGGTATGAGAGGGACAGAAAGGACCCCAAAATTGGGGTGTGAGAGGGACAGAAAGTGCCCTGAAACTGGGCTGTGAGAGGGACAGAAAGCACCCCAAAAAACTGGGATGTGAGAGGGACAGAAAGCACCCAAAAACTGGGTGTGAGAGGGACAGAAAGTGCCTCAAAATTGGGGTATGAGATGGACAGAAAGCACCCCAAAACTGGGTGTAAGAGGGACAGAAAGTGCCTCACAGCTCAGTCGCACAGAACAATCCTTTCCCAGCCCCAGAATCAAGGACATCACTGCAGCTCCAGCCCAAAAAGTGTAAAAACCAGCGAACTGAGGGGAGCAAACTGGGAGGGTGGGACTGCATCACCTGGAGCTGCAATTGGACAATGAACCCCAACATGGAAATGGAGCAAAACTTAAAAAATCATGAAAGCTTGTGAGCCGAGGTCCATCCTGGGTGGAGCCACAGCCAGGCTCTTGCCCTGCCCAAGGTGTATCCCATGAAAGCCTTTTAATAAATCCCTGCTTTATATCTTTAACTCTGCTCAGCCTCTGTTCCAGGCAGCCTCTCAAGTTGTGACTGTCATTCCTACCTACAAAACTTTTTTCATAAAGTTTCATGAGGTTTTTTCCCCCTAAACATAACAACTCATGGTCTACTCGCCTAGCTCAGGTGTGACATTGCACCAAAATACCCCAGGATTTCAAGGGAAAAAATAATCAGTAATATTTCAACCTGCTCTTCAAAGATCTCTGAATCTTCTTACTTCCCTTGGATTGGATAATTCTGATTTTCATATAGGACAAATTTGGGCCTCACCATAAGGATCAGGGAAAAGCTCTTCTACAGAGGGGTTTTAGTTTTGGAAGGAAATGCAGGGAGTTGTGACAACTGTAAAAGGTCCATGCAGAGAGACAGATGCTTTCAATTCAGCTGCTCTGAATTTTTTATATTCCCCTTTCACTGCTTCAGGTGCCTGGATGGAAGGCACTTTCCCCACTGGAGTTTTGGTGCCAATGTGATAAGAACATTGGCACCAAAATGACTGATCATGTACACTTGCCTCATCGTTTATTTATAACCACTTAATTAAGTTATTATGGACTCTTCTTTTTTCTTGCTGGCAGCGAGGTTGAAATTAATTTGCTTAGCCTTTCCTGTGTAGCCAGGATCTCTGACTTATCATTTCTCTGCTAAAACTGCTCTTTTTCAAAGGGCATTGTGTTATCCACAAGAAATTCTGGGATGACCAATTCAAAACCCACCCCAGGTAAAGCTGCACCAGTAAAAAAAAAAAAAAAAAACAACTTTTTTTTTTAATTTTATATTCAATTCCTCTGGCAATATCCCTGCTGTATGTCCTTACTGCTTCTCTTTTATGCATTGCAAGACAGGAAAAAAAAACCCTCATTTTTTGTTTTTACTTTCTTTTCCTTGTGTGTCTCTTACCTGTGCTAAGTCTTCCTATAAGACTTTTTCTCCCAAGATCTTTTTCCTTTAATCATTGCCACTTATGGGTCAAAAAGTACGGGGTGAAGCCTCTGACAGAAGGTTGGCATCTCCTCTTCCAACAAGAACTGTCTTGGGAATGACAGAAACCCTTGGATTTGATTCCTTGGACTCCCCTACCCACAAGGAAAACATCATCCAGCAGCTAAAGATGATAAAAAAAGAGAAACATCTGAGTTCTTAAGAAAACAAACAGGAGAGTTGCCATTCACTGCATACTTTAATGCCTCATTTATTCTGAATAAGACTCCTCAGTCGCCGCCAAGAAAGATTTCCAGCTTTTAGGGCGAATATTTACAGGTTTTCTCCTTCCTTCTTACAGTATTTATCTAAAAGCAAGGATTCCCTCTGGGTTTTCCAGGTTTCTCCACCCATTTTCTCTCGGTTTCATCATTTCCCCCACCCCAGTGTGGTTCTGCTTTCCTCCCTTGCCCCAGCTGGGCTCAGATTAAGCCATCCATCAGTTTATGTTCTGTTTGGCAAAACCACCGCACTTAAAATATTTGTTCAATACCAGGGCGAGAGGAGGTTCATAATCCTCTGACCTGCCTTGTGAAATATTAATAAGAGAAATCACTTTGTGAGGGGTGAAAGCTTTTTTTTTCTCCCCTCAGTGAGGTCTCCCAAGAACAGCAGAAAATAGAAATTTCGTCTCTCCCAACCTGACAAAACCCAGCAACCAGCAGGGACCTTTTTTTCCTGCAAAACATTCAGTATTCATCCCCCTACAGCAAATAAAGTAATAATAAGTGTCTTGCAAATAGAGTGTTTAAACCTTTCAAGTACAGAGGGCATAAAGCCAATTCCCATTGCCTCATTTGGAAATTCTGCTTTGGTTGGAAAGCCAGGATAAAACACCCCAGATTAGCAAATCCCTGGTGGGGTCAGGCTCCTTAACAGCCTTTAAAAGGCCATCAGTTATCCCTGGGAAAGCCAGGCATTAATCCTAATTTATGTTTTCTAGACAGAAGCTAATATATAGATATATATGTATATTTGTGTATATATTTATTTATATATATATAATATTTATATATTTGATATAAATATATACAATATATGCAAATATATAGTTATATAAAAACTATATAACTATAGGTTTACCCATAGTTCTATATAACTCTATATATAGTATATATATAAAACTATATATTTCATATATTATGAAATGTATTATATTATATTTTATTATATTATATTATATTTATTATATTAATAATACCATATATAGTATAATATATAGTATAATATATATAAAATAGATATATTATTCTATATATATAGTATATATAGATATACAACTATATATAGTATATAGTTATGTATATAGTATATATAGATATATAACTATATATGTCATATATTCATTTATATTTATATTTATATTTATATTTATATTTATATTTATATTTATATTTATATTTATATTTCATTGGATAAGGTTTCAAGACACAAATACAGCAAAAAGCCCCAGTGAAGCTGAGACCCTCCAAATCTATGCTCCCTTTCCCATCCCTCTGCAATCCTGTTCTGGTTATTCCTCTTGCCTTTTTCCCCAGAACAAAAATGCTTTTCATTCCATCCTGGAAGAGGCCAAGATGCTTCCAGGGGAGCAACCTCTGTGCCTCCTCCTAGACACAGCCACACAGGACAAAGAGAAGGAAGAGCTCAATAATAATAAGTAATTATAATTATAATTAGCACATATTTAGTGCTTTTCATTTCCAAGGCACTGTACAAATATTAGCTAATGAATATTTGGTAAGCAAACATTTTGAGCTTCTGGAAGGATTATTATAAACCATGAAGAAAATACTTTACAATATTTGGCTGACTTTTTCTCCCTGCTACATTTGCAAGGTTATTATTTGCTACACCTGTAACTTAATCATGGCAAGGCATTTTGTATTTGATTTCTATATAGTATTTAGATACTGCTGTCTTTGATTAGACTTTCAGGATTTGGAGGGTGCAGAAATAAGCTCTTTAAAGCATTTCTGCAAGAAATTAGTGCGAGCAATGTGGACAAACATTGATTTTGTGGGGGCAGATATTTTTCCCACATTTTTCCCATTTGTTTTAGTGGGAATAAGACCAGCTCTGGGTCTGGACTGATCCTCTCATTTCATGCTTGTGCTTCCCTGTGGAATAACCCAACATCACCAATATCCTGATGTTTTGCCTCAGGTTGACACAGGAGTCTCCAATCAATCCCACATTTGGCAATTTTGGGGATGCTGAGCAGCCCTTTAGGGCACCTGCTGGGGTTAGAGGGCCCATCCCATGGCTGGATTTCTGGGATTCCCACTGGGAGGCTGCAAAAGGTGGAATGGGCCCATTCAGAGCAGATATTTGTAGAGATATCCCAAATCTTTGGGATAAAATATCCAACATTCTTGGAGAATTTTATCATGCATTATAAAATTCTCTTTTGTCATGGATGGAAATGTGTGTGCTCCGTGGTGCTGGTGATGAGGAGGAGACACACAGTGACTGCACCCAAACCTCTCAGAAGGTCCAGCAACTCTTTGAAGTTCAACCACCAAGTGTTGTCTAAGCCAAAAACCTCAAATTTAAATATTCTGCTTCAAAATATTCAGTCAAGTTTTTCTTCATGGCTGCAATTGGTCCCATCCTTCCTTGTCTCTGTCCTTGACTTTGAAGTTTGGAGCAAATTCTCTTTTGCACCACAATTCCACACCAGTGATTCCTGTTTGTACCCAGGTGCCTTTTTAAAGCTCTTTTTTATTTTAAAGGCATTTTTCACTTTTATCTCTCCATAGTCAATTTCCTTCTTCCCAAATATCCCCACTTTTGGCATTGCAAGCTTTCCTCACACAAAGTGATTGAGTGTTCGGCTCTCTCTCTTTCTTCCCTCACCTTGTCTGCTCCACTTTGTGCTTTCAGCAGCAGCTGGCCACTGGATGAATCTTGCTCCTTAAATTCTGCAGATTTTGTGTGATCTCTGTATTAGTTTCTCTTCCAATTGCTTCTGCCTCCCTCTCCTTGCACAATATCCACTCAGCAGCTGCTTCTGCCACTGCCTCTGAAGGCAGAAGTGATTTCTCCTGCCAATTTTCCACTTTCCTCTCCTCTCAAGGCTTGATCTTGTTGTGTGCTTTAAAGTCAGTAATAATATAGTGCGTGTGACATGTTACTGAGCTGGGGATGAATCGAGGAACACGGAGAGAGCAGCCAAAATATTTAATAACAAACTGTAATATGCACTGGGCCTGGCAGCCCAGGGGAATCCACAGTGCTGGAAACAACACCCAGCTCTGCCCAGGGGCACTCGGGCCCCAGGAGATGGAGCCAAGCACAGGGATCTGGTTTTGTGACTTTTCTTTTCCTAATTATTTCTGGTTGACCAGAAGTTTGGTTACTGTCAATTACCAATTTACCAATTACCAAGCACGGGGATCTGGTTTTGTGACTTTTCATAATTATTTCTGGGTGACCAAAAGTTTGGTTATTGGCAATTATCAATTTATCAATTACCAGTTTACCAATTTACCAATTACCGAGTACAGGGTGGATCTGGTTTTGTGACTTCTCTTTTCCTAATTATTTCTGGTTGACCAGAAGTTTGGTTATTGGGAATTACCAATTTACCAATTTACCAATTACCAATTTACCAATTACCAAGCACAGAGATCTGGTTTTGTGGCTTTTCTTTTCATAATTACCTCTGGTTGACCAGAGGTTTGGTTATTGGCAATTACCACTGCACACAAAAGTAATTTTCCACATATATTTAATAGGAAACCTGTTCTAAGTTGCAGGGATGTTTGATATTTTAGAAAATTCAGTGGTTTGGACCTTTGCATCCCATCTCACAGGGACTATGTGAAAATGTGTCCAAATTTCACATTTGGAGTGTACGGTGTAAATATTTTAACTCCTCTTTAAAGTGGAAACTTCTCAGGCTGGGACAGCTTCTACACCTCATGGGAAAATCAAGAATACATTGGGATTTATGTTATTTGGCAGCAATGTGTGGGTTTAGAGTAGATTTTAAAGAAATTCTTCTCTGTGAAGGTGGGCAGGCCCTGGCACAGGTGCCCAGAGCAGCTGGGGCTACCCCTGGATCCCTGGCAGTGCCCAAAGCCAGGTTGGAGCACCTGGGACAGTGGCAGGGGTAGAATTGAATGAGTTTTAAGGTCCCTTCCAACCCAAACCATTCTGGAATTTTATATTGTGTAAAGACAAGGCACACATAGGATGGAAACTGATTTTCTCTCTGACTTGACTCTACATTTAAGGTTTACCTCATGGAAAAATTAGTTTATTCAGTGCCTGGCATAGTGAATCCCCAGTTTGATGTAAAAGCTCTCAGGCTCTACATTGCTACAAATAATCTGTCACAAACAACTGAACAATTTATTTGCTATAGGGATAGAACTGAATGCAAACAAAAAAAACGTAGCTAACCAAAAATTCAAAGTGAAAAATCAAACCTAAGTGGTGTGTGTGGCTTTTGTGGCTGTTTTAACTCATAGAATAATATTTCTCAATATTGTCACTTCTCTGGAAGTCACCAATGTCCAGATAATGCAAAAAGGTCAACCAAAATTAAAGCAGGGATCATCCTTGCTGCATTTCCAGTTCATGGGGAATAGGAAGCACTGTGAGCGTGAGAGCTTAATCAAAAGTGACTTTTCTGAGTGATTTTTGGAGGTCTTGAGGAGCTTTGCGAGTTCCCAGCTCCCGAGAGCTCCGTGAGTGCATCTTGGCTCCCCACCCACCCGCAGCATCTCGGGGTGATGACAGTGTGCCGCAGGATCCCGAGGCGAGGCAGCGAAGGGATTTGTGCTCCGAGGGCTGGGAATCCAGGGGAGCCACACATGGCAAACAGATTTCATTCCTTCTGCCGGGAGCCGGGGTCGGGTTCAGCCCGGAGCCTTTCAGAACCTGACAAAAAAGGCAAACTTGATTCTTGAACCTGCTGAAAAAGTCCTAAACTGTTTAGATGGTGGGGATCATCAGGCTGCTGCTCAGCAGGCAGCTCTGATTCATCAGCATCAGGGTTTCCCCTCAGCTTTCTGCCTACATCTTCTACTTAGCTTGGCAGGGACATTGTCAGAGAATAAAAGACTTCTTCCTCGTGTCAAAGGGCTGGCATTCATCAAAATGATAATACTTTTTACCTAGAGCACCTTTTAGATGAGGTTCATGAAGCCTGTAAAGATGATGATAAAGAGAAAAATGTTGCAGGATTTTTTATTATATTTTTGGCACTAAAACTGCTGCTACATGAAATGGGAGATTTTTCTTTTGTAAGTTTCCTTTGGCTTTAACTTTATAAATATTTCTTGGTTAAGTCAGTGGACTGCTTTTCACACAAAGCCTAATCCAAAGCTTGCTAAGGTCAACAGAAAGCTGCTTATTAATTTCAGCAGACTTTTGAGTCAAGCTCCAAGTGCAAAACTTGCTCCCCATATCAAACAAAAAGTTTTTGGAACACAAAAGAGAAATTCACACCTTCTAGCATCAAGCACTTCATTATGAGGATATTTTAAATTCCAGTAAATCTTCTTGGAATTTTTCTAATGCTTTTGGAAAGGTGCCGTGTCCGGTCTGAAATATTGAGGGTGTTCTCCGACCAGTGCTGGACCTTTTCACCTTCAGGGAAAATGGGAAATGTGTGAAACCTTAAAAATGGGAATTCCCAGCCCTCCATGCTGGAGTGACTGTAGGAAGAATGGAGAGTGAAGTTTAGGCACAGCTGATTTTTTTCCACTGTCTGGAAGCAGCCACCAGAGAGGGCAGAAGAAATTTTGTGTGGTGGTGGTGGCAGCAAGACCCAGCAGTGCTGACACCAAGCTGCTGCCTGTTCTGGGGATGGTGATCCTGAATTCCCCAGCAGGGAGCAGGGAGGGGTTGGTGGGAAGCTGCCCTGGAAGGTGCCAGGGCCAGGACAGGGAGGGTGGAGGGGATGGAGCTGCACCCCCAGCTCATGGATTTGGGGTCAGCTGTCTGAGAACAGGACAGGAGATTTTCCTGCAACGTCCTGGCCAGGTGCATTCCGTTTAGGAATGCAGGGATTTAGGGAAGACTGGCCAGGACATTGCAGGAGATTTTCCTGCAATGTCCTGGCCAGGGATTTAGGGAAAGCTGGAGAGCTTCTGGTTGGGCTCAGTTATTCACATTTCTCAGTGGCAAGCATGTAAACATTGCTCTAGAAAAGCCCAGTCTAAAAAAATCATAGATTTATAGGAAAGCTTTGAGAAAGGGGGAATAGTGATGTGCAGGAAAGATGAATTCTTCCAGTATTTTTCACTGGTGTTAATACTTTTCAAAGGAGCTTTCTCAGGGAGAGAGCTCCTGGAATATCTCTGCCTCTTGGTTAGCACCAAACTGGACAGGGCTGGTTGAGTCCTCTCCATTGGCCAGGAGCAGCAACAGAAAGAGAAATTAGGGGTTTTCAGTGATTTCTCCCCCACCTGTGCTCCCAGATCAGCTATTCCTGCTGCAGTCCAACACATCCCCTCTTCCATCCACTCCTCCTCCTTGCATGGCCAAGATAATGAGAATTTGGACTTTCTAAATGTGCTGAGGTTTCAATGAAGGTTTAGAGGGCAGCAAAACCTTTCACGGGCAAATGTCTCATTTGCATTTTCTAAGCTCACCTCAGAACCTTGGATATCTGCTCTCTGCAGGCCAAAGCCACAAAGGAGAGCAGGGGGTCGCTGGGTGCCAAAATGCACAGAATTGTCAATTACCCAACTGTGACTCACAAGTTTGGCGTCCACACAAGCCCTTGAATCCCTCTCCCTGGGCTCACTGTGAATATAATTCCCCATGAAGCTGGTGGCTCCGTTTGGGAGCCCCAGGGAGGTTGGAATGAGCTGATCTTTAAGGCCCCTTCCATCCCAAACCATTCTCTGATTCCATGATCCCACAGTTACAGGATTCAGTCCCGGCCCACTCCGTTCTAAACAGCACAACCCTGCAGGGACAGTGCTGGGAAACCTGATTTAAACACCCATCAGCTTAAACTTCCTTAAATACAGAGCTGTTTGCTTTTAATTAGCTCTCTGTGTGCTTGCCCACATTTGCAAAGACACAGAGGGCAGTGTCTGCTGTGGGTTTTGAGAAATGGCATGGAAATAAAGAGTAAAAGACACAATTAGTCCCACTAAAGATGGATCTCTCCCCCCAGCTCCTGCCTGAGAGCTCCCTGAGCTCTCCCAGGCCCTGTGGGGAAGGGATGTGCTCTGAAAGGGAGGATTTCCAGGGAATTTCCAGCAGAAGGAACAAGTTCATCCTTCCCAAAGACAGAGGAATTGCTTCTCAGCAGAGGGTGGAAGACACTAAGGGAACATTAATAAATAACAGCAAAGGGAGCACAGCTGGAGTGTGCAGAGCTCTCTCCCTTGAAAAACACCTGGGGAATTGAGGGGTGGGTGGGCATAAAGCTGATCTGGAGTTTATCCTGGAGTTTATCCCTCAAACCTTGTCCTCCAGAGGGAAAAACCTGAGATGGAATTACCTGTTTGAGCTCCTTGATCTTTCTGGGCTTCCTTCAGCACAGCCTCGTGAACCTTGGCTAAGGCTGCCAAGGGAACAGCATGAGAGAGGGCTCAGCTTCTCCAAGGGAATGGACATCTGCATTTCCCTCACCTCTAAATCACTCAGGAAAGCCAAATTATCCACTCTGTCACCTATCCCCCACTCTCCATGAGGAGATATACATACAAAAGTACTGTAAAATATAATTTTTCAGTCACTTTCTTTAATACAGCTTAGAACTAGAAGTATTTATTGCTTCACTCCCTCCACTCCATGTCTGACATTTCTCCTGCAGTTTTGTTCTTGTGCCTTTCCCGCTCCTCCCAACCCAGCCTGTCACTGGGCAGCCAGTGAAAATCATGGGATAAAGTGAAATAAAGTGAAATAAAGTGAGATGCAGTGCTGGTGCTTGGGGAAGGAAGCCTAAAAGCTTTCCAAACCCTGCAGCCCCGTGCCTCAGCGGATCAGCACTGCCATTTGGCATTTTGTAATGGGTTAGGAGCCTCGAAATTTATTGTAAACTTAATGCTGCTTTACAGCCCATCTTCAAAACATTTACACAGACAGTAAAAGATGATGGATATTTTCAGAGCGTCCCTCTTCCCCCTGCAGCTCCTGTTGCTGTAAGCCTGCACGGGCAGCAGTGATTTGAAATTTGTTATTGATGTATCTTTGAAGATTTGCTATCTGATCCCTCGTGTTTATTGCTGCGATGCAGCTGGCTCCTAAGTGTCCTCTTCTGGAGGCAGGGGTGAGGAGATAGGATCAGGGTGATTGTTATTTGTGTTCTGGGTGCTGTGGTGGGAGAGGCAGCAGCCCAGCAAGGCTCCATTGATTGAGATCCCAGACAAAGGCTCGGGATAACAGAGTAGCTGCTCTTTGCATTTTGCTTTTTAAATAAAACAGGGAAACAAGAGCAGAAAGAAAGCGATACAGGAGATAAACAAGCAGCAGAGAATGAGGCTGGGGAGAGATAGATTTGTGCCTGCACCTGTAGAGATAATGAGAGCCAGGCTTTGCATTTAATGGCAGCCTCTCGATTGACTGCTCGGTGATGGAAGGGTGGAGAGGTGAATGCAGAGCCATAATCAGACACCAGGGCAGGGATCCAGCCTGGGAAGGTGGGCAGAGTTATAGGAAGGTCGACTCTTTTATGACTATTGGATCCTGCATGTTTTGCTACTCCACACCTTCAATCTGGTTTCGCCCAAAATGTGTTTTATGGATTATGTGGCTCAGGCATCTGCCTGCATGCTCTGGCCTTATTTATTCCCCTAAAGCCAAGAGCTGGATCAAAGTGCCAGTGCAAAGCACTGCCCACCCTGCCAGGGAAGAATTCCTTCCCAAAATCCCATCTGAACCCACTCTCTGTCAGTTTGAACCCCTTCCCCTCTTCCTATCACTCCAGATTTGATGAAGACTCTTCTCCAGCTCCCTTGTAGCTCCCTTCCAAATCTGACTGCTGCCATTCCTTCCTTCATTATGTTTTGTCATTCCTTCTTTTATACACTCACATCTTTAGAACCAATACCAAACATCTCCAACCTCTGGGCATTTTTATTCTATTTACCCCCAAGAGGTGACATTTGAATTTTGGTTTTATTTGTGGCCCATTCTCCTCCCAGAGCTGCCAGGGCTCATGGCTGAGCTGCACAGGCCACCGTGCTCCTCCAACACCCCAGAGCTGTCAGGACACACTTGGATTTTACAGAAAATCACTTTTCAGACAGAGCAATCACATCCTCAAGCGTTGGGATACTTGGCATTTAATTCAGGAAGGGCCACAACCACTTGCCTAATAAATATATTTCTGCTGGAGATTACTACCACAAGGTGATACATTAAAATAATCATCACACAAGAAATTAAAATTCAGTCTGGTTCTGTACATTTGCAGGGTGGAATCCATAAGCTTCTATGCAGATCTGTTTGTGCATAAATTCTGTCCCAAATTAGATCTGATTTTCAGCATGTCTTTACCATTCCTGTGCTATTTTTAGCTCTCTGGGTGTTGTAGTAATAGGGATGCATTTAAAATATGATGTTAAAAACTGCAATTATGCCTTAGCCACCGTCTAAGTTCATAATTTTTTTTTCTAATTGCTTTGAATTTTAGAAAAATATTTAATGTTCAGTGGTGGAGCAGATGGAGCTGTGAACACTTTGCTTCACAATAATACACTTTGGTTCTGGCTGATGCTGGTGCTTTGTTTCTTTGTTATCTCATTAAATAAATCTCAGGCTGCAAAAACAAGAACTTTACTATTTTCCAAGAATTTCAGGCTCTGAGGCAGACTAAGCACTATTCAGGGACAGGTGTAGAGGAATTATTGACAATCTGGGATTATTCTGCAGTGCTGTTTTAAGGAGTAACACCTGACATGAGCAATGGGCTTGAAATTTAGAGTCACCTAAAAAAGTAGATTTTTCCATTTGGTCCTATTTTTCTTGTTGGTGAATATAGAGAGCTGTGCTGATTTTGTATTAAATCAGGAAATTTTTATTAAGAAAAGACAGCTAAGTTCAATTAACCTGATTTTTATTTCAAATAACAATGGCTGTAGTTACCTTAATGTGATGACCTGGGCAATTTTTAGCCTCTTTTGCAAGTCTGGTAATTCCTATGGTACCTACTGGGTTTGAATACGTGAAATTAAAACAAAAAATATTCATAGGATGCCATAAAATACACCAGAACATTGTTTCTCATAAGCCACTGATCTGTGGCAGAGAACTTTGTGTGTTTATTTCAAACTCCTCAACAGTTGGGAACTTCTGCCACAAATTCCTGCCAGGAGCTCTGTGGAGACAGGAGACAGAGCTTTTCATCCACCAACTGGAGGAGTTTCTTTATGCCATTACAGGGATTTCAGAAATCAGGGAAACATTTCCAAGCGTGAGGTTGAGTTTTAGGGATAAAAGCATTGATTACCCACCAGATGGGCACTGCTTTGCTTTTACATTGGGAAGAAAACCTGAGGATAAATTTGCTTTTGTTTCTCCCAGTAGAAACTTTGGGCTGTTTAATTAAAGGCCTCATTGCCCCATCATTAAATTCAAAGAAGCAGATCTAATGCAAGCACTTAAATGTAATGTCACTTATTAGTCTTTAATGACAAGAAACATCCTTTCTCCAAAGAACAGCTGTAGGAATAGTGCCCATGTCACCCACAAAATTATAGATTATGGAGAGCATTAGTGTGCATTTAATGGCTGTGAAAATATTCCTGTCTGGAAAGGGCTGTGCTCTTCCTTGTTCAGCTCCACTCGTGAGGGAGGTTAATTAAAGCCAGAACATCACAAATCCTGTAGCACTGCAGGTCATTCATCTGTACCAAAGTGGAACAGAATTCTGCAAAATCTCCCTGACAGGGATGACATAAAACTGTCTGCTCCACTGCCTGGGAGAGATCCCTGGGCTGGGAGCTCTGCTCAGGCTGGCAGGACCCAGCAGCCACCAAATCTGCCATTAAACGCGAGAGTTACCGAACCTTTTACAGATTATTCTTTGTAAATATATCTGCATATGTAGATGGAGATATAAAAAGTGTTTCTGTGGTGCTAGGGGGAAAAAGAACTGTGAGAAGGCCAAGTAACCAGAATTTGAGATTTTTGGGACCCTCCAGGTGGGTGGCAAAACTCCCAAAGGTCAGAGAACCAAGGGGGAGAGCTGGGCTGGCCAAGGGATGGAGAAAGCCAAGGAAAATGCAGCAACTTCCATTTCTGGGTTATTATTTGAATCAAATATGGCCACAAATTCAAAGCAATTTGTCGCTCACGGTGCCTTGTGAAGAGCTTTGAGGTTTGTGAATGGAAAATATTAAATAAAGCTAAATAATACATATTTTAATATGGATATATACTTAGACAATATGGAAATGAGTTGGGAGAGTAGAAAATGTGACAGCTGAGTAGATAAACACAGAGTTGTGTTTTCATTTCCAAAGACCTCTGGTATATAAATGCTAATTTTTGCCTGCCTTATGAGGCTGTGAATTCCAAAGAGAGATTCCAGCAGTCTGATGGATTCTCCAAGTGTCTGCTGCTGAGCCCAGCCCTTTATGGGCTGTGTCAAGTGTTTCCACAGACAGCTGCACGTCCCAGAGCTGCCCAGCTCACCTGAGGTGCCAAGGGGCATCAACCAGGGCATTGCCAGGCAGCCCTGGGCACAGCCCCAGCACACCACGACCCGACAAACCAGGAGCTTTTTATCTCAGGCAAGAAAATCTGCTTCCTCCACAACATCTCCATCAAAATCCAGGATTGAAACCATTCTTATTTTATTTACCTCCATAAAACCTTGCCTGAAGTGGACTTGCTGTAAAGGCTGGAGTGTTTCCTAAAGCAGCTGTACCCTACTAAAGGAGCACGTCAAGGTGCTTGCAGCTCCTTGTAGCTCATTCCTTTCTGTTCTTTTCTTACCTGCAGCTTTCCTTAAATCACTGCTGGGCAGGAAAGGCCCTCGGACAAAAGGTTTAGGGAGGGATGGGGGATGGATGGATGGTTGGATGATGGAGGGATGGATGGATGGATGGATGGATGGATGGATGGATGGATGGATGGATGGATGGATGGATGGATGGAGGGATGGATGGATGGATGATGGATGGATGGATGGATGGATGGATGGATGGATGATGGATGGATGGATGGATGGATGGATGGATGGATGGATGGATGGATGGATAGATGACGGATGGATGGATGGATGATGGATGGATGATGGATGATGGATGGATGGATGGATGGATGGATGGATGGATGGATGGATGGATGATGGATGGATGGATGGGGGATGGATGGATGGATGGGTGGATGATGGAGGGATGGATGATGGAGGGATGGATGGATGGGTGGATGATGGAGGGATGGATGATGGAGGGATGGATGGATGGATGGATGGATGGATGGATGGATGGATGGATGGATGATGGAGGGATGGATGGATGGATGGATGGATGGATGGATGGGTGGATGATGGAGGGATGGATGATGGAGGGATGGATGGATGGACAGGGATGGATGGATGGACAGGGATGGATGGATGGATGGATGGATGATGGATGGATGGATGGATGGATGGATGGATGGATGGATGGATGGATGGATGGATGGATGGAGGGATGGATGGATGGATGGATGGATGGATGGATGGATGGATGGATGGATGGATGGATGGATGGATGGATGGAGGGATGGAGGGATGGATGGATGATGGAGGGATGGAGCAGGGGTATAACATTTCCTCTCCCTGTGGACTGTGTTGGGATCCCACTCTCTTCATCCTCCCCCTGCTCATGCACAACCTCTCACACACAGGACACTCAGAGGGGACATTTATGCTTCACACCAAATGTGACAGAAGCATTGCAGCTCTTTGGCAATGGAAAATCTTCTTTTCCCTTTTCCCCCATCACTAAATTTCCCCCATCTCTTTTATTTAAATTTGATTTTATTTACATCTTTGTGTGACTCATATCTTAAGTGAGCAATGGAAGCTCACAGGATATGAGGTACTGAAATAAAGGATTTTCTTAGGAAAAACCCCACTGTGCAAAGCCAGTGTCCCTGGAATTCTCCCTTCCTTAGGCAGCTGTGAGGGGTGAAGAGGAATGGATGTTGGTCATTATTTGCCTTTTTGAATATTTAAGTGGAGCTGGAAGGGCAGGGGTTTGCTCCTGAATGACGGAAATCCCCATTTTCTGGATGTTTTCTCAGTGTTTGTGCAGCTGCTCCAGCCCTGCAGAGCTGGTGCTTGGCTCTGCCCAGGGATCCCTGCCTGGAGATGCCAGGGGGTGATGACATCGTGGATTGCAACAAATCCCGCTGTTCAAAGTGGATTTGGCTGCTCCCAAACCCCTCTCAGTGATGCTGATCAGACCCAAAACTCTCCCTCTGCCCTGCAGACTCAGCCCTCGGGCTCTGGGAGGAACCTCAGGGGCTGCAATCATGCCACTGATCACCCTTCTCTTTTCAGGGGTTTCAGTCTTTCTCTTTTCTGTGGGTTTCTTGTGATGTAAAATTAAAAGGAGCTTTTCAACATCTGCTCAGAAAAAGCCCACTGGGTCTGTTCTGGCTTCTGAAGGAGTGTGACTGAAGGTTTATTTTCCCACTCTGTTATATCTCTCCCTCTCTAAAACCTCTTCCCCCCAATTTCTCATTTTTGTCTCATCCTTACTCTGCTTTACTCATCTTTAAAATTCATTTTGTATAAGCCTTTCTGCCAGTCCCCACTCTGGATTTTTGCCTCGTGCCTGATCCCTCAATAACTTCTTGGGTTATGAGAGTTTTCTTTGCTCATCTGTTGGCTTTTAATTGTGGATTCAGAGAGAGCAATAATGAGGTGCTGCCTCTGAACTACCCATGGTGAGTTCATCAGCTGCTTTCCTGATGTCCTGGAGGGTGTTTGCATTCAGCATTTTCCACGTTGTAAAACTCAGCCCTGGTTAATAGGAAAATTGTGTCTTGAGTTGTAGAGCTGCTAATGGAAATGGCATCGCTTGCCACGAGATATTCTAATTTATGACTCTCTTTAAAGAACATACTTGCCAATTAGTGTCTTTATTAGAATACTTACTTTTATCATTTGAAAATATGGCTCTTAATTGGGACCAGCTTTGCCTAAGGGAGAAACAATTGTTAATAAATAAATGAATAAACCAACCCTCTCCATCAGTACCAGTGGAGGGAACCAGCTCATCCCATACAGGCACGCTTATAGATCACATTACTGATTATTCCTAAACTCCTTCAATTATTGAGAGAGACAATTCCATCTAACTTTATATTGTCTTCCTGGGGAAAATATAGGCAGGATATTGGAATCTGCTTGTTTATTAAAGCAAGTAGCTCATTAGGCATAATTAAGACCGAAGAAACAAGAGCATTAAATTTTTATACCACACCATCAGCCCGATAGCTCTAGGAAAGGCAAAAGCACCAGAGCTGCTCCATGAGTAAATTGATCAGGTCAGTGTAATTAAGGTGCCAATTTTGTTAGAATCTGAACAGAAGATAAGGATTGTTAAGTTGGTTTTCACTTCAAAAATTTAGCGAAGAAACTGTTTAAGAAATGGAATTTAACAGGACTGAAAACCCCACAGAGTGAAGGGACAGATCTGAACCAGAGTGTGGCTAAAGGGGGACATCAGGGTCCTCTGCTTGTCACATCTCTGTCACTGGGACTCCTTCTCCCACGGATGGTGACAAGCCAGAGCAGGGGAGTTGCAGCAAAATAAAGTGAGGAGTTGTCCTGATCTGTGCTGGAATCACCTTGAGGCCTGGGAGCAGCTCTGGGCACCCCAACAAAAGATCTAAAGCTGAGGGACAGTGTCCAGAGGAGGGACAGGGTGTTTAACCACAAACACTGTTTGCCTGACACCCAAGGCATGGCTATTTTGAAATGAAGAAATAAATAAAAACAGGCAAATTCCATCAGCAGTCAGTGACCAAATCAGCAGTGCTGGTTTCCAGGGCATTGTGCCTCCCAGATGCTCTCCCAGTCCCACCTGCTCTCAGATCTCCCCAGCCCCACCATCCTCTCTCCCTGATTGCTCCACAGAAAAGAAACAGATGGGGCTGAGGAAAATCCAGAGGAATAAATGGGGTAGAAAGTGCCTTGAGCCCTTTTGAGCAGCATCAGGACAGCCTTTCTCTTTTCAAGGATTTTCCTTTTTACCCCCATTTTGAAAATAAACCTGCAGGAACATGAGATGTGAGCAGGTTTCATCCCCAGCTCCAGGAAAACACAAATATGCTTCAGCTGCTTTTGGGCAGAGGCTCAGCTCCCTTCCATGGGCTCTGCTGCTGTTTTAATCTGCTAATTGCCTGATCAATATCGTTATTTGAAACTTGTATGAAAATGTGGGGAACTCTCTCCACACTGGGAATGCATGGCTCCCTTTGCTGTGCTGCAGGACTCCAGCAACAGTGATTTCAGTAATTAGGCTGCTTTTCAAATAAAGGCCAGTTCCATGGATACAGGACTAAGATAAATTATGCCCGGGATAAGCTTATATTTTGCTGCCTGCACTTGCCCTTTCTGTGCTCATGGAAGGAAAGCCTGAATAAACATCTTTTCTCCTCCTCCTCCTCCCACCCCACGCCACATCTGCGTCCTCTCTAAAGCTCTTCCCTTTCCTTAGCACTCCATCCCCTCCATCAGAGGTGACCTTACTTTTGTCCTTTGGAAATTATTCTTTTCTTGTCAATGCTTTTTTTCTTTTTTTTTTTCATTTGTAGATTAGTTTACAGACTGAAATTAGGCAAAAAAGCAGAGGAAAAAAAAATCATGATTTTCCGTGAATGTAATCCCCCAAAAAGCAAGATAGGAATAAAAGCAAGCAATATCACGAAAAGATGCCCTTGAATTTATCTTTTTTAGCCTTTTCAGTTATTTTAGATCATCTTATTAGAGCTTATTCTAATAATTTCTTGTCAATGTCAAGAAAGAGAATACAGAAAAATGAAGGACTTATTTATGATATAATTACGTGGCTATCTCAAAAAAGCACCATCACTGCCAGAGATATGCAGCTCATCAGCAGCAATTTGAGCAGAGAAATTGAATATTTTCTTTTTTTTTTTTTTTTTTTTTTTTGTGGACTTGGGCGCCAGCAGAGCCCACATCATTGACTTTAGGCTTGCCAATGCCACGGCTGAACTTGGGCAACAAAATCTGGGTCAGCCCAAGCGTGGAAAGTTGTCCCAGGATGAGGAGATCAAGGAGGGGCAGGCGGGGAGATGAAGGTTTGCCCCTCATCTGGCAGCAGCTGTGACAGGGAGGAAATCCCAGAGATGCTGCAGAGGATGAGGCACAGAATCCTTGTGCTGGTGTTGGGAGAGCCCCTGTGGGCAAAGGGAAAGGGCTGGGAGCAGCCAGGGAATTATCTGGGACAATGGGAGGTGGCACTGGATGGTCCTGAATGTCCTTCCCAACCCATCCCATCCTCTGAACGTGTGGTTTGTACCGAGTGAGGTTTTTACAGGACGCTGGGGGTGGAAGCTGTGCTCACATGGAGAGGTTTGGTTCCATCTGCTCCCAAGCTGAGCCTCAGGGTGCAAAAACCCCCAAACTCCCCCCGATTGTCCCCAAATTGTCACCACAAACAAACTGTGCTGGGAAAGCGGAACTCGGAAATCAGGGGGATGCTCACCTGGAGGTTCAGCTGAATGTTCAGCAGCAATCAGCGCTGCTGACAAAATTCCAGGTGCAGATCTGCCCAGAGAGAAAAAAAAAAAAAAATTAAAAAATCCCCAATTTCCTGGGAATTGGGTAGAGCCCAGCCCTGTCTCTGTCCCTGCTGCTGCTTTGCATTTACTGTCACACATTCCTCCCCTTCTGCTGACCCAAACATTCCAGAGCTAAGGCAGCTGAACTTTTCAGTTCAGTTTGTTCCAATGCTCATGTGCGCTTTTCTTCATAAATATAATTTAATAAAAACCACATATATACATATAATTTAATATATACAAACCACATTCACACATATAATTTAATACAAACCACATTCATAAATATAATTCAGCACAAACCACAAAAAATCCTTGATAGAGACACTTGTGGACTTTGTTTTAAAATTCTGCTTCCTACACTAGCTCATAATCCTTGTTGCTTTATATTTTCCATAGAAGATCAAATTTCAGTGAGAGAAAACAGTGGTTATGAGGGTGTCTGACCACTGTGTGTGACCAGAGATTCAGTACAGATGAATGCATAAGGGTCTCAGTCTTATGAGCCACAGTTCCCAAAATCCCATTAATTTCAAAATATGCCAAATATTCCCTTTTATTGGAGATCTTTATAGCTGAATTTTTTGGTTGTTGTTTTCTATGTTAACCCCATGACTTTATGGAATGAGTTTGTTGAAAATAGACCCCAGGAAAATGGGTGAAAGCGAAAAGTGACAAATGATGTTGATCCCTTTCAACTTCAAAGCATTTGAATCAGAAGCTGCCACACAGCTCTGCTTAAGGTCCAGCTGTATTTTTGATAGGAAATGTGTTTTGATTTGGGAATTATTTGTAGGCTTCATTAAAATGTAAATTGCTCCATGAAGAAATCTGAAAGAGATTGAGTCCAAAGATATGTAAATATCCAAATGTAATTGGGGTTCAAGCCCTACATCTCTATTTCTGCCTGAACAGCTCAGAGAAGAAGGTTTTCCATCCTTCTCCTTGAAATCCAGCAAATTTCCCACAGAATCCTGGAATGGTTTGGGTTGGAAGGGACTTTAAAGATCATCCAGTCCCAGCTGGATTTGCCTCCAAAAGCAGTCCTGAGGCATGAAATTCAATAAATAATCCTAAATTAGCAGGCTTGGAGGATTGGAAGAGGAGGAATAGGTTCAGTGAAACTGAGATGTAAATCAAGATGAGCCTTGCATGGACCCATCCCCAGGGCCTGCTGAGTTAAAGGAACATTTGTGGGGTTCCTCCTCTTTCTCCGTGCCTGAATCTTTGCAAATTCTTTCAAATGCTTGCACTCAATTCCCCATCTGCAAACTGGGCAGAAATTCTCCTTGCAGGGATGGATGAAGAGTCTGTTCATGACTGGGGTGTATTTGGACACGTTCATGGCAGCAGGAGGGGCCTGGTGGAAGATGTGTCCCCTTCTAAATTGCTTCTCTGACTCCTGGATGTGAATCCCAGCCGCTGCCTGCAGGAGCTCCCAGGGCCAGCCCGGCGTGGATGGACACAGAAAAACTCAGTCACCCTTGGAAATCTGCTCCAGATTTCTGTAACAGAGTGACACACCCCTTGTGTAGTACTTTCTGAATTATTTTCAGCTGTTTCCAGTCCTGTGTATCAGTAATTTCCTGTAATTAACGTGTGATGAATCCAGTGCTAGAAGGTGAAATCCACACAATCCAAACATGAGCTGCTTCATCCTGCACAGAGCTGTCACTTCTATAATATAAAAATATCTGTGTAATTATAAAATATAAATTAGTATTTCTACCATATAAAAATATTCAATGCACAATATAAAAATATCTGTGTAATTATAAACCACAAATTAATATAATGACAGCTCTTGCTTACAGCCAGGGTGCTGTTGAACAGACTTTCAATAATCACTTTTACACAGTGCTTTCCCCAGAAATATTTTATGAGCTTAATCAGGGCAGGCAGTGAAAAGATCACCTTCAATCCATTGTGGAAATATGAAAGATCAACAGAAGGGGCTGCTGTTTGAGCGCCCCCATCACCACCCGAGCCTTCCAGATGAGCAGCACCCCCCTCCTGAGGTGCAGGAAATCAACACTTCAGGGGAGCCTAAAAGCAGAGTTGTGCTGGGGGAACAGCCTGCCCTCTAAGAGCAGGGAGCTGCTGCTGAAATAAAATAAAATAAAATAAAATAAAATAAAATAAAATAAAATAAAATAAAATAAAATAAAATAAAATAAAATAAAATAAAATAGTAAAATTAAATTTAAAAATACTAAAAAATAAACATAAATTAAAGAATAAAATAAAAATAAAATAATATAAATAAAATAACACAAAATAAAATAAAATAAAATAAAATAACACAAAATAAAATAAAATAAAATAAAATAAAATAAAATAAAATAAAATAAAATAAAATAAAATAAAATAAAATCAGTGCTGTGACCCCTCTTGCAGTGCCTGGAGAGTGGGGAATGAGTTCTCCAGGCTGCTGTCAGTGCCAGGGCTGCTGCTCTGCTGGAGCCATTGCAGGGTCTGTGTGATGCTCCAACCCCCCCTGGGCAGCCAAGGTCACTCAGCCCTTTGGTTTTGTGCTGAGGAAGTGCTGGTCAAGCAAATAGAAGGAGTTTGGAGCAGATTCTCCAGATGCACCCCATTTATCTTGGAGTTCTGCATCCTCCCTCCCTGAGCGCTGCACTTCTGGGGACACCTTGGGGCAGGAGGAATTCCCAGCGAGGCAGGTGCAAGGGAGGGATGCTTCTGGGGAGGAAGGACCCTGGCAGAGGAAACTCAGAGAGAAAACTGCGTTTGGAGAACTAAAAACAGGCTGGACACACACAGGTGGGAGGGGTGGGGCTGCTTTCCCTAAAAACCCCAAGCAGGGAGGTTCTTGAGACGGGGAATTATCTGGGTCTGGATTTGTCAGCAAGGAAATCAGGCTGGAATTAGGAGGCACCCAAGCTTTGTAGGAATGAGGTTCTGGGGCAGCCAGGTTTGAGATCCAGCCGGTTTCCAGGTGGGGTTGGGTGCCCTGAGCACAACCACAATGTGAGGTGGTTCCTGGGGGTGCCAGAGCTGAGGAAGCCAAGCAGGGGCAGCTCCCAAGGCTGGGGCAGCTCCCAAGGCTCCTTCCTGCCCCAGAGCTCAAGGGCAAGCACAGAAAGGCAGAGCCACGTTGGGAAGTTAACCAGAAGCCAAGGCAGTGGCTTTTCCAACGAGTGTGAAGTAGAATTTGAGTATTTGGTAGCCAAAGGGAACAGGATTTTGATGGTTCTGCTGGAGAGGAAAAGCAAAAGCTGATGTGGAAAACGGTGACAGGGAAATTCAATTGTCCACTTTCCTTCCTGGTAGCTGGAGCTGTTGCAAAGGCTGCAAGGAGTCCCTGCAGGGTGAAAAAAGGGCAAAACGCCCTCTCAAAGTGCCTTCAGAGAGGCTTGGACCATCCAGGCCATTCTAAACTTCTCTGTCCATTTTTCAGAAAACTCTCCTTAATTCTATTACTAGGTATTCATAGGGGCATTAAAAATAGATATCACTCTCTGGGAAGGAGATTCTTCAGGTGAGGTCTCTCTGTCTCCAAAGCCCTGCCTACAGCAGCTTATTCTTTATCACCTCATTTTAAATTTAAAACATTTTAAATCACTTAAAAACACCTGCACCACACTCAGCCTGCCCAGGACAGCACAGGCAACAATTTCAGCCCTCGGGGCTGCCTGAGGAGAACACCCCAAGGAAAAAAGGATAACGAGGTCTGGAACAAAGTGCTGGCAGTTCCTGTTAATGGCAGCTAATTTTAGGGGCATTGTTTGGATGATGATCCCAGGCTGTAACTCTGCCGTGTTTAACTGATGTGTCAGTCCTCCAGAGCTGCATTATTTTATTAATCACCACCAATAAACCAAACTTCTGTGGGATTTAATTACTGGAGCCATTTGTTTTCTTTACTCGTGTTTGGGGGACAAGGTTTTTGAGGAGGATGAGAGTTGCTTGTTACTCATAGCATATGTTTTTCTTTAAAATCGGAATTGGGCAAATTTCATTAGAGTATTGTTGCGGTATTCACGTCAATCAAGTTTCCACTTAGACTGAATTAAATTGCCATTGTGTGGGTCTTTGGGTTTTATAAAGAAATTGGGTAAAATTCCCTAATTTGATGGAATTTTAAGGAGACAGTGGGGAGACGAGCAAGAAATTCTGCATAAAATGCAAGGGAGAATCAAAACAAAAGCTTGGCTATGTGTCTTTGATATGTTGACAATTCCCACAGCTCAAGGTAACCTTTCTCTGCAACACTCCAGGGTTTCCCTTTATTACTGTCTTTTTTAATACAAGACCAGTTTTATGCTTCAAGTGCCTTTTCTGGTGAGCAAAAACACAAAGAGCAAAAGAAAGGAAGGAATATAATGAGCTGGGGGAAGACAAGCAGCAAAAAGCAGATCCCCCCAGCAGGATGGAGACCCAGGGAAGGTGACAGTGGCACTGAAGGCCTGCCTGGGTTACTCAGGCTGGCATTCCAAGGTGGGTGATGGACAGGGAGGGATCTGCTCTTTCCCAGCAGTTGTGTCCTCAAGGTTTCTCTGCAGATACTTGGGCTGCCATTTTGGTATTTTAGTCTCTGGATTCCCATTGCTCGGCCTGAAAAACCAAATGTGCATTTTGCACCCCAAAAATGTCCATGCTAATCCATTCTGGATGCACCAAACAAATCAGTTGGAAGGCCTAGAGGATTTAATTTGATATTATTTTTGATATTATTGTTGATATTTGAATTGTGAGATATGGCTGCCCATATCTCAAAATAAACACTGTTCAGCTTTAGCTAGGCAGTGTCCAAGGAGAGGTTGACCCTGGGACAATGGAAGCTGTCCCTGCCATGGCACTGGATGGCTTTAAGGTCCTTCCCAACCCAAACCATTCCATGATTCTATCAAGAACAACCAGAAGCACCAAGAGGAGGTTGAAAGCCATGGAACAATGCCATGAGCCCTCTGTTTCCCAGCTTTCTGGACTCCTTGCACTCCACGGAGTGCTTGATTGTTCTGATTTTTAGCTGGTTCATTTTTCCAGCCAGAGCCTCACACGTATTTTTAGGAGGCATTTTGCAGACAGACCAAGGAGCTCGTGCATGCTCTCAGTACAATAAACTGCTCCCAGGTACTCTGGACACAATCGGCTTCTGACAAAGACAGATTGGTTTCTTGGATTTCAGGAGGCAGGGGGATTTTTGTTCCAGGGCAGAGCAAAAGCAGGTCTTGAAAGCTTTGCCAGGCAGAAGTGTTGCCAGCTGAACACCTAAAGAGGTTTTGTTTCAACTGCAGGGACTTTGTGAGGCTTGGCCATACAAACCCAGCTACAGGTGATGGGCAGGTGAGCGTGGAAACAATGCCTGCTGGCCTTTCAGTTTTGGTTTTGTGCTATCTCTGGGTTGTTGCCTTTTAATAAGGTTAAAAAACCCCCAAAACAACAGATGTTACCTGAACAGCAGCACCTGAAAGGAGAAATATCTGTGCCCAAGTTTTGAGCTCTGACTTTTCCTCAATTCCTGTGCCCATGCCAATCCAGGGAAAGAATTTTGGAAGTGTTGTTCCCAGAGTGTTGTGGTTGCTTGGATTATCTGTGGTACAGATAATCCAAAACCCACCAGTCTCCCCTGCAGTAATGGCAGGGTTTGCTGTGCTCACTGACCCTCACAATTTCTTGTTTCTGGCTGATGGTGTGACAGTGGGAAGTGGGTTCAGTGAGCTGAAGTGGAAGAGCTGGGAAGGTACTAATTCAGGACCCTAAAAGGTGTCCTAGAAAATGTAAAATCAACAGAAAATAATTCCCAAAGGAATACAGCCTTCCTATTTCCCTTATATCTCTTCCCTTTAGTGCTGTATGTTCTGCTCAAAGCAGAAAGCAGAGCCAACATATGTTGAGAGATGCTGCCTATTTATAAAGTAAACAGTGACAACAAGCAGAAAACAAAAGATAAATGAAGAACATGTTTTGCACGCTAATCAAGTTGCCTTAGTTGAGAAAGTGGTGAATATACAACAGCACAAAGTTTTTAAAGGTCCAGCTGAGGTGTGGGAAGGGGATTCTGTCCCTGTGCCCCCACAGATGAGACCCAACCTGCAGAGCTGCCCCAGCCCTGGAGCTGCTCAGGGAGCCCAGAGGAGGCTCCAGGATGAGCCCAGGGATGGAGCAGCTCTGCTGGGAGGAAAGGCTGGCACAGCTGGCACTGCTCACCTGCACAGGAGAAGCTTTGGGCTGAGCTCAGGGCGAAAGAAAGAAAGATGGAGAGAGAGAATTTACAAGGGCCTGGAGTGACAGGGCACAAGGAATGGCTTCAAACTAACATAGAGTGAGTTTAGATGGGATTTTGGGAAGGAATTCTTGGCTGGCAGGGTGGGCAGCCCTGGCACAGCTGCCCAGAGCAGCTGGGGCTGCCCCTGGATCCCTGGCAGTGCCCAGGGCCAGGCTGGACACTGGGGCTGGAGCAGCCTGGGACAGTGGGAGGTGTCCCTGCCATGGCAGGGGTGGCACTGGGTGGGATTTAAGGTCCCTTTCCACCCAAACCTGTGAGTCCATGATTCAATTGTTCTCCAGACACATCTTGGGAAGGGACCTGGCAGAGTTTTCAGTGTTGGTACCTGAACTGACAAACAAATCACTGGAGAAAAGAAAAGGCATTAGCACCTTTCCAGAAAATCTAGTTTAGGCTTGAAATAAGTCTTTAATGAAACAAAGTGAGCAGTGTCCATGCATATTGCTGGGGACTCTTTGAGCCAGCCTGGAGATTCAGAGCAGCTTGAGCAAAACCCTCATTGGTGGAGGTCACCCCAGGCTGAGCTGACGTGTCAGCAAGGTTAGAGATGAAAAGTTTCCTTCATCTGCTTTCTTCACTGCAATTACAAATATCAGCAGAGCTGGAGTTCACCTTTGGCTGCACACCTCCTGCTGCCTCACTGGTGTGGCAGGAGGGTTCACAGGCAGTGTCACCAGCGTGCATGTGTGTCATCAGGAATGAAAGCCCTGAAATGCAGCCCTGGCTGAGGTGCTTATTTCTGCAAGAGATCCTTCTTCAAATACGGCTCTCAATAAAAATATTACAGATAGTAGTTTAAATTCCACTGCTATTTGGAGTGTGTGCTGGGCAAAATGACAGGAGAGATCCAAGCTGTTCTGATCTGATTGTGAATATCAGGCTGTAAAAGTCGGGAGATATGAGAGAGTGACATGGTTTTCTTATTTTATTTTGCCTTCACTGAGACAGCTTCACTTTCACTTGTGGGAGGTTATTGTTGAGGCACAACAGCACATTCCAAGTGGGGGAAAGCAGACTTTCCTGAGGATTATTACTGCTCATGAATTCCTGGGGAATCCATGTGGGAAGGAAGAGGGGAGATGACCCAGAGCAGCTTTGTTGACCTCTCTCTGTGAGCAGCGAGCAGAGTTGGAGCTCTGCACACCCAGCTCGGAGCCCAGCCCAGGCACCTCTGTGTGCTGCTGGTGCTGCTGGCAGGACTGGAGCAGCAGCTGTGGGGACACTGTCCCCTCTCATTCCTTGTCCCCTCTCCTTCCCTGTCCCCTCTCACATCCCTGTTCCACCTCATTCCCTGTCCACTCTCATTTTCTGTCCCCTCTCACATTCCTCTCCCCTCTCACATCCCCATCCCCTCTCATTCCCTGTCCCCTCTCATTCCCTGTCCCTTCTCATTTTCTGTCCCCTCTCACATTCCTGTCCCCTCACACTCTCTGTCCCCTTTCACACCCTGTCCCCTCTCATTCCCTGTCCCCTCTGCTGGGACAGGCTGGTCCCTCCAGGCTGTGAGCAGTGCCCCTGCTGTCTCTGCTGTCCCTTCCAGCTGGGTCACAGCTACCTCTGTGCCAGGTGGGATGGCACAGCCATGCCCTGCAGGCAGGACAGAGCTGCAGGGGTTAACCATTTAGCCACCCCACCTGGCCCAGCCTGGGACAGCCCTCCCTGCCCCGCCTGGGCAGGAGAACCTCCCAACATGGGAAAGGATGAACTCCCAGGGCAGGAAAGGATGCTCTCCCAGGGCAGGAGAACCTCCCAGCCCAGGACAGGATGCTCTCCCAGGGCTGGGAAATCTCTGCAGCTCGGGATGAGGGGGTGGAAGTGAAGATGTACAATATGTTGCCAGGGAGTGGTGTTATTTTTTTCTCCCAGCCCCTCCTGTCCTGCTCAGGTTTATAAATCCACGGTGCTTAAAAATACCAGGGTGAGTGCCAGTGTCTGCACACTCAGAGCTGTCCTGGGTTAAGTGGAGCAGAGCTGAGCTGGGGCTGCACTGACTCACTTCAATTCCATTTAAACATAGCTGGTTTGGGTTATTTTATTTCATTTAATATCATTTTTATCTACTGCTTCCCACCCAGAAGTGCTCAGTTGTTCATAAGTGTTGTATTTCTATAGAATCATAAATGACAAAATAGTTTGGGTAGGAAGAGACATTAAAACTCATCCAAGCCATGGCAGGGACACCTCCCACTGTCCCAGGTGCTCCCAGCCCTGTCCAGCCTGGCCTTGGGCACTGCCAGGGATGCAGGGGCACCCACAGCTGCTCTGGGCACCTGTGCCAGGGCTGCCCACCCTGCCAGGGAACAATTCCTGATTCCCAAGATCCCATCTAAAGCTGCCCTCTAGCCATTTAAAGCCAGCTTGGAGACATTTCACCGATCCAGCTCCCCAGCCTAAAGCTCAAAGCAGGGCAAGAACAGGACGTGGTCCTTCCTTGGCTTTTTGACTGGGAATGATTTCCATGGGATGCAGTGCATGGTTTTTACTCATTTATGGTCTCTGCCTCTCTCCATGTGAAACAAAGCCTCTGTGATGTGCTTACAGCACAGGTACATTATTAAAGCCCATGTAAGTGGTAGTTGGGGAAGAGTGTAAACAGGTTTTGACACTGATTGCCAACAGATTAACATGCAGGAATAAAAAGGGAAGGGAGAGAGGGAGGAAGGAGAGCCAGGCTGATGTGACAGCCGTGACTGAGCCATAATTGCCTGGAAAATCAGAAGGGAGTTGAGTTTCAAGACGACTGTCATGAATATTACCAAAGCATTAAAAAAATATCCAGCTGCTGGCCTTGTCTGCAGGCTGACCCTGCTCAGGTGCACCTGGCTCCATGTGGTGGCTCTCAGGTGGAACATCCAGAACTTGGGAGACTCGTGGGAAGCTCAGGAGGATGGGATTGTTCAACATGAGAAAAATGATCCCTGTGTCAAATAGCACTGGGCTCTTATTCATGTATAATTCTTAATTTTACATGATTATTTTACTCAGTGCCAGGCTGGACGCTGGGGCTGGAGCACCTGGGACAGTGGGAGGTGTCCCTGCCATGGCAGGGGTGGCACTGGGTGGGTTTTGCCCTCCCACCCAAGCCAGTCTGTGATTCTATGGCAGCGAATGAATTATCACTGAATTTATCCACATGGATACCAGAGAGCAGCAAATCATTAATAAAGAGACCCCTGGCTGCAGTTGGGGCTGCAGGCAGCACTGTGCCTGTGTGTGAAAATAAAAATGAAGCCTGCTCAGGTTACCCAGACAAAGGATGGAGCAGCAGATCAGGGCTGGGTCTGTGGCACAAGCCAAGCCCTGCTGGAGCTCAGCCTGCAGCAAGACAGAAAGACAACCTGAGAATGCCTGGTAAAGAACAACCCCAGTTAGGCACAGCTAATTGCTGAGCATTCCTCAGATCTAAAAATAATGCAGAGAGGAAGATGCCAGAGAGACAAGGCACACTGAGCTGCACAGAAGGCACAGCAAAGGAACCTGCAGCAGGCATCAAACATTCCTGCAAGGCTGGAGCAGCTGGGTGGCTCTGCAGGAGAGGAAAGGCTGGGATCCTTTGTTCTTGCAGCCTTCTTTCCCTCTCTTTTCCTCTCTTTATCGTCTGTAATTTTAAACCAGGACAAGGAGCAGGTATCCCAAAAGGAGTAAAGGATCCTTCACCCTTTTTGCCTCCTGGCCACAGCACAGGGATCAGTTCTCTGTCACACTGAGGCTCGTGTCAGGACAGGGATGTTTCAGAAGGGAAAGCTCCTCTCTGATAAGGATGCCTTGGATCAGCTCTTTTGTGCCATCTTTTGTCTCCCTGCAGGGGCTCTGCTGAAGGTGCAGAGAACAGGAAACCCTGCTTTGTTCAGGCAGGAATTCACTGGTGTAAAACCCAGCCAGGACCTTTCTCCTGGCACTGTTTGAGCTCTGAGTCCCACAAGCAGCGAATTTCAGACTCAGGAAGTCCCTGATCAGCCCCTTGGCAATGTCCTTTTTGGCCCCTGGGCTGAGCTGAGCCCTGGCACACTCCCAGCCCCTTGGGGAATCCCTCCCAGAACACTTGGGATGTCCCCAGTGCCCTTCCCAAGGGACTGGGAGCAGGCAGAGCAGCACCCTGAGGAGAGCTTTGGCAGATAATGACTGAGGGGGGAGCCCTGGGGTGGCACCAGGGGCTCCTTCTCCTTAGGGAAGAACAAGTGCTCAAGATGGATGTGCAAATCAACCCCAGCCCCTGTCCACAATGAAACAGCCAGCCTTGGAGGAGATGTTTCCCCAGAGAGCCCTGGATCATCACATCCTTGTGGCAGTGGTCACAGGGGTTCTTGGATGAGGGAAGAGACGAAAATGTTGACTCCATGTTCAGAAGGCTTGATTTATTATTTTATTATATATATACATATATATTACATTATAACGATACTAAAAAGAAATAGAAGGAAAAGGTTCATCTCAGAAGGCTAGCTAAGAATGGAATGGAATGGAATGGAATGGAATGGAATGGAATGGAATGGAATGGAATGGAATAGAGTAGAGTAGGATAGAATAGAATAGAATAGAATAGAATAGAATAGAATAGAATAGAATAGAATAGAATAGAATAGAATAGAATAGAATAGAATAGAATAGAATAGAATAGAATGAATAGCAAAGGTCTGTGTCTCAGACAGAGAGCCCAAGCTAACTGGGCTGTGGTTGGCCATTAATTGTGAACATTGAAGATGGGTGAAACACAGATGCACCTGTTGCATTCCACAGCAGCAGATAACCATTGGTTGCATTTTGTTTCTGAGGCCTCACCTTCTCAGAAGGGAAAAAAATCCTAAGAAAGGATTTTCACAACAAGATGTCTGTGACACATCCCTGCACAGCTCCTCTCTGAGAGGATCAGTGGTGCCAGCCCCTGAGAGGGAAGGGATGGGAGAGGAGTTTCCTTCAGGGCCTGAGCACAGGGGTTTGATGATCCTGCACTTCCCTCTCTTGGGGTGTCTGAGCTTCCACAATGCTGTTTGATCATCAGCTCCAGGCTTCTTCCCACACCTCAGCAGGAATTGGTGTGTTGGGATGACAGATTTCCTGCTTGCTTCAGAAAAAACTGGGGTTGTGTACAGCAATCATCAATGGAACCATTCCCATTTGGGGTTTCCACCCCTGTGTCCAATCCAGCAGGATGCTGCCATATCTCTGATATCAGTCATGAAATTATAGAATTGTTTGGGCCAGAAAGGGCCTCAAAGTTTGTCGCCCTGGTTTTTTAAGATTTTTTAAGCTTTACGATGTTTACATTCTTGTAACGAACTTTCTCACACGCTTTCTGTAAATAGCTCATTGTTTTGCATTCCTTTATGGAGGAGGAGAAATTTGATGGACTGTTGGTTTGTACAGTGTCATTGGAGAGGGGGCACTGTCACCCTCCAATCCACTGTCACTCTTGGAAAACTATAAATGTGGGAGTCAGAAAATAAACTTCCCCTTTTTCCTTCACCTTGAGAACAGCGATGTGGGCCTGTGTTCTTTCGTGTCCTATAGCCACAAAAGTTCATCTTTCAATCCTATATCATCCACATTTCCACTGTCCCAGGTGCTCCAAGCCCCTTCCCCTGGCCTTGGGCACTTCCAGGGATCCAGGGCAGCCCCAGCTGCTCTGGGCACTCTGTGTCAGCTCCTCTGTGCCCTGCAATCAGATAAAATCCTGCTCTCCTCTGCCAGGAGCATCCTCAGAGCCCAGCCCCAGCAGGTTGGGGCAGGTATTTACAGGGGCAGCTCCTCATCCTCTCAGGAAGCTTCCCCTGGCACTGACTCCCTGCCCTGGGCTACCACTACAGCTGCTCTAAGTCTGTCCAGATGCAGCACGAGAGGGCTTCACCAATGGTGCAACCCCTCCGTTTGTCCTGGGCAGTGCTGTCCATCCTCCCTCACCCCTGGCAACCATTTCCAGGGCTGGAGCTCCCACCTGGGGCTTTAGAGCCTCTCCCTTGGTGCTGCTGCCTCCTCCTCGGTGGGTTTGATGCTCCATAAATCGCATTTCCATGGCTGCAGTGGGGCTCACTCTCCTGGTTCAGCACCGAGGTGCTTTTCTGTTTTCCACACTCACACTGGTGTGCTTGAATTATTCACTCCTATTTCTCAGAAGCAGGCATTAAGAATGTAATCTTCTGTTCATAAATCCATTGGAAGACTCTTAATAATGTAAGCCTTAGTGGAACCTCCCAGCCCTGCAAAGGGAGGAGAGAGCTTTTCCTCAGAGCTTCCAATGGCTCCCTCTCCTCCCCTGTGGCAGAGCAAAATCCCTTCCCTAGAGAGAAAACAACTCTGAGCTTTTGAATTATATCAAATATTCTCTTCCTCCTTGTAAGAAATAATCAGCCTCTCTGTCAAGGCAGGAAGGTCCATGAAACTTGCAGAAAGCACAAAAGCCAAATTCAGGAGCTTTTATGCTCATCAGTTAACAATAATGCATGGCCTGGGCCCTGTGCAAAGAGGTTTTCCTTCACCAGAGACATTCAGGAACTCTCTGGACAGCACAGGGGTTAATTCTGGGGAGATATGTGATTACGGAACTACTTATTTTTGCAACAAAAAAATATTTATAAACTACTAGAATTCCAGCACATTAAAATAAATTTTATATAAATTAAAAGAAATTAATTATATAAATTAAAATAAATGGCAACATTTCAGGTGGTATCTCTCCACCATCAGGCAGCAGAAGACATTAATGCTCTGCTCTAATTTGGGCTGATACAGCATCTCCACAACTCCTCCTTTGCATGCAGTCCCACAAGTGATGGTGATTTCCCTCAAGTGGAGGAATTGCAGTGTCCTTTGCAAGTGTGGGAGGTGTGGAGATGTAGATCAGGAAAATAAACCTTAGGACCCCTGGAATGTCTCATGGACTCGCTGGTCCAACACTTTGAACCCTCTACAAGTTGTTTACACTGATCTGAATTTTTCTGGCCTCATCACATATCTAAAACCTCTCCTGTGTTTATATAAATATCATAAATACATTTGGGCCTGAGCTGTTTGGGTTTGTTTTCTCCCCCAGGGCAGATCCAATTCAGGATATTATTCTCAGATAATGACTCAAACGGAAATATTCGTGTTCCTCCACTGCAACATGACTTCCATAATAACTTGATCCCTTTTAGAAATTATGTATGCGCAATCTGTGCCTTGGTGACTGCTGTGTAAAGCTAAAACTCCAAAAGAGACAGTTAATAACTTATCTGTCCAATGTACCCAACTGTCCTCAGGAAAAAAATAATTGTTTCAATTAAAAAAAAAAGAAAAAAAAAAGAGTCAGCTTTGTTTTATTCTTCTAACAGCCATGAAAGTATTTGTCTTTATCTTTATTATTGGCAGGCTACTATTCTTCAAATACAAACGTACCCTATCATTACTGGAATAAACTTTATCTGTTATTCATAAGCTGCAGAGAGATGTTTTCCCTCACTCTCTTTTTTATTTTTTTGCCACTCTCTGCTGTTTTTAATGGATTTCTATAGAAATCTTTCAAATAGAAATTTGTATGACTTTCTCCTTCCTCGGCACAAATATATTTTCTGTGCTGAAATTAATCCAGTTCTATTTTTGGCCTTCCTTATCTGTACATTAACAATAGGCTGTGTCTTGCTCAGAATTGTCTCCGCGGCTCCCATTCTGCTGGAAATCTCAAAGTCTTTCCTGTTCTCATTACTGGGAAGAGCAGCTCCTCTTTGGAAGGGGTTTTCATGAGCTCCCAGTGGCTTCTGTGCAGCCCCAGCCCCAGGGGTGGTGAGTGCAGAGATCACGCCAAGCCCACGCCAATGGGCGGCTCTGCTGCGTGTGTTTGTGGCAGGTGAAAGCACAAAAGTGCCACTGCAGCTCCTGAATTTGGGAGCATTAATGGAACAGACATTGCACAAAGTTTCCCCTGGGCAGTTGCTCCCAAAAGTCCCCCGTCGTGGCGCTGCTGGCAGTTGGATTCACGGCTGACACCGAAGGACCAAACCTCACACTTTTGGATTTCCACCTTCCCCATGTCCCAGAGGAAGGAGACATTTCTCACTCCTTTCCCTGGAATGAGTCCTGACAACCATGATTTCAGGCAAGATGTTGGATAAGACAGGCCAGGGTTTGATTTGATAACTCTTGTCTCGTGACATTAACTCCTGAGTGCCTCAAGTTGATTTTCTCTGGATACTCAGGATTTTATCTGGCTTGGAGGGCCTGTCTTCCTCCACAGGCTCCCCTGGCAGGGAGAGCTGTCACTTTTTCCCAGATCACATCTCATGGAGGATCATGCAGAGGTCCCTTGGAATCTGTGGGGCTGATTGAAGCTAGAGAGGCTTCATTATAAAATCACAGAATCCTGGGATGGTTTGGCTGGGAAGAGACCCTAAAGGTTGTCCCATTCCACCCCTGCCATGGCAGGGACACCTTCCACTGTCCCAGGTTGATATCCAGCCTGGCCTTGGGCACTGCCAGGGATCCAGGGCCTGCCCACCCTCCCAGGGAACAATTCCTGCCCAATATCCCATCCAAACGTACTCCCACTCTTGAAGCTTAAAGTGCAGATTCCTTCCCCAAAAACCAAAGTTTTCAGTGGAATATTTACAACAGAGAACACCTGGGAGCACTTGGGAATCCTGGGTACTTTTGGAAGAGGAATCAGCCCCACAGCTGGTCTGAGTTGGTTGAGGCTCCTTCACCCAAAATCCATCGTGGTCTTCAGGAAGATCCTGCCTGAACACAACTAAAATTATTGTTATAAAGCCCTACCTAAGGGATCTGAGGGAATGCTGGAGTTATCAGCACCAAGTGCCACCTTTTGAAGGACTCCAAAAGGGAACAGAGAGGGCATTTTATTCCATGTTTATCAGGTGATGGATGATTAATAGGTCTGAGCACACAATGAATGTGTATCTCCCTTCACATGCTAATCACATGGCATTTATAAATGTCACCACCTTATCGTGGAGGCACACTCAGAATTCTGGGGGCTTTCAAACTATTTATTCTTACCATTTTTAATGTGGGCATTATTAAGGTTGTGTCATTGGAAACGTCCCTTTGGCCGTGCTTGAGGAATATGGGGAGATTTTATTTGGATTTCGGAGGTAATTGAATTATTACATTTTAAAGCTACTCTCAAAAAAAAATTCACTGCAGATAATGAAGCTTATCTTGTGTTTCTTTAACTACTAAAATGTAGCAGTGCCTGTCACCTTGGAATTTTAATAACCAAAAAATAATTTACAATTATTAGACTGAGAAGCTTCAGGGTTCTCCCATTCTGCTTTTTCTTTGCTTTGCAACCTAAGGCCTTAATTTAGAGTTATAAATTACTGTTTTACCATTGGAGAATTGCATAATTTTCATTTAAAAAATTCCAAATTCCACAATTTGGTCATAAAAAATGTGCATTATTATCAACTTTTATTAGGAAGTTCGAGCCTTAAGGAAATTTTATAAAGGTTCAGGGAATGTTTGGGCACAAAAAGTCCAACAAAAAACATGGAAAGATTCTGGACTCAGTCTCTACTTAAGCTGAGCTTTTTAAACTATGAAAGACTCTCCCAGCTATGATGTTCAGGTCCTTTGCTGTGCCCCTTGTTTCAGGCAGAACTGCTGTTGTCTTCCAGAGACTTTATAGACCAGAAGAATTTGGAATTAAACCAAAGAAATTCAGATTCCTTTAGGAATACGTGCCTTGAAAGTTGTTTTTTTGGGCTTGGACAGTGAAGTTGTTGAAGCTACTCCTGAAGGCACAAAGTTTGTAGGTTTGGATCTTTGGTTCTCAACTATTTGCCAGTGCTAAATATCCATATTTTCAAAATACCCCGTTGAAATTGGCAATAGCTGGCATCTGTGGCCGAAGACTGAGGAGCAAACATGGAATGTGGGTCTATGAAAGAGTCACTGAGCTATGCTGGCACAACACGGAGGGTTTGCTTCAGTTTCTTCCCTGCTCCCAAACAGGACATCAGCCTCCAGGGCCATTTATCCACCACCTTTCCACTTCCACCTTGTGGAAAGGATTTACTCCCCTACAAATCCCCACCCGTGGTGTCACAGAGCTGTGGACTCAGGAATATTTACAGATCCCACCCATGAATAATTCCCAACCAGTTGCTGATTACACTTTTCCTACTGCATCACACTAAAAATTATCAATTTGATGCATTGTCCTATAATGAAAATCATACAGTGCAAGGCTGGTGATGATAAAGAAGGGCAATTTCTCCAAAATTCCTTGTGAGCTGCATTGCTCCCTGAGATATCAGCAAGATACAGGCAGGACTTGGACAAAACCTCAGAGGACTGTACAAATAGCCATCCCCATGTAAAGGGAGCCTTGGTATTTTAATTAAAGGTCAGACAAAACCCCAGGGTAAACCTTGGGGATGTTTTGCAGCAGTCATTTAAAGCTGAATCGCTTACCAAACTCTCACTGTATCAGTAAAACTGTGCCCAAACCTTTCCTGAGGTGTACACAAACTGCAGCCTGAACACGGGAGCCTCTGCCACGTTCAGGCTGTGAGTTCAGCACCCATAAACCACAGCCTGCGCCTGCTCCACCTCTACTCCTGCTTGTAGCAGCTCTGCAGGGCTCTGTTTACTCCTCTGCGCAGGCACACGTGGGAGTCAGCCTTTTTGGGGCTGCCTAAAAACAGAGGCCAGACAGAACTGAGGGAATAAAAAGCTGTTCTATTCATTGAAGGTGTTCTATTCATTGAAGGGTCTTCAGGTACATTTTGGGCAGACAAAGCCCCCCAGGGGCTGCACCCAAAAATGGATGATGGGTCAGGGTTTGCACACTTTTATCAGTTTGGTCCATTTGCACATTGGGGGTTCATCTGCCAATTCCAGCTTCAGCTAATGAAGTCATTGACCCCAGGTTTGCTCCCCCAACTCACTTTTGTTCCCATCTCTGGGCCTGGGGCAGTGAGGTGTCCTTGATTGCCAGGCCTGGAGAGGAATTGCTGTGTCTGCCCCAGATGGGGAAGCAGCAGCTCACACTGAGTGTGGAGTTTGGAGTGACACACTGAAGAACTGCAGGGTTATGAATATATGAAAAATATCAAAGCTGAAATCCTGAGGCATCACGGGGACCCTCCTTGACGGTGTCCCAGGGCAGGACTTGGGGCCAGCTCTGCCTCCTGCGTGGCTCTGTGTGGGCACACAAACAGAGAGCCTTGTTTGTGGTTCGTTTGTGGTTCGTTTGTGGTTTGTTTGTGGCTCGTTTGTGGTTCGTTTGTGGTTCGTTTGTGGTTCGTTTGTGGTTCGTTTGTGGTTTGTTTGTGGCTCGTTTGTGGTTCGTTTGTGGTTTGTTTGTGGTTTGTTTGTGGTTTGTTTGTGGTTCGTTTGTGGTTTGTTTGTGGCTCGTTTGTGGTTCGTTTGTGGTTTGTTTGTGGTTTGTTTGTGGTTTGTTTGTGGTTCGTTTGTGGTTCGTTTGTGGTTCGTTTGTGGCTCCTTAACACCAGCGTGCTCCATGTCCCGGCGCTGCTCTGGCGGGGATCTCCCGCTGTCAGTCACAGCGCAGGAGTTTCTCAAGGTCGTGCTGCCAGGCTTGATTCAAAGTGTCAGCTCTGCTGCTACAACCCAGCTCAAAACCCCGCCAGGCGCTTTTCCTTGCCACGTTTATGAAGTATTGGAGACTATTTGTGCAAGAGAATATGTCTGAATTTTCAACGGGAGGCGTTGATTGCTGACTCTTCCACCTTTGGCCTTATTTGTGGATTTGTTGGGGATTAAAAAAAAAAAAATCAAAAAGCCGGTGACCTGGTTTGCTTGTTCATTCAAGGGTGAGGTAAAGGTGTGCAGGGAAGGTGGCACAACCCAAAGGCTTTCCAGGGAAGCCATCTGTCTGCTCCCCCCAGCTCCCTGCCTTCACCTTTCAGCTCTCATTTGCTGCGGTTGCCACCCAGGCGAGGGCGGGAGATGTTCCTGCGAGGATGCTGCACGCTCAGCTGGGTTATGGTGATGATGATGATGATGATGCATTCAATGCATGTTCCCTCTGAAAAATTCAGCGGCGTTTCCAGCGCTGATTTCCCTCCAGAGTCATTACACCCCTCACAGATTGGCAGAGCCCTGCCACGGTGCCAGGATTTATGAGGTGACCTTGGAGACGCGGGCGCTCCCAAATTGAAAACACTTGGTGCTCAACTTGATTTTGGATTGCTGAGCAGGCTCCCCTCCTGTATAAATCAGGATGACGTTACACAAATAATACACAACATTTATATAACATTTCAAAACACAGGGGGATTCTGCCATGCATGGCTGGAGTGCAGCGCTCCCGCCTCCTCTAGACTCTGATTCCCTCTTGGGCCCAGCCCTAAACTCTCAGCAGGACCCAGCAAAGGCAGCACCAGCCCCTCCTGCTCTCTCCAGGAGCAGTGAGCTCTCTGTAGGGCCACCCTCCATGGGACCTGATGATCTTGGAGGTGCTTTCCAACCATGACTCCATGATAAAGGAGCTGAGCATCCCCAGGACATCAGAGGCACTTAAGGACAGCCCAGGACTGGGCCAACCACAGCTGGTCCATCAGCCTGGAGGTGCTCCAGGGTGCTGCCACTGCTCCATGAAGAGCTCACAACCCCTTGGAGCTGCAGAGCTGACCCCTGTGTGGGGCCCAGCCACACTCCTGAGCTGCCCAAAGAGGCTCTGGTAGGTGGGGATGAACCACCTGAGTGGAGGCACATTGAGGAGGAACCTGTGAGCAGCAGCAAACGCCAGCCCAGCCTGCACTACTGTTAATTGTCATTCCAGTTCTATCGACGTGCAGTTTATGAAACCATAAAGCAAGGCAGCAAGCACAGAGAGCAACTCCAGAGATAATTAAACATAATAAGGGTTTCACTTAATCCCTCAAAACCCAGGGGAGGCACAGTTAAGACTGAATACCCTCTTTGCACTGCAAAGCTTTTTGTTTTTTTTTTTTTTTTTTTGCACAAGCATTGAAGAGCACTTCCCAGAACAGGATTTTGGGACAGGAGGAGAGGTAGGTCCCACATTCACTCCTGAACACTTTTGTGCCTTTACATTATGCTGCTTATTAAGCCTGAACTCCTGACTTTCAAAGCAGTTTGTGGCTCATCATTGGCAGTGCAGCAGCAAGCAGAGACCCTGATGAGGGATCCTGGGGAAGGTTTGGGAGCATCCCTGGGCACAGGGACGGCCAGCAGAGCTTGGGAGCAGCCGGGCTGGCACCAGGTGCGCTGTGCTCTCGGGCTCCTCATCTCCCTGCACGACACACGCAGTTCTTGGACGAGGAGGAACGGGAAGGGGATGAATGGAGACGGTGGATGCGAAGGGCTGAGCGAGAGGCTGGCGGGTGAGGAGAGGCTCGCTGTAAAGAGCGAGATAATTACGGCAAATCTGGGATTAAAACCGGAGGGCAACGCCGAGGGGGAAATAAAAAAAAAATAAAATAGATTAAGAAAAAAAAAAAAAAAGAAAGAAAAAAAGAAAAAAAGCCGCGAGCGGTAATTTGGGCTTCTGTGGTCTCCCCTAGTGGGACCGGGGCTGGTCGGGGATGGGGAAACGCGGGGAGCGCGACGGGAACGGGCTCGGGGCTGGTCGGGGTGCGGGTGGAGGTGCGGAAAGAGCCGCACCTGGGCTGCAGCAAAGCGGGCAGGGCCGGGCAGGGCAGGGCCGGGCCGGGCAGGGCAGGGCAGGGCAGGCGGAGGATGCTCCCCCCGGGGCCGGCACCGGGCGGGCTCCGGGCGGGGCAGGAAGGGTTAACGCGGCCCGCCCGCCCCCCGCGCACGGCGGATCGGGGGTGGGTGGGCTCAGCGCGGAGCCCGCCCGGCCCCGCCGCTGCCGCTCAATGCTGCGGCCGCGGGACCGCGCGGGAGCGCCCGCACCGCGGAGCCGCGCCGGGCATGAACCCCCCGCCCCGGGCAGGTAAGCGCGGCTCGGCACGGCTCGGCACGGCTCGGAGGGAGGGAAAGAGAGAGAGAGAGAGGCGGATTTAAGACGGGATTTAAGGAAAAAAAGAAATAGGGGGTAAATAAGGGATTTTCAAGCACGGCTGCGGCGCGGGGGAAGAGAGCGCGGGCGCGCTGCGGAGCCGGCGGAGCGGAGGCGCGGCCGGAGGGGCGCGGGGCCCGCAGGGACCCCCGGTGCCACCGGAGCGCGGAGATGCCGCGGGGTCATGCGGAGCCCCCGGGCGGGGTTGGCCGCGGTCCCCGGACAGGAGCAGGAGCATCCCTGAGTGAGAGCAGGAGCGGGCGCATCCCTGAGTGGGAGCGGGGATGATTCTCGAGTGAGAGCAGGAGCATCCCCGGGTGAGAGCGGGGAGCATCCCCGGGTGAGAGCAGGAGCATCCCCGGGTGAGAGCAGGAGCATCCCCGAGTGAGAATGGTGATGATGCCCGAGTGAGAACGGGAGCATCCCTGGGCGAGAGCAGCAACATCCCCGAGTGAGTGCGAGCGCATCCGCGGGTGAGAGCGGGGATGATCCCTGAGTGGGAGCAGGAGCATCCCGGGATGCGGACGCGGGGATGCTCCCCTCAGGCTGCTCCAGGCGCACGCAGAACTTTTTGCCGGCTCCAGCCGCGTTCCCGGCTGGAGTTGAAGCTCCTTTTGCTTTCCCCAGGCTGCTGCTGCTCCCGTGTCGTGAGCAACATACCGCAGCGTGTTGTTTTATTTATCCCAGACAGGAGAGGCTTGCTCTCGAAACTACAAATTAAAGGATGCTGCTTGCATAACAAGTGGCAATAGTTTGTATCTTACATACTAATTACCCGTCACCTTAATTTAGACCAAGCCAAAGACGGGTTTTTTCCCCCGAGGAGGGCTCGTTCGATAGAGCGGTCTGATGTCTTGGAGCCACGTACTCCTCTCCCCTGGCTGGATTAATGTGGGCAGGGGATTAAGAGCCGGCTCGTTGAGGAGGCGCCCGGAGGTGCGGGGAAGCAGGGCACGTTCGGCTGGAGACAGAAATCAGTTTTTGTGGCGGTGCTCGCCCGTCCTCCGGTTTCCACGGCTCGGTTCAGGACCCGCATCCCAGCGGATAAATCACCGGGCTGGGAGCAGGGACTGGCGGCAGCTCCTGTCGTGATGGTCGCGATAGTCCGGAGCTCCTTGCCGGGCTGCAGCAGCCCGTGCCCCGCAGTGGGTGGCTGGCTGGGTGCCCGGGGATGCCGTGACCCATCCCCGTGCCTGGGGGAGCCCCTTCCCCGCTCCCCGTGGCTCCTGCAGCAGCTCCAGCCCAGGTGCGCGGTGATGCTGCAGCCGGGCTCCACAGCCAGCGCCGAGCCTGGGAGCAGCGTGCTGGGGGCCTGCGCTCAAGGGGGTCCCCCAGAAGCTTCTTCCTGATGCTTTCCTGGCCGGGAAACGGAATTTTTCTTCTTTTCTGGACCTGAGGGAGCTGCATTTTTACCCCGCGTTTGTAAGTCCCTGAAAACTGTTTAAATGGCTCTTGAATAATCCTTCAAAGTCACCTCCCCTCTTTAATCTAATACCGAAAGGACTTACTTTACATGGCTAATCCCTCTTTTCCGTGCTGCACAGCCTCATTTAGAGGTGTGCTCGCTGCTAATTTCCCCTTGGCAGCCTGCTGGAGACAATGGCTTCCACTGGCGAGCAGCAACCTCTCCCTCCCGTGCTGACCTCCGGGCACAGCTGAGCCCCTCTGACAAGAATCCGGGGGATTTCAGGAAATCCCCTTTGCACCCCAAACTCCGGCTGTGTTTGTAAACACCTCCTGGGAGGCTCTGAGGGTCTCCTGCCCCCGAACCCGCCGGCTGTTGGGCGGTGGGAGCGCAGGGAAGCAGGGTGTGCCCGCAGGTAGCTGGAGTTGGATGATCCTGGCAAAACTCTGCCATTGGAAGGATTTGCCCATCCTCCTGCAGAGGAGCTGAGCTCTCTCCCAGCCCGTCTGGCGCTCCTGGAATTTTAAGCTGGTTCTGCTCTCCACAGTGACAAAACGTGTGTGGGGAATGCGAATGACAGCAGAGGAGCAGCTCACCTGTGCGGGCAGCCTCGCTGACCACGGGCCGAGGTGCTGCAGCCTGCGGAGCCCGGCTCTCCGTGCCTGAACCGGGGTGTGCGGGGCTGCCAGCCCCTCGCTGGGCTCTGCAGGGATGCTGAGGAGGGCAGGGTCAGGTGTCCTCTGCCCCGGGCCACAAGGACACCTCTGCCAGTGGGGTGGGTGTCCCTGAGACCTCGGCCGTCCTCCTCCTTCATTTTCCAGGGATAATCCCTCCAGTGCTCGATTTCCAGCCCTTGGCTGAGGAGCTTTTATTCCAGAGGGGACAACAACAGCACTGGCAGCTGCTGGGAGCCCACCTTGGTTCCCAAACTTGGACACGCATGAAAGTCTTTCTTGTTGCTATCCAGGTTTTTATTTACTGGAATTAACATTTCCTCGGTTTCAAACTCACTCCTGTGTTACCCCATCAGGTAAAACCCAAACATTATCTCCTAAACAGATGGTATTCGGCCAGTACCCCTACCAGGCACATTCTTGCTTCAGGTACCATATAGCCCAAATGCTGGAAATCAGGGGTGAGCTCGCATAAAATTTCTCCCATAGATGCAAAACTTCGGAGTAATTTTGTAAATATTCTGGCGCCACGTGATTTATTTACCTTGGCTTCAGGAGCTGGCTTTGTCTGACAGTTCTGTGGAGTTAACTTGATTTAAAAACAGAATATTTGAAACTCGGGGATAAAGACGAGGCAGAGTGAGGGAAGGACAATACCCACGAGACAGATAGATCGCTGCCTTTTTATCTGCTCTTGTGGTCTTGTTTAATTCTGCTTGGTGAGCATTCTGGAGGGGCTGGTTCCCATCAGGGCAGGGTGGACAGAGCCCTGGCGCCGAGGGATGCAGACAGAGCAGAAGCTGCTGCTGCTGCTCAAAAACCCTCTGCTGCCTTTGAAAGTTCATAAATCATCACGGGTCTATTTTTAGCCCCGTTGGAATAGAGCAAGGCTGGGGTTTCTTCGCACACCTGCCCCGTGTGGCCTGGGATGACCCGGCTGCGGGAGCAGCTCTCACTCTGCTCTGCTCTGGGGCTGGCTCTGCTGGCACACGGGGACCCAGCTCTCTTGGAAGAGCCTTTGGTGCAACAGTTGGGAATTCTGCTTCCCACCGGGAGCCTGCGCTGCTTGCTGGGCGGGTGATGTGCAGCCCCTGGCAGGGAGGGAATGGCAAACAATCACAAACACAGCCGAGTGTCGGTGGTTTCCTCCCAAATCACCCCAGATCCACAAATGTCAGCTGGGGCTGAGCCCTGCTCAGCACCGTGGTTATTCCAGTGCAGACGTATCGTGGCAGGAGTGATTCATTCTTTTTATTATTAGCAAAGCAAATCCATAATGATGCCACCCTGCTGATTTACTGTTTCATGCCAGTGCACAGCTCTTCCCTGCCTCCCCCTCCTCCTCTCAGCAGCCACCAGATCTGGGGATACTTGGAGGAAATGTGTCAAATCTGTGTCAAATCTGCTTCTCATCCTCACACACATGAGCTTCTCCCTTGTTATGAACTGAGGGAGCAGTGTTTGCTGCACTAAACAGGGTTCTGAAGGTGGGGATGTTGGGAAATACCTCCCTGCTTTGCTGTTCCCTGGGTGCAGTCATTTCATCTCAATCTGCAGGGTAAAGGTCTATCCCAACCCAACACCAAGAAAAAGAATGAGTGGTTGGGGTGTTTTTAATTGCTGGGTTAAATCAGTGAAGGTCAAGGCTCAGAACCATCAGGGTCAGAGCATTTTCAAACAATCTGGTGGCTGGCAGGTGCAGAGTTCAGCTTTAGGAAGGTGCAGCAGAAGGGGGAAGTTTTGCCTCTGCAACATAAATTGGGATTTTTGCTCAGGGTCATAATCACAGCACAGATGTATCAGCATGTGGCCTCCAGTGAGGTAAGTGATGCACTTATTGCACTTCAGAAGGACTCAAAAAGATCATTTGCAGTCATTTCATTTCCAAAATGGCAGGGATTTATTTTAAAAATTGTGTTTAACGTTTCAAAAATGAGGTTCTGCCATGTTGGTTGCTTCTACTAATTCTTCCTCAAGCTCCCAGTTGTTCAGCTGCTGATGCTGCATTCCTTGGGGACTTGCTGGAGATGTCTCAGACCTGGCCAGACACCCTTACTCATGTTCTGATCTGGCCAGGTCCCAGGTCTGCTGAGACAAGCTATAATAAAGATAAAAGCAAAGCCCCAGGATGGTTCCTCCCCAGCTTTTCTCCTCTTTGTGTTTTGGATTTGGACTTTCCCCAGTTCTTGTTGAGGGCAAGATGTTTTTGAAAGACCCACCAGTAAATCTTGGTTTTCTCCAGACTTCCAGGAGAGCTGAGCTGAGCAGCCCCTGGCTCCAGACGGATTTGCTTTGCCAGGAGTTCTGACAGTGCCGTGTCTTTGCTGGCCTCGGGCGAAATCTGTGTTATCGTTTATTGATATAAATGTTTAGCCGAGATGTGGCGTTTAAGGCCAATTTGCATGAGGCTTAGCAGGTCATTGCATTTGATTAGAGGCGGAGAAGGGAACCGAGGCCAGCCCGGGTGACCGAGGTGGGCAAACTTCTCCTGTGAGGGTGATTTGATGCCAATGGTGCTGCGCAGCACCTGTGTGATTTGAACCCGTCTGTGAGTGCTTTGTTTGTTAAACTCCTTTTATTCAGATCACAGGGCGTTATTTGGGAACACTTCCACACAGCAAAACATGTTTTCATCTCTCTGCTCCCAGTGATGGGAGTGTGGAGACCCAAAAAGCCATCGGGGAGAGCCCCAGGGCTGCTGGGGCTGCTCAGGGCACAGTTTCCCCTTTTAGCAGCTCCTGTTAATGATCCCCAATCGCTCCTTTTGCTCATTTTTACACCTTTCTATATCTGGAGCAGAGATCTTTGTCCAGTTTGATCCATGGCCGTGGTTTGGGTGATCTCTGCAGGGCACAGGGGGTTCTTCACCTCACACAAACAGCACTGAGGAGCTTTCATCAAACAAGATGCTTCACCTTGCTCGGTGATCAAAACTCTCTCCTCTTGTCATGAATGAATGGATGAATCTTTTTGGGCTTTGTCTCCCAGTCTTAAAAAAAATAAATAAATGCCCCTCTGAACAGCACTCAACTCCCAGCTTTTTAAAAGAGTTACTTAGCATAAGAGCAGAACATTTGCCTGAGAGGGTTTCAGTCCAAGAACGACTTTTCATATTTAATTGATCTGTATTGTTCAATTAGGGAGATGTATCATGCCCTCTGTTGTGCTTGTATAGCTGGAAGCAGAAATGAATGAAATATGAAGCACAGCACAGGAGCGATTCCAGGCTGAATTTCTGTGCTGTTGGTGATGCACAGAGCAGGATTTCCACCCAGGCCTGGATCTGAGTGAGTAAACAGGGATTGTGTAAATTCATCAGTTACCTCTGCCTTACAAATGAGCCTGGATTGTAACATCTGTTCTTATTCTGCTCAGAACTCGGTAACCTCTTTGTTCCAAATCCTATTTATAAACATCCCCAGCTCCTGAATTAGCTGTCAGGATTATCCCAGAGTGCTGTGCTTGTCTGGGAACAGCTGGGTTGCTCCTCTGAGCCCCGCCAGCCTCCCAAACTCAGGTGTGAGCTGAGCATCCCGGCAGTGCCGGGCTCACACAGGAGCGACGCGGGTCCCACAGGGTGGCAGCACTCAGCCCGGAGAGCTGAAACCAGGGAGCATCCCGGGGCACAGGAATTGCTCCGTGGGCTGGGGTGAGGCAGGACATAGGGAACACCCTGCTCCATGATCTGGGGTGAGGCAGGACATAGGGAACACCCTGCTCCATCCCTGGGATAAGGCAGGACATAGAGAACACCCTGCTCCATGATCTGGGGTAAGGCAGGACATAGAGAACACCCTGCTCCATCCCTGGGGTGAGGCAGGACATAGAGAACACCCTGCTCCATAAACTGGGGTGAGGCAGGACATAGAGAACACCCTGCTCCATAAACTGGGATAAGGCAGGACATAGAGAACACCCTGCTCCATAAACTGGGATAAGGCAGGACATAGAGAACACCCTGCTCCATGATCTGGGGTGAGGCAGGACATAGAGAACACCCTGCTCCATGATCTGGGGTAAGGCAGGACATAGAGAACACCCTGCTCCATCCCTGGGGTGAGGCAGGACATAGAGAACACCCTGCTCCATCCCTGGGGTGAGGCAGGACATAGAAAACACCCTGCTCCATCCCTGGGGTAAGGCAGGGCATAGAGAACACCCTGCTCCATCCCTGGGATAAGGCAGGACATAGAGAACACCCTGCTCCATCCCTGGGATAAGGCAGTGCCCAGGGAATGCCCTGCTCCATCCCTGGGATCAGGCACGATAAGGCTTTAGCTGGGATGGGGATTTAACTCCTCTCTAACCCCACTTGCTGCGCTATCATTGTCTCAGCATCCCTAAATCTGAGGAATTGGCACAAAAAGGCATGAAGTTTCTCCTTGGACTATGCTGAAATTGCCAGGGCTCTGTGCTCAGTGTCCCCCTTGCTCTCCCTGCTGCTCTTTTCCCTCTTTCCCTGCCCAGCAGCTCCTCCCAGGTTTTGGCTGCCAGGTGCAGGCTTTGGCTGGCTCAGCACCACCCTCTGCCTGCTCCTCCCCAGCTCCTTTGGGTTCCTCACAAAATGATCAGGAGAAGCAGAGGGTTCCTGTGCTGCACCCAGCACGTTCCAGGTCCCTGGCAGAAAGCTGAGGAATGCCTTGAACCCTTGCAGGGCTGGGTGTCCATGAGCAGAGCGTGCACAGCCTGTCCAGGGAAGCTGTCCTGGGAGCTCTTGGCACAAAGGACCACAGCTCTGTGCCACTCCCCTGCTTGGGGACACGCCAGGGCTTCCTAGGGATGTGCACTTGTCTTACCAGGACAGCTTGGTGTTGGTCCAGCTCCTAAATCCACTGAGTTTTCATGGGATCAGGCAGGGGCTGTGGGCAGGGAGGATGGAGGGAACTTCCATCAGCATCCTTCCCTCTCTGCCCTGGGGTCCTCAGCACAGAAAAGCCAGGGAGCAAATCCAGAGGAGGTCATGGAGCTGCTCCAGGGAGAGCTCAGAGCTGGAGAGGGACTGGGGACAAGGATGGAGGGACAGGACCCAGGGAATGGCTCCCACTGGCAGAGGGCAGGGATGGATGGGAGACTGGGAATAAATTCCTTCCTGTGAAGGTGGGAAGGGGTTGGAATTCCCAGAGAAGCTGTAGTTTCCCCTGGAAGTGTCCCAGGCCAGGTTTGGAGCAGGCTGGGACAGTGGGAGGTGTCCCTGGGGGTGGGATGGGATGAGCTTTAATGCCCCTTTCAACCCGAACACTTCCATGATTCTGTGATGATCTCTGCTCCGCAACAACATTTCCATGGAATGTGAAAGGATCAGATCCCACATTTATCCCCCGTGGGAAAAGCAGCACCAGGAGTGAGGCTGGGAGAGCCCCAGGAATGAGCTGGGTGAGCCAGAGAGTTCCTCAGGTGAATTCAGTGTTTAATGGGTCTCTTCTAATTGCAGATTTAGGAAAGAAACGCTGGTCAAACACATCTGAGGAGGGAGAGTGCAGAGCATGGCTTGACTCAATATTTTCTCTAGTCAAGTGGAAAAAAGGAAGCCTCATATGAAAAAGCTGGAAAGGTCAAACTAATTTGTACTTGTGTGATAATGGGTAATACCTCTATTGTTTATGGAGCCTGCAGAATCCTTCCTGTGCTAAGCACTGTCATCTATCTGATGGTGATTTGGAGAAATTAAAAATGAAGTAGCAATTGTTCCACCCTCTGCGCGCCTTAATCTGCTTTGGGCGAGGATTCCTTTGAACAGCTCTGTGCTCTTTATAAATGAGTTGAGGTGGAATTTGCTCACTTCTCTTGACTGCTGTGGCTGAAGGAAGGAGATGGTTTTAAACAAAAAAAACCCAAAAAAACAACAACAAAAAAAGATTAATACTGAGGTTGAGAAGAGCCAGACTGAAACCCAGCCTGTGTCTTGCTGCTTAAGCATTCTGCCTGTGTTCCCCTGGTTCTTTATTTTGCTGCAGTCTTTGCTGTTTATTTACTAGGGTAAGTGGGAATTTTAAATGCACGTCCAGCTCCTGCTATTAAAACTGGGATTGGTGAGCTCCTAATGCCCCACAGTGCTGCCTCGCTGATCCAGGTGGATTTGCAGCTCCTTTTAGCAGCCACTGGAAGTTGTGTGAGTTTTCCTGGGATTCTGGTTCCTTTCCAGGGGTGATTTCCATGGCACAATTTCCCAGGGAACAATGGGGAGCTGTGTGGGGACTCCCTTCTGCCTCGTGCTCAGCACCAAGCGTGAGCTCCAGAGGAATTCATTTGCCAGGCTTATTGCTGAGACATTTAATATCTGGAATGATTTAGGAGATCAAATTCTGGAGTTCTGGGCTGGCTGTAGCTGCATCTGTCATTGTTGCAGAACCTTGACAGTGAACAAAAGGTGCTGCAGGGAACCATAACTCACCCAGCAAATTAATGGGTTCCCAGCCTTGCTTGCTCAGCTGAATGGAGCCTGTGTGGTCTCACTGGCCAAGGGCTTTCCACAGCAATGGTGTGGGTTTGGAGTGGGCATTCCCAGAGGGATGGAGAGAGCCCAGCTGGCTGGGACTGCTGCTTTCCACTCCTGCTGGAAGTGGGGATAAAACCCCTGCAGCTCCCTGTGGGTGACATCATGCAATTGTTCCAATTATTTGGAATTTTTTTTTTTTTAGTGGGGGTCCACAAAAAAAGGGGTTGATTGAGAAAGTTTCATCAGGTTTGATGGTGTCACACTGTGAGGGACACTCACAGGTCACCAGCCACCGCCGGGCATTTTTGCCACTGGCAAGGAAGGTGCACTGTCAGGAGATGCTTGATCACCTTCCAATTATCAGGAAGTGCTGGAACATCCCTGGGGGGATTTAAAAGCTGTGTGGATGTGGCACCTGGGGACATGGCACTGGTGGCCTTGGCAGTGCTGGGAAATGGTCGGATTTTGTGCTTTTAGAGGGTTTTTCCAACTGGAATGCCATGGCAGGTCATCTCCCTGGCCGTGATTCTGCTCTCACTCTTTTTTCCTGATTCTGCCTGTCTGGCTGGAGGATGATCCCAGCTCCTGAGAAGGTCCCAGTTCTCTCTGGGTTTCCAGATTCCTTGGCCTGGTGGTGGGCAGGGCGTAGCTGAGGGGTTTGGGATGGGGAGAGATGATGCTCTGACCTCACCCCTGGGCTGTGCTCTGGGCAGCGGCAGGGTGACCTTGTTTGCCAGCAGCTCCTGGAACTTGGATTCTGGGAGTTACCAAGCCCTTCATGGTGCAATTAGTACATTTGGTAATTGGCTAATCACCCTGCAGGGCTTGGAAGATGAAGGGGTGGGGTTGGAGCTGTGGGAGAGGCACCAAAAGGGCTCAGAAAATGAGCAGGGCTGGGGAACTGCTCAGCACCAGCCCTGCAGGGTTTGGCCGCCTCAGCAGCTCTGGGAGCCCTGAACTCTCACTTCTGGGGGTTAAAATGGCTCTGCAGCCCTTGGCAGACCCAGGCCCAGAGAATTCAGAAAGTTCAGAGGTTTCTGGTGTAAATCTGTGGTTCTGTGGCCCAGCCAGTGCTCCCAGTCACTCCCAGTTTACCCCAGACTGCTCCCACAGCCAGCCTGCCATCAGCACTCACTCTATCTCAGAGCCATTTCATTATTAGGATTATTATTGTATTTTCGAACCATTACTAAAATATGGAACCACTGCCCCTGGAAAAGTGGATTATCCTTTCCTCGATAACTAATTTTATTTCACTCAGGAAAATTTGATTCAGATTTCTGAAACATTGCCACTAAGCAGCTTTCTAAGCAGAGTTGCAGTGCATGACCAAATTAAATCCGTGTAGGGAGAAGGGAAATGTTGTTGTTGCGAGTGTCCAAAGGGGTTGGAATGAAAATAATCTTATAGATCAAACTTAAATTGAGTTCAGATATTATGGAGGGAGCTCAGCTCTGTACCTGGAAAATCCCATCTGCCAAAAATGAACTTTGGGGTCACACTTTAAAATGGCATTTCTAGTCCTGCACCATCCAGCTGCTCTCCCTGTGTGTGGCACAGAGCTTGCAAAGGAGTCTAAGCTGAGTGAATCTGCTCCATAAAAACAAACAAAATAATTTAAAAAGAAGGTGGGGGGGATGCTCTTGGAGGATTTATAAAACCCTTCCCAAGCTGCAGCAGCCTGAGGTGGCAGATCCTGTCTCTGAGGGAATTTTGAGTAAGTTTGGCTTGAATTTTGTCCAAACCCAGCATCTCCAGGAGAAAACACCTTGGGAATTCTGCAGTTTGAGGCAGCAGCAGCTGGAGCCAAACGGGAGAGTGGTTTGACCCTTCTTCCTGTAGGCTCTGAGTGGACTTTGAATTCCAGGTGTTCAATGACCCTTGTGGAGCTCTCCTGATCTGGCTCTGTGCTGTTCTACTGCAGATGAAGAACCGAGGTGCACGGAATGCTCAGAGATGCTGAGATATTGAAGTACTGGAATTTCTAGAAAGTTCTACTCAAATTCTTTGAATTTTAAGGTACTGAGCAATTGGAAGAAATAAGTTTACGGCAGAGGAGGAATTTCAGCACTGACTTCTCTGCTTCTCCCCTGTGGATTGCATCATAACTCTGATGCTTAAAAGATTTAATTATTTTTGCACCTGTGGTTTTGCTTTAGATCAGTCTTTCCCAGCTCGTGGGATTCAGGGTCTCGTTGAATTCTTCCTTTCGAATAACAAATATCTGGGACTGAAAGTGTTTTTTTTTAAATGCAATCAAATATGATTTGGCTGACTAAAACATTATGAATAGACCCAAGCATTCACACAGAAATACTTGACAATATCTATATGAAGGTAATGTCATCCATTAGCATTGTGTGAAATATAAAATATCACCCAATATTTAAATCCAACTGCAGTGAATCCTCTGTAACTTTACTGACAGAACCTAAATTTAGGAACTAATTAAATTCCATGGAACAGAAGAATGCATTTCTCCTCTTCTTGTAAGGACAAAGATTTGGAGTGTTAGCTATACTTCTATTTTTATATAATTGAGTAGACTTTTATATAGATATAACTATATACCTGGGCTTCTATTTGAAATTTCTACATCTGGATTTCAGGATCTCTGCTGAGAAGGCCCCAAAGTCCAGCTCAGAGCCCTCGGAGGGAGCTGCTGATGGAGTTGGTTGAGCTCAGGGTGTGGAAGGGAAAATTCCCTGCCCAGCTCTGGATCCACCCCCACCATCTGCTCAGAGCATCCAAAACAACTCAATTCACCCCAAAAGTCAACCCCGGCCTTTTCTTTCCCAGACATCTCCCTGTCCCAGCCTCTGGCTGTGGAAGATTCCAGCTTGAAGGCTGTGGTGAAATTAAGTGTGGAGCCAGGATCGGGGCCAAACACTTTAAATAATTGATGGACAACTTGATTTCTTTAGCCTTGCTCAAGTAAACCGAGTTTTGGATGAACAGGAGCTGACTTAGGTGTTTAGTTGAGGGGAAAAAAGCCCTTTGAATTCCACTGATTTCCCACAGGGTTTACTCAGCACTAGGAGAAATGACTTGAGAGGATCTCAGAATAGTTGGTGCTGAAATGGACCTTAAAGATCCTCTGATTTTAGGGACAAGGCCATGGCAGGGACACCTCCCACTGTCCCAGGTGCTCCCAGCCCTGCCCAGCCTGGCCTTGGGCACTGCCAGGGATCCAGGGGCAGCCCCAGCTGCTCTGGGAATTCCATCCCAGCCCCTGCCCACCCTCACAGGGAAGGATTCCATCCCAATATCCCAATTTCCCAATATCCCAATTTCCCAATATCCCATCTCCTGCTGCCCTCTGGCAGTGGGAAACCATTCCCCCTTGTCCTGCCAATCCCAGCCCTTTTTATTCTGTTCGGGCTCTTTGGATCCTTTTGTAGGCAAAAAAAAAAAAAAAAATCCCTTTGAAATGAAATTCATAATCTGAAAAGGAGAAAGCAGGAAAGTTGTCATTGCTGTTTGTGAGCTGAAGGTGGCCAAGTATCCCAAGGCTGTTTTGACTTTTGTGTAATTTTCGTAAATTTTTAGGAATAAATAACACAACTGGAATAGCTGCACTTCCCAGAACACCTGCCAGGGTGTGTGAGACAGTGCAAGAGGCAAAGAATTCCAAGTTCCCCACCCAAATATTGTGTACGTTGAGGAGAAAAGGCAAACAGAGACAAAAGAGCAGTGGGAGAAGCAGCTAATGAGCATCCATGGTTTGATTGCTTAATGGGGCTGTGGTCTGGAGGCTGGGCTGGAGGAAGGATGTCCTTGGGACAGGCAGGATGTGCAGGGAAGTGGAATTAGTGCTGCAGGAGGAGCAGGAAATCAGGAAATGTGTCTGAGCTGGAGGCTCCTCATATTGCACTCCTGCAAATGGCTCCATCTATTAGCTGGAAATAGCAGGCAGGGTTAGGCTGGGCTTAGCAGGGAGCAGCCTGAGGAGGGGCTGGGATGTGCTGGGGTTCAGAGGAACTTTCTGCTTTCTGGAAACTTCCTGTGGAGCAGTTCCTTTGGCTGGTGGAGTGTCAGTGAAACAGGACACTCCTGAGAACTCACTTATGGGTCTGTTTGTTTTCACTAACGACACAAGATACCAAATTCTTCAAAATTCTCAGAGCTCCAGAAGTGGTCACAGCAGCAAATATGCTTTGATCCCAAGTGCCTTTTCCCCCTTCTCTTTATTTTTATAATCCTTTTGCTCTTTGGGTCATATTGCACATTTAAACACTCCCTTATCCTTTTCTGAATCTGAACTTGTTTAGAAACCATGGAACTGCCTTTGAGGTGGCTCTGATGGCTTCGGAATCCAAAATCATCCATTACAAACTCCCAGCTTCTCTATGGGGGGAAAAGGGCTGAAAAAAGGCTACCCTGAAACAGCCTTTTCCAGGGTGATGCTGTGCTGGTGGAATGGCTGGGCTGGGTCCAGGGCAGCATTTCCATCTCCCAAACCCAATGGCAAATCCGCACAGCCCCTCAGAATCCCAAAAACCCCTCCAGGTGTTCCCAAGGCTGCTAACACAAACACAAAAGCGCTGAGGGTTTTTTTTCAAGCCCATATTCCTGGCTGGAAATGAATTGCTGCTGTTGTCACCTCATCCATTATCCTCTCCATGAAGGAATAGGTGATGCAGCTTCTGCTGCAAGGTCCCCCCTGTGTTCATCTCCTTAGCCACTGTCACTCATCCCTTCATTGCTGAACCTTATCATTCTGCATCCCAGCTGTTGGATTTGATCCATCCATCATCTGTCAGGAACTTGTCACAGACCCTGGACACCTCCAGATGCTTTTTCTGTGCAGGTCCTGCCAGAGGAGGGGAATATTAAGCAGGGAGGGTTGGGCAAGTCACACACTTGCTCTGGTTTTGCTGTACTTCATTTTCAGGTTAGCCTTTTTCAGCACTTTTCCCCCCCAAAGAGAAGCTGGGAATTTGTAATGGATGATTTTGGATCTGTGAGGAGTTTGTGGGTTAATTCCTATGGATTGACGACTCCTGTCTCACACCTTTAAAAAAGCACATCAGGGAGAGCTCTGCCTCCATTAGCCAAATAAAAGAGGGTAAAACTTTTCCCACTTTATTTCTTCAGTTAAACTTGGTGATCCAGCTCAGAGAGAGGTTTCCATGGTGCACAGTTTCCTTTTTCCAAGGAAAACTGTTTCCCTTTGAGTAATTGCTGCTGTTGTGTTTAATGGTCACTGCTGTGCAGGTTTAACAGTCACTCCCCACACCTTGCAGCTTGTGAATGAATTTGCATCTTTTAAATCAACATTAGCAGGGAGAAAAATCCAGTATTTGCCCGGGGCTGGTTTTGATTTTTTTTTTCATTTTTTTAATACTGAAATGCAGGTTATGCTGCAGGATCTGGTCTATTCTAGCAGTCAGCTGTGTTATTTGATAACTTGGGTATTGATTCCTTACATCACCTGCTCCTTATCCACTGATTATATTTCATTTCTGTTCCTTCTTCTTTTGTAGAAGTACAAAATGAAAACCTGGTAGCAGTTTCTGGCTTTATTCATTTTCCTTTTCCCTGGTGGAGCCTCATGGAGTACATTCCTTGTCTGTTTACCAAGCATTTTTTCTCTGCCTTTCTTCTTGAACAGGAGGATTCTGACTTGGAAACACTGAGCTTTTAGTAGGATTTATTTAATAATTTAATAATATATGGGGCCATACTTGTAGCTGAGCTTGGTCCAGAGGATGCTCCATCCCTGGAAGTGCCCAGTTCCTTCTTGTATTGTTTCATTTCAGCTCCGTGCTGAAATCCTCCTCTCTTCTTCCATCTGAAGTAATTAATTAGTCCAATTTCCATTTTTAAATTTAACTCCAGCTCAGAAAAAAAAAAAAAATTGCCATCTCTGCCAAAGTGCTGACATGTGTTTTATCAGAGATTTGTTAGGGAAGTCTTTAAAAATAATTCCCAGATAAAAGTCAAGTGCAGTGAACGAAATGCTCGAAAAAAATCTGAAGTGGCCCTGAATATTTTATTTGTGTGTCAGTGAATAATGGAGAACGTGTTCTGGAGGGAAAGAGGATGCTAGATTATTTATTATTATTATTATTATTATTATTATTATTATTATTATTGTTGTTGTTTTGTTGTTGTTGTTGTTGTTGTTTTGTTGTTGTTGTTGCTGTTGTTATTATTATTAATAATAATAGTAATAATAGTAATAGTAATAGTAATAATAATAATAATAATAATAATAATAATAATAATAATAATAACTTTCCTTAAACCTCTTGGGTTTGGCCTTGCTGCAGGAGATGCTTAACATCTCTCAAAGCAGTGAGGTCTGGAGGTGAGATTGGGTGGGATTCCATTGAACACCTCAGCTCCTGGTGACCTCACAGCTTTGCTGAGCTGGCACCTCGGGGTCTGTCACCCCTGGAGAGGGCGCAGGTCACTGACCATGGGTTTATCCAGCTACATCACCACTTGCTGTGGCTAAATAAGGGAGAAGTGTGAAAAATCAGGAGGGAAGTGCCATTCCCAACCTCTGTGCTTAATCTCCAGGTGGTTCCACCCCGAGTCCTTCCAGGCTGCCCTCGTTAGAGCTGTCCCTTTAAATGACTGTCACCGTGCCCTGACAACACTTGCACCATTGCCTCGTTAAATATTGCCTGCTTCAAACACATCTCGGGGTGATGTGACAAATGGCTTTCCTCAGTTTAATGTGGAAGAGGAGCTAAATGAGTTAGGAGATGTTAATGTGGCCATGTTCTTCCCAGATAACCAGTTGCCCTTGGGACAGTATCAATAAGTGGCATTTATATGATATTATGAATGTGTTAATTATGCGTAGACAAAGTAACGAGTAAGCAAAGGTCAAGGACAAACACAGCTCCCCCAGAAACACCCATCAAAGAGCTTCTAATATTTGAGTCATTTCCATTATTGAATATTCAGTGTCATTTAAATTATGTGCATCTTTTTCACTGCTTATTTTTCAGGCCGCAAACTGAGCAACATCAAGGGCTGTGCAAATGTTTGGTGCCAAAACTCAGCATAAACTCCAGCAGTAGCTGGGCTGCTTTTCTCCATACCCTGGTGAGCTGCCAGGTGGAATTTGGGATTGATTTCCTCCTGGAGATGGAACCTTGTGATGCTTTTTGCTCGAAACTTGAAATGAAGGAAATGAAAACGTGGCCGTGCTGGCTGTTAAACTGCTGAACCTTGAAACTCGATGCAAATCAAAACAAAATGCTCTGGAGACTTAAAATACCCAACTTTGCCCCAGTTCACTGCTCTGCTCCTTATCGATGTGCCTTGAGAAAGAATGGGCTGCAGAGTTCAGCCTTTGCTTTCACTCCCAGCCATGGGGATAAAGCGCTTTTTGGCAGGGAATCTTCTGAAATCCAGCGGGTTTTGTGACGTGAGGCGAGGCAGAACTTAGCTGATCAATACAGCCATTCATTACAATTAAAGGCTCAGCCATGATTTTTACCTTTGCATATTGACATCTGGCAAAAGAGTTAAAAAGTCAATAGGGGTCTAAAAGTTACTCTCAGGTTAGGAAGAGCAGTGAAGCCTCCTCCATCTCCCACAGGTGTCTGGAGAAATCTCCCTCCCAAACAAGATGCTGCTCATGTATGAAATATTCATGTTACGACATCAAACCATGCTGCACATTATTTCAGTGCAAGAGGCCAAAATTAGATTCACATTTTATTTTGCTTATAAATGCCTGTCAGAGTTGCTAAATCAGTTTGTCTTTGCTGTCTTGAAACGGTGTCAGTTTGAATTTCCTTCACGCTGCATATTGTTTTGGGCAAAGGCACATTCCTCCTCCATCCGAGATGCAGGGCCTTGTGCTCTTGAAACAAAGCTGGAAAAGCCCAATAATTAAGGTTATTTTAAAAAACCCTCTCTGGGGTGGCAGCTTGGCCTTTTTTAAGGTGGTAGAGAAGCTGCCAAGTGCTGATGCGTTGCGATATTTGATTTTCCCCATGTGCAAGTAGCACTTTCTGGGTTGTTTAATGGTTGTAGGGTATTGAACAGGGCATCCTGGATTCTTGTGCTGGTGGAAGTAGAGAAAAGCTTTGAGCAGCAGATTCTGAGCTCCTCAATGCAGCTGAGGATGAATCAGATGATTCAGTGGCTGTAACTACCCTGGTCCAGGGGGATCTGCATCCTTCAGGCTGGACCAGTGGGGCTGAGGAGGAATTAGGGCAGGAAGGAGGAATTAGGGGTTTGTCTGAGCTGTCTTAAAGCACAAACCCCAATGAGCAGCCCTCAGCTGGGACCTCATCCTCTAACTCAGCAGGCAGGGGAATTCATTCACTCTTAGCTTTTTTGGGTCTGTGATATCTCATTCATGCATAAACAATCTCATTTTGAGTTATCTTGATGCTAAAAAAAAATTGTAAAAAGCTGCAGTCCCCAGTCTGCCAGATATTTACATTAGAAATACCCCATCAGGGGAGCTGCAAACATCCATTATTTCCCCCCTCTCCCCTGGGTTCCTGTCTCCAGCCTGTGCCTGTGGCTCCATCCCTGCAGGCATTGCTCCCAGCTGTGCCCCACGCTGCTCCAGCCCCAGGCTCTGCATGGAGACAACACTGATCTCCTCTCCAGACACTTGGGTGGATATTTACACATTGTCTATTATTTAAAACCAGCTTCTGAAGCTTCACCCTTCCTCCTTTTCTGCTCTACCCCAAGTGTGCTGCTGAAGGTTTTCATGCAAAGGCGCCGCTGCCTTGTGATTTTTTGATTTCCCTGGTATCGGAAAATTGGTCTTTTAGCATAATTCTTCTGAGTTAATACCAGTGGATTTGGTGAAGTAGGGGTAAATAGTTTGTGTAAAGTAAAGGTGTACTGTTTGTGTAAAGTAGGAGTACATGCTTTGCTGGTGTTGATGTTTTCATGTCTTGAATATCATCACTATAATCCATGATATAACAGTATCATTAACTTCATGGAGTACGATCCAATCAAATGCAGGGGTACAAATCCTTGGGGTGACCCTCAGCAGAGGCTGGGTGTGAAGAACGCCAATCGCTTGCTTTTAAAAATTTTAAAAGTTTAATAGTAATAAAATGGTTAAAAGAAATAGTAACACAATCAGAATAATAACAATTTGGACAAATTGAATTAGGAGAATATGAGACAATAAAAACAAGGAGTTACGGACGTCCAGGTACCTCTTTCTGGGCATCATGAGCCCAAAAAATGACCCACATTAACAAAGGATTAACCCTTAAGAACAATAGCCCGTTGCATATTCATAAACTTCATACTTGATGCATAAATTCCATTCAAACACAGGATTCTGTCTGGTCAGTGTCAACTTCTTCCTTCTAATCCTAATAGCGCCTTCAAGGCGGGAAGAAGTTCCTTTCTTCTGATAAGGAGGCAATAAATTCTTTTTCTCTGAAAGATTCAGGTGTCCTGTGGCTGCTGTCTCACTGCAAGTCCTTTCTTTTAAACAAAGCATCTTACATAGCATAGTTTCTATTTTAACAATTTTTTATAACCTAAAACTATATCTAACACAGTACTTAAGGGAATTAATACAGCATTACTTTCTTAACACAACACATATAATATTCATTTGAATATTTGCGGAAAGCCAATCGTAAAATTCGTGCATTTTTCACACTGGGGATGTCCTGCAGGTCCAGCACGGAGCAGAGGCTGGATCAGCCCAGCCCAGCACTGCTCCACGCTGGGAGCTGCTGAGGAGCTGCAAGTCCTGCACCCCAGCCCAGCTCAGCTCCCACCCTCTGCCTCCCCCTTTGGAGGTGCCTGCAGTGCCCCTGTGCCTCCTTGAGGCGCTCCCAGTTGTTTTCCAGGAGCTGCTTTTAAGCTAAAATCCCTCTGCAAAGCTGCCCCAGCCAAACCCCTGCAGCTCCTCCTGAAAAGCGAGGCCCTGGTGATGAGCTCCTGCATTTTCCATTAGGAGAAACCTTCCAAAAAGACCCTTTTTTTTTTTTTTTTTTTTTCCCCCAAAATGATTTCTTGATAGCTGGCAATCTCCTGAATCATTTCTTACACAGAAATTGTTCTTGGAGGTGTTTTGCTCTGGTAACAGCAGCCCTGGAGCAGGTTTGTCACCATTTCCAGCCTGAGGGCTGGTGTTGGGTTTCTTGCTCAGGTCACCTCATTTTTTGTGTGTCTCTGTATTTTCCTGCCTGCCTTTGTGGGTTTTTTTTTTTTTTTTTGGTCTATTCCTTTGGGGTCCAAGAGTCTTTGAGCTTGAACAGTGTGACTGAGCTGTGTTTAAATCCAATGATAAATAGTTAATTTTGGAGGTTTAAGTTTAAGCAAAGCTGCCTTGGAGTGTCAGGCTGTGAGACTTTGGTTTCCTTCTCTGATCAGATAAGGAGCAGATATTTCCTGTAAATCCTCCCCCAGAGTTCCAGTCCTCCCATTAGAGCATTAAGTCAGACACACGACACCCAATTTCACAGTCATTCCTGAGGAAAAAAAAGCACATTATATTTTTTTAATGGGCTTCCCAGGACTTACTTTGTTTCTTCCTGATGAATATAAATTCCAGCGAGTTCATCTGAATTCTGACCTTCAGATACCCAAAGGTCTGGGGGTTCTGAAGCAAGAATAGTCTTTAAAATGATGTGTTCCTCACATGAATGCTGTCTTCTGTTCCCATGAAATCCCCGTGGAGTGCAGGGATAAAACTGCTTTCAGTGCTCCCAGATTCATCCGTGTGTTCATTAGGAACCACTTGCACCTTGCAGAAATATTATTTGTGTCGACATGACCTGTGCCAGCCTTTTCCTCTCCAAATGCCTTTGTTTGGATTGTGTGCTGCCTGTAGGATCGTCCCTTCCCTTCATCTCCTTTTCTTCTGATTGCCAGGCAGATCCCAGAAACTTCTCCTCATGTGCTGTTCCAGGCCTTCCCAAGCAGCCTGGCTGAATAAATATCCATTGAACAACTGGAGAATGCATTCAGATTCTTTTTATTTTGATTTATGTTCTATCTTCCTACCTGTGCATCTCCCAGAGTAATTGCCAGTTTTCACCTCCTACAGAGAGATATAATAGAGCTGAAGAATGAGGAAAATGTGCTCTGTTTCTCCCTCTCTCTCCCTTTTGTAAGGGAGCCTTTATATTCTCACGCTCATCATTTGCAAACTGAAAATCAGCGCCTCGTTCCCAGCTGGCCTTGCTGGAAGGAGCTGTTGGGCTGCTCCCTGTGTCCCCTGTCCTTGTGCCACTGCTCCCTGTGTCCCCTGTCCTTGTGCCACTGCTCCCTCTGTCCCTTGTCCTTGTGCCAGCACAGGGACACCTGGACAGGCAGCTCACTCCCCTGGGTGACAGCAGGGTGTCCCAAATGAGCAGGGAGCTGGGAGCCAGTGTGCTCCCTGTCCCAGAGATTGTGTCCCCTGTCCCAGAGCTGGTGTCCCTTTGTCCCAGAGCTGTCCCAGAGTCACTGCTCCCTGTCGCAGAGATCGTGTCCCCTGTCCCAGAGCTGGTGTCCCTTTGTCCCAGAGCTCCTGTCCCCTATCCCAGAGATCATGTCCCTTCTCCCAGTGCTCCTGTCCCCGAGCTGTCCCAGAGCTGATGTCCCTTATTCCAGAGCTCCTGTCCCAGAGCTCCTGTCTCAGAGCTGATGTCCCCTGTCCCAGAGCTGATGTCCCCTCTCCCAGAACTCCTGTCTCCTCTCCCAGAGCTGGTGTCCCCTATCCCAGAACTCCTGTCCCTTGTCCCAGAGCTCCTGTTCCCTGTCCCAGACCTCATGTTCCCTGTCTCAGAGCTGGTGTCCCCTGTCCCAGAGCTCCTGTCCCAGAGCTGGTGTCCCCTGTCCCAGTGCTCCTGTCCCAGAGCTGGTGTCCCCTGTCCCAGAGCTGGTTACCCCTGTCCCAGTGCTCCTGTCCCAGAGCTGCTGTCCCCTGTCCCAGAGGGTGCTGCCATGCTGTGCCAGCAGCCCTGGTCCCTGCCAGCCCTCAGCTCTCCCAATCACTGTGCCATGTCCCCGGTGTGGGTGGCAGGGTCCCCTCTGTCCCTGGCAGGGGCTGCAGGCTGGTGGCTGCTGTGGGACACCTCAGTGTGCTGGGGAGGGGCTGTGTGAGATCTGAGAGGCTCCTGGAGCTGCTGTGGCTGCCCTGCAGGGACCTTTGCTGCATCCCAGCAATAATCGTGTCACAGGGTGCAGCGGGAGCTCCCCATCAATTAGTGCAGTCATGCCCCTAACGAGGCACAGCTAATCACACGTGGTTAACCCCCAGGTGACACAGCCCAGCGAGCTGCGTGACCTGCAGGTCCCAGACACGATCCTGTTGTATTTTGTAAGCAAAAAAATGTAATATTAATAGAGATTTCCAGTTGAGTGGCCCTGTTGTCTGCACTCGGGTTCCTCCCTGGGTTTAACAAACTGCACAAGGACAGCACAGTGGGTCTGCAATGTCTGCCTTGGAGGGGACCTTAAAGCCACTCCAGTGCCACCCCTGCCATGGGCAGGGACACTTTCCACTGCCCCAGGGTGCTCCAAGCCCTGGCCCTCACCTTCCAGCTGATCCCTCTGATGCCTCAGGTTTAGCTTTTCTATTTTTCAGGTTCTGTGCTGATATCTCAGGTTTAGATTTTCTATTTTTCACATTCTGTGCTGCTTTAGTGTGTGGGTCTGAGCTCCATATCAGGGGATGCTGAGCTCTGTGCACAGAGCAGGGAGACAAAACAATTCCTGCTCCAGCTGGGCACCAAGGACAAATGATCCCAATCTCAGCCCAGGAGCACAAACCCCGTGGGCTGCAGAGAGAAAAACAAGCAGGGTGGGACTGCAGGGGCTAAAGCTGGAATGGGACACTGAACTGCAAGGTGCAGATGGAGCAGAACTGATCCCAGGGACAGAGCCCGTGCCCGGCCGTGCATTTTGGGGCCATTTTGGTTCATCTTGGGTTCATTTTGGGGCCATTTTGGTTCATCTTGGGTGCAGCCCTGGCTGGGCTCTGGTGCTGCCCAAGGTGGATCCATGGAGGAGATCCTTTGGATAAATCCCTGCTTTATTCTGTGACTCTGCCTAGCCTCTGCTCTAGGGCAGCCTGCACCTCAAGGAAATGAAACCTTTTCTTGTGATCCTTCCTCTCCCACATGGAGCAGATCTGAAGCCCCAGCTGAGCTGATGTGCTGCTCACTGGGGGTTCCTCAGCTCCCTCCTTCCTGTGTTCATGACCATGGGCTGGGTGTGCTCACTGCTGTGTCTGTGACCCCTCTCTCTCTGCTGGGTTAGGTCTGGCTTAGTTTAGACTTTGAATTTAATCTCAGTTCAGTTCTCTGCAGCATCCATACCCGGCCTGACCTGTGCACCTTTGATGACCCTTCCAGCTCAGAATATTCTGTGAAGGTCCCCCAGGCTTTGGCTGGGAGGAGTGTGGTGGTAAAGCACAGGGAATACCAGGGAAAAACACATAAATGGTGCATAAATGGCACATAAATGGCATAAATACACAGGGAAAAACATTCACATGCCAGAAAAGATTTTTAAAGCTATTGGTGTGTTTGGTTTGGATTTATAAATTACTGATAAAAAAAAAAGAGTAATACAGTTATAAGTTTGAAATAACAACTTTTCTCTGCCAAAATGGCGTGTTATGTGAACCTACGATAATCCTGCATCATTGTGGCTCCCAGCAGGAAAAAAATACTCATAAAATTACCATTGTGCTTGAAATTCACTCTCTGAACACCCTGAAAATCCTCCAGATCTCATGTAGGGATGCATTCAGGGCTGCATGAGAGAGAGATTCCTCAAGGTTGTCCAGTCTTTGAGCACTTTCCATTGGATCTATTCGTGTGTCATTATGGGGTGTAAAAACCTCAGAAACAATTAAGACCTCAGTTCCTAATAACCCTTCTGGCACCATTTATACCTTTATCAAGGAAATAATAAAAAATTAGCCATTTAGGCCACCAAATTGGCCTCTTTTTGCATGGTGCAGTTGTAGTTTTAATCAGTACATGTCTTTACAACCCTAGGAGGAATTCATTATTTCTGTGGGCACAGCATGGTGTCCTTTCTCCTTCTACTTACACTACATTTCTTGCCATTTGCAGGATAAAGTTTGAAAAGTTTAATTATAAAATTTTAAAAAAGGGTCATAAAGCAGAAAGCAAAAATAAAAAACAAACCTCAAGTCTTGCAGATTTATGTTATAAATTCTTGAGGCTGGCCATGATGTTCTGAGGGATTATATGAAAAGACAGGTTGCTGCTTTCTTCCTGCATTGTACTGCTCCATAACTGCCTAATTTGGCATTAATTAAGTGTTAATTAATCTGCGGGAGTTTTGGCTTTTAGGTTCAGGTGCATTTAAGCTGAAAAAAGAGTAATTTATACATCTATTAAACAAGAAAAGGAAGGGATGTTGGCAAATCTATGCTTATTATATTTCCCATTTTTTTTTCTCTAATTTTCCCTGAAAATAATCAGTGGTGACAGCAGGGCTAAACCCAGGTGCTAAAACCAAGCCTTGAGCCAGGATCAGTGGCCACAAAGCTGAGCTTAGGAACTGCTCCACATCATCATCCCAAATGAGCCCAAGAGCCCCAGAACGAGTAACAAAACCATCCTCAATGCGAGAAGAAATGAACATCATGACAAGGTCAGCGCTGCTAAATTGCTGTCCTCGCTGCATTATCAGAAAGTAATGAGAAACACCTTCAGCCTCCAAGAGGAGTCAATGGAAAATCAGCAAGCAGCCACTGCAGGCATCCTTTGATTCCAGGGCAGCCAGGGATGAGCTCTGGGATAACACAAACTCCCCCGGGCACGCACAGCCTCAGAGGAAAGGACAAACACATCCCAGCAATCAGCCAAGCCACCCACTGCTGGTATGGTATGAATGCATGGTAGATTTGCCTTCTGCGTGTTGGCAAAATAATGAAAAGATCCCGGGATTTGGGAGGTGTAAAATTGCCAACAATTTCTGTTTACAGCTGAGTTTATACACGGCATGATGCCGGGGCGGCGGACGCAGCTCCAAGGAGAGGGAATCAGGAGTGCCACAGGACAGAAGGGTGTGGAAATTCCCCTCTCCAGAGCCAACCACAACTCTGGGTCCCATTGTCAGCAGGCAGAGTGCTCCAGGATGGAATTAGAGGATAATTGTGTTGGGAATCACAGCAAAGTGATGCTGACTCAGAGCACTGTCACCTCCTGCCCGCCTCGGTCACCTGTTGTAAATTCAGGCAACCCCGACCAGGGGAGAGACTGATACATCTGACTCCATGTTCTCAGAAGGCTAATTTGTGACTTCATTATACTATTTTATATTAAAGAATGCTGTACTATACTAAACTAAAGAATACAGAAAAGATACTCACTGAATGCTACAAAGATAATAATAATTATGAAAACTTGTGACTCCTTCCAGAGTCCCGACACAGCTTGGCCCTAATTTCAAAACAAGAGGACACAGTCTCAAGCTACGGCAGGGAAGGTGTAGGTTGGATATTAGGAAAAAAAAAATTCACTGAAAGAATAATAAAGTGCTGGAATGCTCTTCCCAGGGAGGTGGTAGAATCACCATCTCTGGGTGTGTTTAAAAAAAGACTGGACATGGCACTTGGTGCTGTAGTCTAGTTGGGTGTTAGGTCATAGGCTGGACTTGATGGTCTTAGGGGTCTCTTCCAACCTCATTATTCTGTGATTCTGTGATTCTGTTAATTGGCCAAAGAGTGAAAACAACTCAAACCAGAATCCAATGGAACAATCACCTTGGATAAACAATCTCCAAACACATTCCCCACGAGCACAACGCAGGAGAAGCAAATGAGATAAGAATTGTTTCCCTTTTCTCCGAGGCCTCTCAACTTCCCGGGAGAAGAACCCTGGGTGAAGAAATCATGTTCAGGGAATGGGAATGCCGCAGTCACCCAGTGCCACCTGTAACACATCCTTTTACCCATTGATGGAGGGAAACTCAGGGATTAACTCTCGGCCAACAGAGCAGTCCAAGTGTAATCGCTCTAATTTGCAATTGTAAAGCTCCCGTTATCAATTAATTTACGTTGTACAAAGAACTATCTGATTATCTTTGCGGCGCTGTATTTACGCTGGGGTTTGACTGAGTAATTAGGACGTAATTGCAGAGGGTTATTTATAGCCAAGAAAGGGGTACATTTATGTGCAGTTAAAATAATTGCAGTCTTTTGAGAGCAAATCTTTTGACTTTTCCTCCTTTTGGATGCGTCTAACAAACACATTTTGTCTGGCCAGAATTGTTGTCTGGGCAAAGCTGGGGCTGCTTGGGCTGGGTTTGCTTAACTTTCCTTTTCCATTTGAAAACATTTCCTCTGCCTCCCAGCCATACCCTTCTTTAAAAAGGGGATTTGTCTCAGGGCTGGGTGTGTGGAGGATAAATCCCCATGAGCTGGTGACCTCCGTGCCTGGCATGGATGGATGCTCCCCGTGTAGCACAAAATGTGACCCTGTTAGAGTAATTCCTGCTCAGGGTGTGCTTTATGAACGCCATCAAGGGCAATGGGGGCTTTCATGTCCAGTGCTAGTGATGATGTTTTTATTCCCCTTGCTGCCATCCTCCATCACCCTCTTAGGCTCCACTTCACAGCCACAGCTGCTTGTCCTGGTAAAGAAATTCAGTGTTTTCTGTGCTAGCATTGCAGAGGAGCTCTGATTTCCAGCTGAGGGGTTCTGTCCTCACTGGCAAGGGCTGGGATGGAGGTGATGCCTCAGGATTTCAGCTTTGATATTTTTCATATATTCATAACCCTGCAGTTCTTTAGTGTGTAACTCCAAACTCCACACTCAGTGTGAGCTGCTGCTTCCCCATTTGGGGCAGACACAGCAATTCCTCTCCAGGCCTGGCAATCAAGGACACCTCACTGCCCCAGGCCCAGAGATGGGAACAAAAGTGAGTTGGGGGAGCAAACTTGGGGTCAATGACTTCATCACCTGAAGCTGGAATTGGCAGATTCACCCCCAATGGACCAAACTTATAAAAGTTTCGTGAAAACCCTGACCCATTGTCCATTTTTGGGTGTAGCCCCTGGGGGGCTTTGTGTGCCCTAAATGTACCTGAAGTTCTTACAGTAAATAAACTGCTTTTTTTTTTTTTCCTTTAATTCTGTCTGGCCTCTGTTTTTAGGTAGCCCCAGAAGAAGGCATCAGAGAAGGGAGATGCCCCATGCTCCTCCCTGCTCAAGGCCACTTCACCGGCATTTGGTGCTCTCTGATGTGAAGATCTGGGAGGATATTTCTCATGGGATGGTCCCTGTCTCCTGGGGTCTGTGTTAGGAGGGACTTTGCTTTGCTTTGCTTCAGCTGAGACCCCCGAGTTTAAGAGGATTTTCCCTCTGATCTAACAAGAGATTTTCACTGCTCAGTCTTGCACTGTGTGCCCCCAGGTTTGTGCAGATCTGTGATGCCGTGGGCTCATCTCCTTGGAGCTCTCATGGGAGCTCTCCTGTCCCACCCCAGCCACCAGTGGGGACCAAAGCCACGTTTCCACTCGTTTTCCTCCTGGTGGAGCGTTTCCCTGTGCCAGCATTCCCAGCAGGTGCTGTGGGGTGTGGATGGTGCCGTGGGCAGGGCTGGGGGCTGGCACCCACCTGGGCAGGGGAGGGGCTGCAGGAGCTCCTTATAGGAGGTGCTGGTGGAGAACCCCAAACCCTGCTGGGCTGGAGCAGAAAGAATTCCCTGGATCTGTTCTAGCCCTGGTGAGTCTCTCAGGGGGTGCTGGGGGGCTTTGGGGCATTGAGGAAGGTGGTGGAGTGAGAGTTTTGCTTGCAGGGAGCATCTCCCTGAGGATTAGGGCTGGGTAATTGTTCAGAGGGTCAGGCTCTGTGTTTTTTATTTGTGCCTTCTTTATTTGTGCCTCTGGTGAGCTGTGTTTCACAGAACTTTTATTTTCCCTACCCTGATACCTCCTGTGGTTTACCTCCCTTGGTAAAACTGATGTTATTATGTAGAAAATACTTTGGTTTCTTGAAGGTGAGGCTGCTGTGGAACATCTTTGTGTGCTGCTGCCCCCAGAAAGGTGTCTCTAATATCTACCTGTGGGTGGAAATAAAAAGGATTATTTTGTATTGGGAACCATCTTGGAGCTGGGTCTGGCTAAGTGGGAACTGCTTTAGGATTTATTTGCAAACCATGAGCAGCCCATGGTGGTCTGCTGAGCTTTAAAGCTGGTCAGAACCCTGGAGGTCATTTCAGTGAACTCCTGCTAAAACTACAGAAGCACAATGAGGTGTTTTCAATTGCTGGGCTGTAGAAGCTGTACATAAAGAAGATTTACCCTATACTTATGCAGTTTTACTGTTTTTCACTGGAGCTTTTGCTTTGTGTGTTATTCCTGTATCTCCCTTCTGTGGCATTTACTGGTTAATTCCTTCCATTCTATTCCATATATTTATGTATTTATATATATTTGCATTTTATTAGGCCTGTGAAAACATTGAAAAGAAAAAGGAGCCGTTTATCTTTCTTAAAGAGCAACTCCTTTTAGGCACTGGGGCCATTTCCCTGTGACTTGATCCATTGCTCAGAGCTCTGGGGATGATGAGCCAGGAGCTTTTTCCCCAAAGAATTCCCTCACCCTCCTCCTTGGAGATGGCCCAACCTAAACCACGAGCTGCTCTGCCTTTGGGGACTGAGCAACACCCTTGGTGCAGAAGGGATCCAATCCTTTGGGGACTGAGTAACTGTGGGAATGTTAGTTATTAGAAGCTGGAAAAGTACTGTGTTTAGCCTTCTGATTTGAGTTTTTGCACCTGCGAAAACACTGTGTCCTTGGACATCGCTGGGTGCGACAACGAGGAGTCAGAGAGACGTGAGAAAAGAGAATGTGGGCTGAAAGAATGAAGAAGAGTTGATATATAGCTTAACGAATAGAACGCTTAGTTTACAGAATATGTATGAGCTCATTAACACTATTATAAAAGTATGTAACCTGGGTCAATAAATTGGAGACCAATGATCATCAAACCCTAAGATGTGCACGTCTCCCCTTCGCCTTCCTCAAATGGTGACATTCCTTAAATGGTGTATTCTCCTTAAATGGTGATTCTTTTTACAAGTAGCATCCTTAACTTGGTGCAGAAGTGATCCAATCCTTTGGGGACTGAGCAACATCCTTGGTGCAGAAGTGATCCAATCCTTTGGGGACTGAGCAACATCCTTAACTTGGTGCAGAAGTGATCAAATGGGAGTTTTCAGTGCTTTTCCACCGATGTGTGAATAGTCTGTGGGGGGAAATGTGGGGTTTGCTCATCAGAACAGGCACAGAATGGTCGCAAATGGAGGTTGGTGTTGGATCCCTGGGCAGCCTCATCGCAGGCTCAGGCTGAGCTCCCTTCCTGCCTGTTGGGGACTTTCTGACCTGGAGAGAAACCTCAAGTCAAACATCTGCCTGCTGAATAATTCAGCTCGTTGGTAGGATGGGGATGTTGGGTTTAACCCTTTCAGGAGGGGCAGGGATCCGGGTCCTGGCAGGAGCCCTGCTGTTCCAGGCACCTCTGAGCAGGAGCTTCAAGCAGAACTAAAAGAGATACAAAACAGATTTGACATTGATGGGAATTTTAAATTTAATGTATTTTTTAGTAGAACTGGCTAAAAGACCCCCAAACCCTCGGGGGAAAAAAAAAAAGGTTTGCTTGCCATATCCTCTAACTTTTAGTGTTGAAAAGGAAAAAAAAATAAACCCAACTTTTCAGGAAAAGCAAAAACACTTGTAAAAATCAAAACTTTTATCAATCTTCATTCTCCTTGAGACATTTGTAGAAATATATTGAGCTGCCCTGGTTTTTTTTTTTCTCCTCAACACTTTTTAGCCAAATTTGTTACAGTAGTAGAGACTTCAGACCTAAAGCCAGTCTGATTTATTTAGATGTAACAAAACTGTTGGATGACTTTCTGCTCTACCTCTAAGTTTGAATTGACCCCAGGCTTTAGTTAAATATGTTATTTAAAAGGTAAAAGGCACAAAGAGGGAAAAAGCCCTTCAATTTTTGAAAGTTTCCAGTGTCGGAGTGTTTGTCTTGATGGAGCTGAATGTCTCAGCTTGCTTCATGTGGGATATTATATTATATATTTATTTTTATCTTTATAAAGATGCACACAACACATTTGTACTTGTGAAATGTAAAAAAATAGATTCCTGTCATCTCACAGAGCCCTTGTTGCTTTATGAAACAACTTATTTGCTTAAATGCATTCTTGGATAAGGCTATACTTTCTGTAGGTCTCTTGAACAAAATTCCTTTTGTTTTTAGTAAGAAATAAATTGCAACTTTGTGCTAAAACAGAAGTAGCTTTGAAGTTTGGTTGTTTTAATTTGGAATTTGTTTTTTTTTAAACTGGTTTCCTTTATTTTGAGGTCCCTGATGTTTTGCCAGTATTGCCAGGTCTGTAAGTGGGATCAGGATGGGGCTCTGGGACCCCTGATCCATGGCAGGAGTTTGGAGTGAGCTGATCCTGCAGGTCCCTCCCAGCCCAGCTCATTTGGTGTTCCTGTGCTCAGGTTTCTCCTGGAGGAGCTGCTGCCCACACAATTGGCTTTGCCTGAATCTTTTATCCTCTTTTTGGATCTCAGTTGCCAAGTTCCCATTGTGACCCTCGTGAGCAGGATTTTGGCTGCTCTGGAGGGTTTTTTTGTGATCCTCAAACAAGGCTGTGTGTGATTCCCAGCCCTGCTCCTTCCCTGTGATCTCAGGGAAGCTGCAGGGAGCATCACCCCAGCAAAAGGAGGCTGCTGAGAGCCTTGGCAGAGTCTGGCACCCTCATTGTGCTCTTCCTGCTGGAATGGTGGAGTTTCAGCATCCAGGCAGGAGTGCCGGGCACTGGGAGCAGAGACGAGCTGAGCAGCAAAAAACCCAAAAATCCTGGGCTTCTAAAATGGCTTTAAATGGTGTTGGTACTAAAGCAATCTGAGACCTTGGAACTGGGGAAATCCTGAGCTGGAAGGGACCCTGAGGATCATCAAATCCAACTCCTGGGCCTGGAGAACCCCAGGAATGTCCCAGGCTGGTCCCTCTGCAGCAGCTTTAAAACGCACCTGGCTCCCTTCAGAACCCAAATGAGCTCTGTCCCCATGGCCAAACCCAGGGGGAAATTGTTGATCTGGCCTCTCTGCAGCTGTGGAACACAATGAAAGGAAAAAAAAAAAGAGCAACATATGCATATATTAAACCCCCCAAAAAAAGGGATTTTGGCAAATCCTGTCATTATTATATTTCCCTTAATTTTCTGTAATTTTCCCTGAAAATAATCCTGCTTATTCATGATGCTGCTGCAATAATTGAACTCCTGGAGGGAGAGGAGGGGGGAAAAGCTCCCCATAGAAATGACTGCTGGAGTCCTGCTCTGTTCTGACAGATGTGAGGGCTGGGAGCTCTCTGGGAAGGGCTCAGCATCACTGGGGTGATGCCTTGCTGTGCCTCTCAGTGTGGGCAGATTACATCCCAACCCCGACTTTTCTTCATTTGTTTTCCTTTCCTCACTTCTATTCCCTCAGAATAAATAGAGGGAATAAATAAATAGAGGAAATAGTCCCTGGTTCTTCTGCAGAGTGGGAATTGAAGGGAGGGAACTTCCTGCAGGACAAAAAATCCTCGTGGTGTTTCAGGGTTTCTGTGGAAATTCAGGAGGACAGTAGGAGTTAAATTAGGAAAAAAATCCGAAGGGAGCAATTGAAGCTCACCTGGTTTTACAGTTCGTAATTTTTAATACTCTAAATATTAACTGTTAATTAATATTAACTGTATGTTGGTAGTGGGTGATAAATACATGTGGCCTTCACTAAAATCTCTTGGCTTTAGCGAGTGTTTTGAAAGTATTTTACACTCATTGTTCAGGATTAGTTATTTTTTTGTAAAATTGTGTGATTTATGCGTTAAATAGATGGTGCTAAACAAAATAAATTGATTTTTTATTTGTCTTGATGTGCTGCTTGCACTTGTCACACATGGGGGACAGTCCCATCTTCCACCTTTATGGTTTATTTCAGATGGGCTGGTGGGAATAACAGAGAAAAATCTTCTTTTTTGGGTTTGTTCCTCCTTGTAGGGCTTGAACTCACCTTTAGTTGCTGTCTGTTGCTCCAAAATAATGAGATTTTTGGATGTATCAATGACTTCATTTATAAACCATAATTCAGAAGGAACTTAACTTAGGAAAGGTTGTATTTTATTGCCATTTTTTCAATATTTTGGGGTGGTTTATGAATCCTCTGGAAGAATTATTTGACTGAGACACAATTTCCTAGCCTGGATTGCTGATTAGGGATGGAATTGCTGTGCCCAAGAAATCCTGGATGCTTTTTGCAGGGAAGGGAGGTTTATTGTACCCCAGTCACTATTGACATTCTCCTGCTTTGGGGAAGGTTTTTGGGAGGCTTTTGCTGATACCATGTCAATTTTATTACTCTAACTTGCTTTCCTTTGTGTTCACTGCTTCCAGCAGCTGAATAAGGGGAAAAATGTCGATATTTTTGGTAGTTAATGTATGATTTTCCTGCTCTCAAAATCTTTATCACCTTTTCCAGCTGGCTCTTGATACCAAAGTGGATTATTTCCAGGTTTCCTTAGTGGCATCCAGGACTTGCTAAATAATTGTCTTAAAAATTGATAATGCAACAGTTCTGTTTGGTTGCAATTCAGTGTTTTTAAAAATAAGGATTTTTTTCAAGTTGGAGTAGAGTTTTTCTTGGCTCTCCACTGCCTTTCCTGTGACATTTCCTCTCCTGGCTATGTCCAGGACTCTTGCTGAGACCCCAAGAGAGCTGGAGCAGAGTTCATGTGGCTCTGCTGGTTTCCAGGGCATTAATAAATAGGAATAGAACAGTGACACTTCAGCTCCACCCCTTTGTTCCCTGAGATGATGGGTTCAAATAAATAAAACTTAAATAAAGGAAAATGCTGCTTGTGCTGAGGCGCTGCTGGGGTGAGCAGGCTCAGCTGGCCCTGTGCCTCCCACCCCAGACAACCCCAGGTTATTCTGAGAACCTGCAGATCTTTGGGGCTTTCTCCCCAGCATTTCAAGGTTTGATTTTCGTTTTTTGGTGTTTTCATTGTCGCATCTCTGTGTGGTGCTGTTCACAGGGGTCAGGATGAGGGAAGGGATGAGGATCTGACTCCAAGTTTCAGAAGGCTGATTTATTATTTTATGATATATATTATATTAAAACTATGCTAAAAGAATAGAAGAAAGGATTTCATCAGAAGGCTTGAACAGAAAGGAAGGAATGGAATGATAACAAAAGCTTGTGACTCTCAGAGTCTGAGCCAGCTGGGCTGTGATTGGCCATTAATGAGAAACAACCACATGAGACCAATCCCAGATGCACCTGTTGCATCCCACAGCAGCAGATAACCATTGTTTGCATTTTGTTCCTGAGGCCTCTCAGCTTCTCAGGAGAAAAAATCCTAAGGAAAGGATTTTTCATAAAAGATGTCTGTGACACCTCTGCTCATCCAGCTTTGATCCACGCTGGTAGAACAGAGCAACATAAACTTAGACGTCTGTTACTCACCCTGCTGCTTTTTCCACATGAAAGAACGGGGGTGAGCACCTGAAAATGTCGTTTCTGTGGCTGATGTGGCCACATGAAACCCCAAACCCCTCTGTATTCTCCCTGTGCCTCTGCACTGCCTGACCTACTTGTGCAACTTCTCAGCAATTCTTCAAAGGCAGCAGCTTGGAAGGCAGGAGCCCTTGTTTTTCTGGAGAACATGGTGCTGAGGGAGGATGTGGGCGATCTGAAATGTCTTGGGGTTTGCAAGGACAAGGAACAAATTAAGAAGGAGCAAAACAAACAATTTAATGGTGACGGAGCTGTAGCTCCAGCGGGGAGAGGCTGTGGGCGTGCATCCATTTCATCTCCCTGCACAAGATGATTCCTCACCACAGAAGGTCATAAAAACCTCACTGCTGAGTGCTGGGAGATGGTTCTGCTCCAAGTTGGAAACGTTGGATTAGCAGGAAATATTGAAGGCCCTTGTTTGCAGCAATCAGGGGGCTGTGAGTGCACACCTTGGCCGGGTAAATAAGCACTGAGTTGTCCCTTCAGATAAAAAACCAATGGTCAGACCTGGGAAATGAACTCTCAGGGCTGCTGCTGATGATGTGCGGTGTAGACGTTCATTACTCAGTGCCTGATTTGGTTTTTTATCAGTGACCTTTGCTGTTCGGTGCTTTGTAACTGGTTGCAGGTGATTAGAGAGGTTTCTGATCGTTCCCAATTTTTGCTTCTGGCACTGCAATCCCAGCAAGAAAACATTTAATATAATGGGAATGAGGAATGAAGGGGAGCTGGTGGTGCCCTGGCAGGTGTAGCTGGTTGAGTTGTGCTGAAGCTCTCATGCCAGGATGTGACACTGGGCTCTCCTGCTCTGAAGACAGGCTTTGGCCCACTAGAAGTGCAGAAATCCAGAAGTTTTACAAGATCCCACCAGTTTTTGTCGAGCTGTGGTGGGATTGTCTCAGAGCATGAGCTTGGAGAGCTCACACAGAGGACAGGGAGTGAAGTTGGGTCTTGTACAGCTTCAGAGCTGCTCTCGTTAAAATGATAGACCTGCAGTTTATGGTGATGGTGACTAAAATGTGTTGATTTCCTTAAGAGGAGCTGGTACACCCCATCCCCTTCTGCTGCTTGGAGAGTGAAATGAAGATGTTTCCCGTGGGTAGGGAAAAGGCACAAGCCCAAACTGTGCTTGTGTCAGAATTGTCCCTTTGTGTCACCAAAGCCTGGCAGGTTCAGCTGCAATAACCTCTGGGGAGTTGATGGGCTCCATGCAAATGAGAGGAGGATCTCTTAATCAGCACTTTGGAGAGACAGAGGCATCACTCAGACAAGGAAAACCAATTTAATTTGTGTCATTGCTTTGCATTTCAAGTAGGAAGGTGATGAACACATCATCCCCTCCGAGTGCAGCTCCTGGAGTTCTCCTGGGCTTTTTCCTGATCCGTGGGCTCTCCACATGGATCCCTGTGGGAAAACAGCTTTGGGAGAGCGTCCTTCAAACAGGAGCTTCTGCTCTGCTCAGTCACTGAAAGTGGTTTTACAGTCAGTAAAAGGTTTTTTTTTGATGGAGCAGGAAAACCCATTTTAAGTAGTAGAGCCAATTTTAGGGGTTGTGCACCTTACAAGTTCAATTGAGGAATCAGCTGGTGAATCCCTTTGACCTGCATGGCTGCATATTGATAATAAATACAGGCACTACCATTGTTTGTAGAGATTATCAGAGAAATCTGTGTTCTGTTCATCTGTGAAGCAAATGACAGCCAACAAGTGGAATTGTAAACCCTGAAAACCCCAATATAAATTTGTAACTCTCATCCCCACTTGATGAGACCAAACAAGAGTTTGAAATATATTTTTTTTTTGCACTTTTTAAAGTTAGGGTAAATCACATGAGCTCTGTGTTCTGACAGCCTTTTGCTTGGGAGTGAAAGCCCTCAGTGCCTGGGAGAGCTGTGCTGGGATGAGGCTGCTGGAGCTTTTCCTTCAGGAGATGGATGACACTTGCAGAATGATTTTGGCTGACTCACTAAACAGTGTTTTAACGCACAGGAAATGCTCCTGCACGTGGGATTTATATTTCAGCTTCAGAAAACTCTGTCTGCTCCTTGGAGCTCCCGTGATCAATCCAGTGCTGAAATGGGCGAGCAGGAGGAAGGCCAGGGAAGGGCTGGGGGTGATGCTGATCCAGGCAGTGAAAATTCAGAGTTCACATATTCTGGCTTTGTTGGAGAAGCAGCACAGGCAGGATTAGGGCAGAGCTGGCTGGGCATGGATTGGATCCTGGGAATGTCCTCTTGGAGCAGGAATAGGGGTGGAACAGAGCAGCTTCCCTCCTGAGGGCTGCTGGAAATGAAGAGAAGCAAGAGCAAGTTCAGGTGTACTTGATTATTTATTAGCATTTATTAATGAGCCCTTAGTCCTCAGAATTGTGGTTCTTGTGTTGCTTTAGCTTGAGGAATATTGTGTGGAAGGTTTGGAGGTTCATGTTAGACAACAGGAGCAGGAAAAGCTCTTTACAGTGTACAGGGGGTTTGAGATAAAGACAAATCTGCAGTCTGAGGGCCCCTGGAGTGTCTAATTTGAGACTGGAGTGAAGCAGAGATGCAAAATCTCATAATTTTATTTAATCTTGGCTTAAAACAGAGTTTGGAAGATAGGACAAGTCGATGGTTTGGCAGGTGATGCCAAACAGTGCCAGAGGAGGCCGATTACATAAACCTAAACCCACAACAGAGCCAGAGACAAAAAAAAAATAAAGATAAAAATAATCAGCAGAGGAGTTGTTCTGTGCTTGCAGTGACCAAGGGAGAATTTTGGGGTGAGGAATCCCAGCCTGGTGCTCAGTAATGTCCCAGTCCTGGGCCAGGCTTGGTTTCCTCCCCCAGGGAAACCCCATCACCCCTTCCTTCCCTGCAGCCTGGGCTCCAGGTGCTCTGAGGAAGGATGCATTGGGAATGGCAAATGATGCTAAAAAACCTCCAGGTGGGAAATGCCCCTCAGGTTTCTCTGGGAGTGCTGCTTTCAGCCCCCTCTGCACGAGTTTGTGTCAACAGAAACTCAGAGTAATGTATGGATTTCTGCTGGCAGCAGCTGAGAGATCAGCACTTCTCCAGGCTCTCATCAGTGCTCCCTCTTGCCAGCTCCCAAAGAACTGCCTCCACAAAAAAGAAGTGGAATTTTTCTGTGCAAATACACAGTATTACTGTGAAATGAATCCTCTCTATTTTTATTTTCTCTCCTTAAGTCTTTTTTTTCCCCCTCTTGAAGGATGTGCTGTTCCTTTACATGAAATGAGGCTTGCACAAAACTGAGTTTCTTCTTAGGTTTTTTTGGAAGTTACAGCTTCAAGAATGACTGCAGTGGTGGCTGGGGAGCTGCACTAAAAGAGTGTTGTTGCCTTTTCCTTTGGAGACAGCTTCCTCTCCATGTTCTGAAGTTTTTTTTCAAAGCCTTCTGTTGACAAGGGATGCAGAAAATACTGAACGTGCTAAATTCAGATTTTAGTGTGCTGTCTTCCATAGTGTCACCTGAGGGAGGGAGCACAGTCTGTGCCCCCCAGTTCCTGTTCCAGGTTGTTTTTACCCTGGGATGAAGGTGTGGGTTTGAATTCCTGGCCAAACCCTCCAGGCTAGGGGAGGTTTCTTTATTATTTAACAGAATTGCTTGGGTATTGTTAATGTTTGGGCAGAATATAATGGAAAAGCTGTAGGTTTTCCAGCCTGGAAGTTCAGGTTTGGTGCTGCTGGTGAGGATAATGTGGAATTAATTTAATCACCATCTCCAACACAGGTTTTAAAGGTGGGAAAAGCCCTCTGAGAGGGGCCCAAACATCAACCGAGCACTGCCAGGTCACCGCCTGAGCACCAGATCTGCAGGTTTTATCAGGAACATCTGCAATTCCTGCAGGATGGAATCCTGTGCTGAAAACAGAATGTTCTGAATGTGCCTCCTCCCTGGTTTGAGCAAACATCTCTCTGCCAAGGCAGAGTGTTTCAAGAAATTGTCCATGGAATGTTCCTGTTGTTGGAACCTGCAGTTTCTGAAGTGTTTGAGCAGTTGTGTGCCGCTGGCTGGAGCTGCCAAGCAGACAGAATCAGAATGCAGAGGTTTTTCAACCAGTCACCTGCTCCTTCTAGCCCAAAGTGATGAAGTACCCAAAGTGCTGGATGGGCAGATGGGAGATGAGCTTTGTGCTCCTCCCTACGCGAGCGGCTCCAGCAGGAGAAAGCAGCCATGAGCTTTGTAGTAACTGCGCTGGCTGGGGGTGTGGGGGAAGAGAAAAACCAAGATTTCATCCAGAGTCTCCCACGTCAGCTCCAAAAAAAGCCGCCCAAGCTCGGTTCTGCACACAGGCGTGACAGGGATGGAGAAACAAAAGCCCAGAGCGTGGTGAGGTGCAGCTCTGGGGGCTGGTGTGCAGGTGTCCTGTGAGACACCTCTTGTGCCCACGGGGTTCAGGGGTGTCTGGGAGCCTGGTGGGCTCCAAATCTCGCTGTACTGAGCAGACCAGGCTTGGCTAAGCCAAAACTGCAGGGTTTTTTTTTTTTTGCTTTGTTTTCAGCAGCCAGGGCTTTGTAGCATCTAAAAATACACAGCGACGTTGGTGGTGGAGCGTTGCTTAACTTGTGCAAGTTGTTCTCCCAAACTTTGCCTGAGTGAAGTGATAAGTTGAACAGTTAGAGTAAACAGAGTAATATTTTGATTGGTACGAAACCTTTCGTTTCTTCTCCACGTCTAATTAGCAAAGCTCTGAATGTCAAATATTTCCCCGCTCTCCCCGGCGCTGTGCTCACTTCGGTGGGCTCCATCTGGCTCTGCCTGCCTCCAGCCTGTTCCTCATGGAAAAGCTTTCCCAGACCCAGGGCTGGAGCTGCATCCCACCTGTTCCCCTTCAGCTCTTCCCTCCAGGAAATCCAGTCTTGGGGCTTTAGCTGCTCATAGTGACCCTGAGATGTGCTAGAAAGTCTCTTTTCCCAGCCCAGCGGTTGAAGAAGGAGTTGGAGCTCTTCAGTTCTCAGTCTCAAGGTTGTTTGTTGTATCTTATCTATAGAATTCTTTCTCCTGTCCTGCCCAGGTCCGCTCAGCAGGACAGTCAGAGGCACTCTGCCTGCCCCAGGGTGGTGTTGTCTTTTTATACCAAAAACTGCACGTACAATATTTACCATAACTTCCCAATACCCATCACCTATGTTAGACACTGAGCTTCTACTCTAAACCAATCCAAAAGTGCCACCATCCCAGCAGAAGATGGAGAAATCTGACTGTGTCCAGCCTTTCTTCTTCTTGGCAACCATCTTGCCCCCTGAACCCCCAATCTAAAAACCCCAAAAATCTATTTTTTCACCCCATGACAAACTGATTATCATTCTACTTATCCTTTTGTGGCTTGCAGATCCTCATGTAAGGCTGGTAACTTTTTTCCATGGGTCATAATCAAAGTCATAGGGGTCTTGGGCTCTATGCCAGGGTCTCTGGGCCCCCTGGCAGGGTCCTGGCAATCCAGGACAGCCAGAGGGATGTGCTGAATTCCGACAATCCAGGTGGAAAATCGAGCTGTGCCAGCTGCTGGTCCATGAGTGGAGCTGTCAGGCTGGAAGATGTCAGGCCAGGTCCTTGCTGAGAGCTGCTGGTGGGTGGGAGTGGTGCATCCATGGTAAAGGAAGGCAAAATATCCCTTTAGGCTACCAATTCCCCAGTACAGCATGGGGTGTGGCAGCTTTTTAGATCCATAGAATCCCAGAAAGGTTTGGGTTGGAAGGTGTTTTAAAGCCCATCCAGTGCCACACCTGCCACGGCAGGGACACCATGGGCTTCAAGCCCCAGTGTCCAACCTGGCCTGGGACACTTCCAGGGATCCAGGGGCAGCCCCAGCTGCTCTGGGAATTCCATCCCAGCCCCTCCCCACCCTCACAGGGAGGAATTTCTTCTCAATATCTAATTCTCAGGGACTTCAGTAGCAACCCCATTACAGGAGCAGGTCTCTCCTCTGGCCGTGACTTCCTCATATCAAATTGGAATTTAAGCTACAACCCAGGAAATGGGTGCTTATCTTCAGGCAAAATGTCAGACTTCTTTTTCTGCCTCTCCTATCTGGGATGTGTTGATAGTGTAAAAAAAGCTCGTATTTCCTTACAATATATGATTTTTGCTACGTTTCTGGTGCCCACTGAATTCTACTTTCATAAACATCATCTCCATTTGCCATATGTTCTCTGTGTGACCCGTACCTAGCTACCAAACATGTGAAGCTTTAGGTTTAAATCATGTGTTGAGTAAGTTTCCTGTTTTTTATTTTTTTTCAAATTTTATTAGCATGTGTTTTGGATGATCTAACGGGAAGTGGCTCTGCTTCAGCCTCTCCTGTGGGATTTAGGGTGGTTTGTTGTCAGCTGAGTTATCAGTGGAAGAGTTTCAGCCTTTAGTGAAGTCAGAGGTGGAAAAATTAAGGTTTGAGTCATGCCAGGTGGGAAGGTTGAACCCCAGGGCAGGGCTGGGGGTTTTGGAGCAGAGACCTCGTGGCCTGGGGGAAGCTGAATTCAAGCAGTGGGAAAGGATCAGAGCAGGTTCCTGCTGTTGTGGCACTTTGAAAACAGCAAATAAAAGTCATCCAAGACAGCCTCTCTGTCTGCAAAGCAAATTGACAATAACAAGAATTAATTTAGTGTCTTAAAGTATCAGCATAACCAACCTTCCATTTGAATTTCTTCTTTCAGGTATTGGAAATTTGACTGAAGGCTCCATATCATGCACTGGAGAAGGTAAGAATTGTTTATTCCTAATTCTGATGTGTTGGTGTTAATTTCTCTTTAATCTTAATGTCATTACATTGAATATCAGAATCTCCTTTGTGTTGTTTGTGCTTTAAAGAATTTGTCCTGGAGTTTCTCTGTGCCCTGACAGGGGGTTTTGATTTCCTTTTTTAAAATAATGTGTAAATCTGCGTTTAAGTGTATATGTTGCATTTATGTAATTCTACATTGGAAGGTTTATGGAAAATGTTGAACAATTTGCCTTCAGCTATTATTGTAAGTGGGAAATTGTAAATTACGTGTATTTATCAGAATGTATGGAAGCTGTAGAGTGACTCTTTTTCAAAAGGATATTGATACCTTGTTATCAATAATGTTTCAGGGATTTTTTTTTTCTGGTTAGGCTCTTATTGTTCTTGTCAAGAGATTTTCAAAATTGGTGTTTAATTAATCATTGAATGATTGACTCTGCTATTGAATTAGTCAAAAAACCCTGTGGTGTTTCTGAAACTCAAATTTTCTTAATGGCCTCTCAGTTTGAATGTCAAAGGGAATCAATCTTGTTAGTGGAGAGGTGAGTTTTGTTCTACAGACCCTGAAATTATCTGGAGGGGGTTTTTTCCAACATGCTTTTAAGTCTGAATGATGTTGTTTCCAAAGGAGAACAAGATGTTTTCAGAGCTTACAATTCATTGAAAAATGAATGTTGTCTTAGTTTTAGATGTTATTACTGTGTCTGTTCAGAGAGGCTGCAGATGGTTTCTGACAAAAATATTTAATTTCTTAGTTCTTGGGCGTTTCTCCTAAGTCCTGGGGGGTGTTCACAATGAAAACTGAAGATGGAGATCAAGTAAATATTCTCATTCAGCCTGGCTCTTTTGGAATGTGCTCTCTTGGTGTGAGATTTTCAGAGACAGCATGATGAATCCTGTGATAGATCACTTTCTAGTCTTTCTAGTGGTCTGAAAGGAAAAGCTTATTTCTTAATATAAAAGATAACTTTGAATAATGGACTCCTCATCCCTTTGGACAGTACTCCTAAATTAGCCTCAGAGCTCCTTCTCAGGTGCAATCTCATTTTCAGGTTCCCCACAGTAAAAAGGAGATGCTGATCCCCATTTCATGTGGGAAGTGTTTTCAATCTGCTGATGAAAAGTACTTCTGAAGAGTTAGGCAACCTTGATTAATTGAGCCTGAATAAGAAGTGCAGGATCAAATCTCAGGATATTATTTTTAGGCTGCAGCCTTGTGTTCTGCATTCCAAATCCTTAAATGCCGGTTTGATAGGGAGTGTGGAGGACTGGAGCAGACAGTTCTGGGCACGCTGGTAATGGTTTGCAAATGCTGACACCAGCCCAGCCAGGGGGATGGAAATTGCTTTCTGTTTACAGAGCCTTTAACTCTTGGGTAAACACTCCTCATCAGTGAGGATGTGACTGGAATTTGGGTTCAATGCCTCCATTCTGGGGATGCCTCAGGATTTCAGCTTTTCTATTTTCCATCTATCTGTAACCCTGCAGTTCTTTAGTGTGTAACTCCAAACTCCACACTCAGTGTGAGCTGCTGCTTCCCCATTTGGGGCAGACACAGCAATTCCTCTCCAGGCCTGGCAATCAAGGACACCTCACTGCCCCAGGGCCAGAGATGGGAACAAAAGTGAGTTGGGGGAGCAAACCTGGGGTCAATGACTTCATTAGCTGAAGCTGGAATTGGCAGATTCACCCCCAATATGCAAATGGACCAAACTTATAAAAGCGAGAAACCTGTGACCCATCATCCATTTTGGGTGCAGCCCCTGGGGGGCTTTGTCTGCCCAAAATTTGGCCCTTCAATAAATAGAACAGCTTTTTATTCCTTTAATTCTGTCTGGCCTCTGTTTTTAGGAAGCTCAAAAGGCATCAGTGGCATTGGGAGTGAATGGGTATTTGAAATAAAAGCTGGAGTGGGGAAGCCCTTGGTGAACGTGAGCCATTAGAAGGTCAGCAGTGCCCTGTGGGGTGTTTGGGTCTGGGAATGGCCCCACAAGGCAGAATTTGGTTCTTGTGTGGGGAGTGGGAACAGCAGCGTCACCCAAGCTGCTGAGATACCCTAAAAAGTGAATTTTGTGTGCCCAAAGTCTGCCCCTGCCCCAGTGGCAGAGAGCCTTGAGATCCAGTGTCACAGACATCTTTTATGGAAAATCCTTTCCTTAGGATTTTTCCTCCTGAGAAGCTGAGAGGCCTCAGGAACAAAATGTAACCAATGGTTATCTGCTGCTGTGGAATGCAACAGGTGCATCTGGGATTGGTCTCATGTGGATGTTTCTCATTAATGGCCAATCACAGCCCAGCTGGCTCGGACAGAGAGCTGAGCCACAAACCTTTGTTATCATTCTTTCCTATCCTATTCTTAGCCAGCCTTCTGATGAAACCTTTTCTTCTATTCTTTTAGTATAGTTTTAATGTAATATATATGATAAAATAATAAATCAAGCCTTTTGAAGCATGGAGTCAGATCCTCGTCTCTTCCCCAACCCAAGAGCCCCTGTGAACACCGTCACAAACCAGGGCTGTGCCCTCAAGGAACAAGCACAGTGTGGTTTTCAGGGAAAAGTGGTCACACACTCTGCTGTACTTGACAAAATGACACATTTGGGGACTGCAGATTCAGCTTTTAGACATATTTCATCTCTGGGGGAGGGCAGGAGTTTCTCTCCCACGCTCCTCAGCAGCACGTGAGCCTTGCTGAGTCAAAGCCAGGCCCTGAGGAGGCCAAGTTTGAGTTTTGTGGCTCAAAACTGCCTGTGCTTGACCAAAGTGATTCCAGGAGTAGGGATTTGAAAGGAAACACTTGTGCTTTGCAGTGGTACAATTACAAAATTCTACTTGATTACCTGTCAAGCTAATTAAAACAGTGACAGGCCAGCAGTCCTCTTAGAGTTTGTAGCATCTGTGCTTTGTATCCCACAACCAGGCTTAGAGTGTAAATTTAATTAGAATTATTACCAGCAGACAACGCACAGTTGTGCTGGAGAAATGTCCTAAAACTGAATGCTCTGAAAAAGGAAATTCTGGTGGGCAGAGTCTGATTTTAGGGCATGGTTTGACAAGATTGGGACTGGTTTTGTCCACTGGCAGCTTCCCCTTTGCCTGGTGTGTGACTGTGTGTGTTTGGCAGCTCTTGGCTCAGCTGGAGGTGCTGGGGGTCAGTGTGGGAGAGGATTACTGAGATGGACACTGAACTGCCTCCAACATGCAGTTCTTAGATCCCTCCTTCAAAGACAAGGGTTGTTTGTGATCTCCAGGCATCCTTCTGCTTCCCAGGATCCTGAATTGTCCTCCTTCCCTGTCAGATGTGTCTGCCACCGCGTCCTCCTACTCCTCCTAATCCTCTGAAAATCTGCTGTGTCCTTTCTTTTCCTCTCTATTATCTCCTGCTTCCAGCCTGATTCCCTTCTCCTGCTTTTCACCTTCTGTGCCTCTCTGCCGTCCCTTTCCTCGGCTGCTTCCTTCTGCCCTTATCACTTGGGTTCCTTGTGCCACCCAAAACCCCCCAAAAATTAAAAGAGTCAGTTGTTCTAAAGTAATTTGATTAAACAGAATCACCAAAACTGCCACTTTATGGTGGATTATTGTGTTTTTAGAGGATGGGCTGGGAGAGAGCATCCTGACTTTGCAGCAGAGTGAGATGGCAGCTTTTTGATACAGCCCTGATTGTAATTTGTTATTGCAGAGTCTGCATCTTGCTTGAGATTTATAGTATTTGGTTTTGGTTTTTTTTGGTTGTTTTTTTTTTTTTTATTTAACTCAAGTAATATTTAGGATGCAGTCCTCATGACTTGGCTTTCCACCCTAAGATCATGATAAATACTTGAACAAAACTTAGGATAAATTTGAGTTCAGTCACAGGTGCCTGGCCAGATCCTTCCCTTGCAAAGAGATTTTGGAAGCACAGCTAATTACCAGGTGATAGCTCAAGGGATGTGCCTCATTCCAGCATTTCAGAGTATTTCCTTTCAGAATACGTGTGAGAAGTGTTGTCTGTGCTCCCTGAGTGGGAATGTGGGGCTGAAATGACACCAAGGAACGTCTGGGAAGGCAACAAGGCTCTTAAATCTGAAATCTGACACAAGGCGTACTTTGGCACAAAGCAAGTCTGCCCTTCTGCACTTGTTTGATATTATAGAAGAGATTATTGTGGCCTTACAAGAAGGTTAAGATGTGGTGAAGTTTAATATACTCTGGAAATGGTCCTGCTAAAGCCACTGCAGCTGGTGATTGATGAGGCAGGTTATGATGGGAGCTCTCGATCTCGTGTTTGTGTGTGCAAATTGCCATTTCCCAGCCTTTTCAAGGTTGCTAACTTTATCTTGTGGTGCAGCCCATATTTAAGGATTTCATGTTGAATTAGCCTTTGATTAAGGGCAAAGGAGCTTTGATGATAAAATGCCACTACCAGTGCTTCTGTGGACCGGCTTGGAATAACTTATCAATCACTCCATGACTGAGAACACGTTGTGGACATGAGGGTCACCCTTTGAGGATTAATTTTTCTCAGATAAACAGCTCATGGCTGTTGGATGATTATGGGCAGAAGCAATTATGGTGGTTTTAAACTGCTCATTACTACAACAAAGAGTCACTAGACTGAGTTTTGAGCCTCTGCCTAAATAGCTGGGTCAAGATGGGTCAGCCTGGATTCCAAGGTGTTATTGAATGATAGGAGTTGCTGGGAGTTCTGGCACAGCTGGCTCCTGGCAGTTTGTTTTCCCTATTTTTTTTTTTTTTTCTCCTATTAACTGAATTTCTGCACCTTTTAGGTGAGTAACTCAAACAGGCAGCTGGCAGGTCTGTGGAGTCCCCTGTAAATAGCAACCATGTATTTTCCAGGTATTCTGAAGAACGTTTCACAGCTGGTTTAGGTTCCAGGTGTCACTGCCTGTTTCTGATCCTCTGGGCTCCAGATTTCCATTTTTCTGTCCCCTTTTTAATTCCTGCAATGCTGTCATCAGCTCAGCTGAGAGACTGGATGAGCACAGTGTGAGGACTCATGATGCTCCTCATGGCTGGAAAAGTGGTGGAGCCTGAAAGCCAAAGCGTGTCTGAGATAAATTCCTATTTAATAGGAAAGAAAAGACCCCCCAAACACCAGTGATGTGGGTAACTGCTGCCATGAGCACTGCTTGAAAGGGATGAGAAACTGTCTTACGGAGGGATTAGTGTAGTGAGGAATAAACTGCTGAATCACTGGGAGCAAGGAGGAAATAGAGAGTGGAGAGGCTGTGTGGAAAAAAAAAAATAAAATGGCTGCTGGAATTCAATTAAAATCACAGTGGGATTTGCTGCTGGAGATGGAGCATCAGTCATCCCCGAGCTGGTGGTGGCTGTGCCTCCAGGGGTGCTTAAGTGAGTGTAGAGCTGCTGACAAATGCTGGAGTGGCAGCGCTGCAGCAGGAGAGCCCCATCTCCCCCCAGAGTGATGTGTTTTCCCCAGCACACCTCGCAGGCTGGATTGCTGCTCACTCCTCAGCCTCTGACACTTTCCCATGGATTATCCCAGGCCAGAGGTGGAGTTTGTGCTGCAGGCTGGGAGAGGAGCATCCTCTGGGAATGGGGAATGCTGCTCGGGCTCTGGGGCTGCAGATCAGCTTGGGGCAGGGGGGTTATGGTGGTTTTTCTTTCAATTATTTGGATTGTTTGATCATTCTGGTTATTTAAGGATGTGCTGAGTGGCTTGAACAGCCTCCACTTGTGTCATCAGTGATGTCCACAGTGCAAATCCAAAAAAACCCCAGAACAGCCCTAAAAGCAGCTCCGTCCCCAAGTGAAGGACACCGCATCAGGCTGGAGGTGGTTGGATTTTAGCCAGATGAAATTCCCCCATTTCACTGGGTTTTCAGTGAGTGTTTCTTGCTGCAGGTGGGACAGGAGGGATGGCTGTGGCTCTGCCCATTACTGAAATGGCTCCTTTGCCATCAAATCTTGTGTTAATCATTTGAAATGCCTTCAATGTGCCCTCAGCGATTTGAAATAGCATCAATTAACATTTAGGAAATTAATTTCTGACTCCTGGAATACTAAACATTTACTTTACAGATGGAAATGAGGTGTACTGAATGTGCATCTCTCGTGCCCCTTTTAACCCCCAGCCTCATAAGGAAAAAAAAACCCAAGCTAAATTGGCAAACACAAAGGTTTGGTTTAGTGCTGGATTTGTGGCACGTGGAATTATTGCTGCCAGGTTTGATCCTCCAGCAGTGGCTTTAAATTCTTTGCTGATTCCAGGCCAGGCTGGCCAGGGCTTGGAGCAATCTGGGATAGTGGAAGTGCCAGGGATGGAACTGGATGAGCTTTAAGGTCTCCCCCAGCCCAAACCAGTCTGGGATTTTGTGAGACTGAGAAATGTGGCTAAAAATTAGGAAACCCCAAACTAAAGCAAAATCTGGATGAAATACCTGATGCTGCCAACCCCTCATGGCTCACTGCGACACACTTTGATTTTATTCCTCCTTTTTAAAAGATTTGATGCCTCAAAATCAACGACTCAAACAGAAACAAAGGTTCTTCAGGAAATGTATAATTCAGATTAATCTTTGTGGATTAAAATATTCAGTCTAATCGTTGCTAGAACTGATTTTGTCACCCTTTTAGTTACAATAAAAATATTATGGATGTTATTCTGCATAAAGGTGTTGGAGTGTGAGTCACTCAAGAAATGTTTCCCTGACTTCTCTGCCTTTATGTTGGTGAAAATTTGCATCCCTTGATCCCCTAGAAGTATTTGGCAAATGGATTCCTTGCTTCCAAGGATCCATCTGCCAACTGAAGGGAGGAGAAATATTCCTTAGGGTCAGTTTTGAACTTTGAATTTGGATTTTAGTTTCTCTGGTTCACAGCTGTCCTTATTGAGAAGGAAAACAAGATGGTTTTGGTTTGTTTGATTCATTCAAATTGATCATTGTTCTGTTTATACCATTTTAAGAACAACATCTTTATCTCCTTCCTCTTAATGCTCTTTTTAAATGATTGATCTGCCTGTCCCATGTTGCAGATTCTGGTGGTTTTTGTTTGATTTGGAAGGGATCTGTAGAGGTGATGGAGTGCAACTGCCCTGCTCAAAGTTTTCTAGTAAAAACTTATTTTAGGGTTTATTGAGTGGCAGCTGCCCTCAATACACCATGTGGCACAAAGAAGGAGCTGGAGTCTGACTCACTTTTTGTCTCCAGTCTGTAATTCCTTCTGCTCTTTTCCCACCCCTTCAGCTCCCTCGCCACTTGTAAATCTTTTAGGAGTTATCACCTCAGTCTCACAGCCCCTATTTTCGTTCCTCCTCACACCAAAACCTCCTGGCCATCAGTTCTTCCCCGTGTGCCTGTTCCTGTGAGATCTGTGTTTCCTTTGTGCTGCTGACTCACTGTCAGCTCTGAGTGTGCAGAGCTGTCCCTGCCTGTAATCTGTGCATTTCCAGGGTGTAACTGCCCGCTATTGGAATTTCCAGAACATGGAGCCATGCAGGCAGTAAACTGCATTTCATGCACTGCTGAAGTTAATGGGAATTTGGAGCAGCTTTTTGGTGCCCTACTTCAAAGCAGTTCAAAGATCTCTTATTTCCTCATTTTCCTCTTAATCTTCCTTCCTCTCATTCCACAAGAACTATCACAACTCTACTGTATCACCTGCTTTGATACAGCAGATCTTATCCTCAGTCCTTGAAGTCTTTTTTCTTCCATAGGAAGCAGACGGGGAAAAAAAAAAGTTTTTATGCTGAACAGATGTGTCCTGATTCTCTTTGTTTTTATTTAGGTTTTGCCACAGTCTGTTATCCTGGAATTAAAACACCTCATCAGAGGATGATGATTAGAGCTACCTCTGTTTTTTCCCCCTTTTAAATGCCACTAGAGCATCTCTTTCACTTTTTATTGGTGACTTCGTGGGCAGCCCTGGAGCTGCAGTGGGCTGTGCTTTGTTATACCCCTGGAACTCATGCTCCTGCTATTGACAATCTCATATTGATAATTCCTTTTGGTATTATAGGAATATAGCTACAGGAATATTGTGTTCATAATTTCTTTTTATGCATCAAGACTTTAAACTGGCTGATCTTCAGCTTTCCAGCATTCCCAATGCCTTGGGTGTGCTTGGGGCTGCCTGGCTCTGATGTCAGTGGGTGGAAGATTGGTTAACTAGGGAGAAATTCTCCTCTGTGAGGATGCTGAGGCCCTGGCACAGAAGAAATGGGGCTGCCCCTGGATCCCTGGCAGTGCCCAAGGCCAGGTTGGAGCAGCCTGGGTCAGTGGAGGTGTCCCTGCCCATGGCAGGGCTGATGCTGGATGGGATTTAAGGTCCCTTCCAACCCAGACCTTGCCACAGGTGTTGTACAGATGCTGGTACCTGATTACATTTCACCTGCTGCTCTTCAATTAATTATTTTACTCTGATCTCTGTTTCAAACTAAGCTGTAAGTGGTTTATTTCAGGGGGTCTCTGCCCATATTTGTGCTCTGAGCTGTGAACCTGGGCTCCCTCTGAGCTCCCAGCAGCTCGGGGCCATGAGGCAGCATCACCACCAAGCTGAGGCAGGAGCTGAGCTCTTTGTCTCTCACAGAGAGCTCCCAGCTCTGGGCTTTGCTGTGGTTTTGAGCCAAGCTGGGGAGCTGAGCTCAGCCTGGCTCCCTGTGCAGTGCTCTGTGCAGTCCCAGCTCAGTGAGGGGCTCCTGGCTTTGGGCTTTGCTCAGGAATCTGCCCAGGAGCTCCTCTCATCTCTGCTGCATTTCCGCCTCTCTGTCTTCAGAGCTTCCCGCAACTTGCTGCGAATCACAGATTGTCTCTGCTGGTTACGCTGCCCCTGGCCAGGGTCCTGCACTTTGAGTTGGCTTTTGAGACCTTCCCCCTCCTCTCCTCACGCCCTCTGTTTACCATCTGCATTTTAGAGATGGTAATGCATTCCAAGTATTTTTATAACCCTTTTTTTCAACTTGGTTAATTGCACTAAAGTTGTCTTTCTGCAATAACACAAAGTGCTTGCAGTCTTTTTTGTTCTGTTCCAGCCTGTAGCAGGAAAAATCACCACTTTCCAGACGACTTTCATTTTCCTTCCTAAGCCATTTTCGTGTAATTCCGCATTCCGACGCGCTCTCGGCACTAAAGCTCTTTATGCTGTGGTGTATTTTTAACTAATGATGTGTCACTGTACCAGCTTGGCTTTTCTTGTATCTATTCTGTAAACAACTAAAGTTCCTTTTGAGGGGGAGGAGGAGGAGAAGAAACGGTGCCAGAGAGTTGCAAGTCGTGCTCGTCTCCGCGCGAGCAGAAGAGATCAGACTGGCCTAGGACCAAATTAATTAAATGTTCCATTTAGTGGAAGATGTCAGTGAGGAATAGATAATTCTTCCCATCTGAAGTGCTTGGCTGGAGATGAGGAACATCTCTGTGTGAGCAAGAGGCCTCTGAATGTTACACAAATGTCAGAGCAGGAGGGAAAGTTCTAAGGCTGAGGAGAATTTTATCTCCTGGCTGGGTTTCCGGCTCCCGCTTTGCCATTACAAGGGGCAGCAGGGCTGGGGATTGCAGGAGCCAAAAGGAGCAGAGCACCAAAGGATGCTCAGAGGAGTTACTCTCATTGCAGTGCCAGGTCCAGGAGGGATGGCAGAACGTGTGGATTTAAAGGATGAATGGACAGAGTTGCTGGTGCATTTATATTTCATGAGCACCTAATTCGACAAGAGAAGGGTAAACCCTCTGGGGTTAAAGGGACTTGGTCAAAGTAAAACAGTGCATTGACAAGAAGGTTTTTGTGTTCTTAGCAAAGTGTAGGAGGAGGCTGCAGTGCTCTCCTGTCTATAATTTCCTGTCGTAATTGAATATAGCTGTAGTTTCAGCAACTTTATATATCCATAAAATCAGTTACCTGGAATATGTCTGCTCAATGGCAGTGCAGTAATCTCCCATGCTGTGGAGCAGGTAACTTTAATAACCATTTCCTGATGTAATACTGCCCTCTGCTTAAAGAATGCCAAACTTCATTGCAGAGTTGTACACTTAAACCTCAACATACCTGAGCAAAAATATGCGTGGCTTTTAGCCAGGATTTTGTCTTATTTGGGGCTGGAAGGGATTTGTGGGATGTGCAAAATGTGAGCGCTCACAGGAGCAACTCTATTGCAGGTGTATCATTTTAAATACTTTCTGCTGGTATAAGATTCTCATTAGAGCTATAAAAATGTGATTTTTTTTTTGTTATTCTGTGTAAAATATTTATATGATTTTAACTTATTATCAGAGTCTTGAATAGAGGTTGTTTGATAAAAGAGTTAAACTAATTTAGGTAGCCATGAAAATCAAAATGGCTCATTTTGATTAATCTGCTTGAAATACATGTCTGAAAGGTGGAAAATGGTTTGCTTGTTGTGTGAAGTGACTTAGTGCACTTCATCCTGCCACTGTGCATCAGACATGGCTTTGCTCAGAGCCCCTGTAAGCATATTTCCTGTGGGACAGCAGTATCTTAAATTGCTCTCCTCACAGAGGATGCAGGCAAGCAGTTCCCCATTTCACTTGATTTCTTTATCAGTTTATGGTCCACTTCACAGACTGCTTTACACTGATCTTGGCTATCTACACAGCACTGCTTTAAGTCAATATTTTGGTTGAGATTTAACTGTGCAAACCTCATCACAGTTAAACCTTCCCAGGATTTGACCACCTTGCTGTGAACCCTGGTGCTTTCTGCGACGCTCTTGGCACCTGGGGCAGCCAAAACCTGGCAAAATAAATCCATGGGAGATGCCTCAAGTGGGTTACGAATGCAGAGTGGGCTTGAAGCAGAGCCAACACAGCACAGAGATGTCTGGCAGGGTTTCTGCTTCCCAACACGAGTGGGAAACATCTACAGCACAAACGTCATCAGCAGTTTTGGGTTGTTTTCTCTCAGTTCACCACTGCACTCTCAGCTCCCTTGGTGGAGCCTCAGCTTGTGAGCGCTCAGGCATGGCTCAGCCTTAACCAAGCAATGAAACCAGCTGGGCTGGGAGGCAGCAAAATATTAACAAGAGAATAATCAAGATACTGAGTCCCTGACAGCTGTTTGACAGCAGGTTATCCCCTCCTGCCCCCAGAGGGGAAGGGGCTGCTCTGGGCACAGGAGGAGGGTGAGATCCCAGAGCCTCATCGTGTAGGAGAGATTTCAATTGGATATTGGGAAGGAATTCTGCCCTGTTAGGGTGGGCAGGCCCTGGCACAGGTGCCCAGAGCAGCTGGGGCTGCCCCTGGATCCCTGGCAGTGCCCAAGGCCAGGCTGGACAGGGCTTGGGGTAGCCTGGGATGGTGCAAGATGTCCCTGCTGATTCAGAATTCCTTTCTCAAAGTCTGGAGTTGGTGACACAACAGTCAAAGCTTGGCCTTCTGTATAAATATTAGATGTGATCTGTTCTGCTTTATTTAGGAAATCTGTTTGGCATTCTGGTACAGGGGAACTAATTGGGTCCATAGTGAGTGCATAAATTAGGGCTGCCTTATGCAGCACCACTAATTTATGCACACAGAGGTTTGAAAATGTTCTAGACATCTTGAGAAGGGTTGAGTGGTTTTGGTAAGTTAAAAAACGGCAAAATAACTAAAGAATGTGCATTTATCAGAATCTTCTTCCCAGAGGATTCCATGCAATTGCACTGCAAGTAAAATACTGAGAAATGTATGAGGTATTTAAGGTCAAGAGTGCTTCAAGCTCTCATCTATCAGACCTGACCAGATAATTCACAATTTGTAATTATTGGGCTAATTTAGCGTGATTTCCTTATAATGGAATGTGTGAGGATTAATATCTGGTATTTTCAAAAGAAATTGGTGAACATTCGTCTCCATAAAGATACAAAAGAAAGCAGTGAGATGTGAAAAGGTGCCAGGGGCAAGTGTGATGTCCTGTCCTGTGGAATATGGAAAGGATAACGTGGAATTTGAGTGTACCAAAGGTATGAGGATGACTGCTGATGGAGGCCGGGACCAAAAGGTTGTTCCTTTCTTTATTTCCATTTAAGTGGTATCAGGCAAGTAAGATGCCAAGACTGCCAGCTTTGCAGTCTGGGTGGGATTTATTTGGGGTGTCCCAACTGCTCGTGTTTGAAACATTTTTTCCGTCTGGAAGCAAAGTTGTAGATGGATTTGAAGCTTCCACACCAAGTTTCAGTGACTGCCTCCAAGGCACGCTGTTCTCTAGACTGATCTGAGCTGGGGAATTAATGCTTCCATCATCCACGAGCACTCTTTTTTTCCCACAAAGATAGTTTAGGCTTACAGAGGTGTTCTCAATATATAATAATAGCATGTCTAGAATACACCCTTTAATTAAAACAAAGCAGCTTGAGAAGAATGAAATAAATCCACCTCTAAAATGAGTAAGTGCTCACAAGGCTTCCATTTAATCAATAGCGGTGTCGGCCGTGATTGCGAAAGCTCGAGCGCGGCGTTTTAATCAGGGATGTTTTTCCTGGCACGGGGGCGGAAAATACACTGATTAATTAATTTCTATTCCTGGAAGGAGCCAGCCTCCCAGCAGAGCTAACCTGAGCAGCTTGGTGATAGGGCAGGACGCACTGAAAATGTAAAAATGTAAGAGGTGCCCGCGTTGATTCCGTCAGAGCCGAGGCAGAACCCGCGGCCGGAGCTGATTAATGAGTCCAAAAGAACAAATGGCAAAACTTGGGTGCTGGGAGAACCTGCTTTTGATGTAGAGGGTTTATTGAACTTTTTTTTGCCTGGCTGGGAGCTGTTTTATGACTTTTCCAAGGAGTGGTTTTGATGCTGGGGCTGTTTTAGACTGAGGAGTTTTGCTGTTTGATTTGTGGCTCCGCAGCCTGTCCTTGCTCAGCACAGGATCCTGGTTTGCTGTGCCCACAGGAGATGGGAAAGGTAACCAGCTTCCTTCTAGGAGCTATTGATGCACTAGTTGCATATAATTAGGGATGTTAACAAGGGCATTATTGTGCTAATTATTATGCCTAATTACAGGGAAAAAACTAGAAAATTTCATGGCCACTTTCTGCTAGACAGAACTTAGAAGCTTTCCAGAGACTAAATACATTAATTAATCTACTCTGCTTGTTTAAATAGAAGAATGTACTAAAATATTTTCTGTTTCTTGGGGGAAAAAAGGAGAAATAAGAGTAAGTGACCTTTCTGGAGAAGCAACCTATTTAAATAAGTAAAACTAAATAAATGTAATCAGGGAAATGTTGTTTTTAATGATCCACTTGATGAAACAGCCCAACAAAAACTTCTTTAGGAGAACAGGAAATAAATTGGAATATGGGGAGGAAGAATGAAGAGGGGGAGAGGAGACAGAAGGATTTTGTATTGGCTTTGGTGGCAAAACTGGCTGATTGTGAACTCTGGGGTGTACAAGGGTGGGCTGAGAAGGATTCAGAAACCTCCCTGTGCCACTTGGAATATCCCAGGGAGACGTTCCCGTGGCATTTTGTGTTGAGAGGCGGCCAATTCCAAAGTGCAGGGCTGAAACCACTCGGCAGGAATTGGGGTGAGGGGGATGATGCCTACGGAGCATCCCCCAGGGTCTGTGTGGGCTTAAAAGAAACCTGTTAGGATCCTCTGGAGTCTGATCCCAATTTTTCACACTGGGAGTGGGTGGCCTGACACAAAGTCCCACTGCTGAAGAGCACGTGTCTGAAAGCCCCCAAAATCTCCCTTAAACCAGCTCAGTGCTTTGTGGAACCAATAAAATCTCCCTGAGTTTGGTGCTGTCGCTTTTCGTGCCGAGGATTCTGGGTGGTGCAGGAACATAAACGCTTTTGTTGGACAGCTGCAGTTTGGTCACTGAAACCCAGGGATGGACGTGGTGATCCACTGAGAGTGACAGGAGCTGAAGAGCTTCCATTGTGGGCCCTGGTTATTGCAAGCTGTAACTCAGCTTCCCTTTAGTGCCGCTCCGGATGTCGCCGGGCTCACTTTACCCTGCTGTGAATCAAGGCAGATTTAAGAGGACAAGAACTCCTCAATTTCTCTTTTCTCCGAGTTTATTTGCACAAGAGGGTAAGAATTCCAGCCTGTCTGTATTATTTGAAGGAGTTAGAACAGTTGGATCGTTTATTTGATGGGAACTTTGAGCGGTGTCATTGAAGTAAGAACAATTTGTACTTCAGAGAGCTCCTCTGGATAGAGCTTCACCCATTTCCACCCTTTTCAGCCCTGCCACAATTGCTGTTTTCCAAGAGATCAGTGCTGTGTATTGCAGGGAAATCATCGAGTCAAGAAGATCTTGTGCTCCAACCACCTCCAAAGCTGAGCACTCCAATCAGTTCACTCAAATATTCATTAGGCGAGCAAACCCCTGCTGATTGTAATGAGAATTTTGTCTGCAGAAAGCTTTTGTGACTTGGTCTCGAGTGGTGCTTTAGACTTCTGAAGAGTCTTTCAGAATCTTGGCTTTAAGATAATCTTTCCTAAAAATAATGCAAATTGCTCTAAAAGCCTCCTTCCAAACTGGTGGTACTTTTCCAGCAGGTCAAATGGACTTTGGACCAAGACAGGAAACTTTATTTTCCAAGGGGTTTTTTTTAGGATAAATACATTTTTTGTGTGCTTGCAGCTGTACCGCATAAATAGTCTTTGAATCAAGCAGGATTAATTAGGACAGTCATGTCCTGACTAAATTAATTGGATCATCTAAAAATTTACCCCTTTTTCTTGAAATCCATTCTGAAAAAGTAGAGTTTGCAGAATATGTAATTCAGTCTGGAGGCAAAACGTTGCACAGAGAGAGGGAGCAGTGAGCGCTTTCTTGTTTGACTGCCTTAGAAAAGCTGTCACTTAAAAGGCCCAGAAGCTGCCAAGAAAAGTTTGTGGAATCTCCAGTCTCACTTTTTTGGCTCAGAAAGGCTTTGAATAAACCTTAACTTTTTCTGACAGTGAAATTTTTGTGACTGTGACATTTCCTGGGAGTTCTTCTGGAGTGAATCTCCCCTTCCCTGCTGCGTCAGCCCCAAGGGATGGGTGAGCACCCAGGGACAAGACCAAAGGCTAATGATGCAAATCATAATTAGAGCTAATTAGAGAGTGGGAGTGCAGATGGAGGAAAGAAGGGAAGCTAAAAATTTGGGGGTTGTGTGTAGCTCAAAATCCCAAAAAAGTTAAAAGTCTGAAAAGGGCAGGAGTGACCCCTGGGGCTCCCACCCCCGCATCTCAGTGGCACTGTGGGGAAATGTTTCTAGAATTAATAATAATTAAACAATTGTGCTGGTTGTGATAAAAAGTGTAGGGATGGTGGTCATTGTCCATCCCGGCAATCTCCATTTTAGCTTGGAACAAAGACATTTGGCACTGCCAGGATGTTTCTGTGTCTTGCAAGGTTTTGAAAGGAAGTGGAAGTCTTCAGTGCTGAACAGAAATAATGAAATTTCTGGAATAACAAAATTCTTACATGTGAGATGTGTTTTACCTACTGGGAATAATGTTGGGCTCCTCAGGACTGGATATTTCCCCTGACTGATAATCTAGGGCTGTGTTTGTTCATGGACTGGAGCCTTGCTGAAAGAAGCAAAATTTCCAGCTGGCCTCACTGTAATATTTGGTTTACAAGTTAAAATAGGACATTTTGAGTTTTATTTTGGCTTTGGAAAAGCTCAGCAACTGCTAAAACTCGTGGCATTAAGGGCCTGAAATGTTTCTTTGCTAATGTCTTTTAAGACTAATGCCTGGAAATGTCTGTAATTCCCTGATAAGTTTTAAGGGAAATGAAGGTATTAAAAAAAAAGGGGGGAAAGCAGTGTCCTTTATTTGTATAATGTGTATAATGCAGGAGTGTCAATTAAAAAATGGCAGCTTCTGGAATGAGAATGACATTGCCAAGAATTTTTATAACTTACTGTATTAGTGAGGGCTCAGAAAGCATTTGTCTAAAAATGATGAGCTGTACATGAAAGCTTTCTGGGAAACGTGAGGCTTTTCCATTCTATTAAATACCTTTTAGGAGGGATGAGTGCCTCGAAATGTTTGTCCTCCCAGTGCTTAAAAGGCTCAGCACATCCCATAAGTTGCTGTGTTTTATGTTATTTGTGTGTGTGCATCCCTCTCTCTGCTTTTCCTGAAATTGTGTCTATTTGTGTCCATAAATCTCTGCTGCACTTGTGCTCTAATGAACAAAAAACTTCATGCAGTGCTCTGTGAGTTAGAAAATCCCCTTTTTAGTCAATTATCATAGCAAGGGCTTGATGTGGGCTTTTTCTTGTTTCTTTATTAGTTACAGAAATGCATTTGAAATGGCTTGAAAATAAAATATTAATCCATTTTCTTTTAAACATGTAGCCCTCTAGTCTGGTGCAGCCCAGTGTTCATTAGAAATAATTTGGATATAAATGGGATTGTACCAGAATTCAGCTCAGAGCAGTAATTGCAAATAAAAGCTTTGGTTACACTCAGTGTTGCAGCAGTTGTTAAAACCAGAGCGCTGCCAATCACCAGCATTAGCAGGGAGATTATTAAAGCACATTAAAGTTTATTTCAAGGAAGTTCTGGCTCAGGGTGAGACCGAGATCTGGAAACAGCAATGAAAAGGCTGAGCTTGAATTATTCAGAGTGAAGAGCAGGGAGAGAAAACCTAATATTTGACAGAAATTTTCCAGGAGGGTTTGTTAAAAATGGGGCAAAAAGGACAAAATTTTCTTGGGATCAGTATGAGTTTGTAGGGTATATATATATATGTGTGTGTGTGTGTGTGTATGTATGTTTATATTTGTATTATTTTATGCTTCTAGTATTTTTTTCCTCTCTATACTTAGAATTTTGCTTGGATAGCAGAGGATGTTTGTAATCCAGCATGTGAAGAAGTAAGGATAGGAAATAATCCAGTTTTTTGTGTATGTGTGTGCACACAGACCAAACACTGAACCATCCAAAATAGTTTATTGACACAGCTGGAAAAAGCCAATAAATAGTTTAAATTTTGTGCCTATTTAGCAAAAAATCGGAGTCACTCTCTGGAAATACTTCATAAAAATGTGGAAATAGAGACTGTCACTCCCATCAGTGCTTCCAGGCTTGTTCCAGCATGCTTTAATGTGTATTTTTCTTATTTAAAATTATTTCCTTGAACTCAAAACAAAGCCTCTTTTCCCTATTTATCACCATTCCAGCCCAGGCAAATCTTCATCCTGAATTTTGGTATTTATGCTCTTTGTTTAGGCAAGCAGCAGGGTTGCATTCCCAAAAGAATCTACAAAGGATCTTTGGAGGAACCTTTATTCTTCCATTTTGGTGCATAAAGTTCACAGAGGAGCGAATTCAGAGTTCAGGCTGTGTTCAGGGCTGTATTTTCACAGGGAAGGAAAATCTCTGTAAATAAGCACTAATTACCCCCTGACAGGCAGCAACCCCCAAATCTGTATCCATTTAGGCTTTCTGTAAGCTGTTTTTTCCGAATAATCCATTTTACGCATTTATTAACCTATAAATACATTTTTATAAATCTCGATGACATTTGGGTATTTTATTAGCCACAATAAATGCCAGGGAAAATTGAATTAAGAAAGCTTGTAATGTGCTTTACTACCAGTTTTCAAATTTTGCTGAGCTGTAAATGGTCCTGCTTTATATCCAGGATAAATCTGTTTGAGGACTGCAGGAATAATTCTTTCTCTTTGTTGCCAGAGGCCCTGACCTTTAGGTTGATGGGTGGTTTTTAGCAGCTTCACCTCTGTCTTATTCTCTCTGATTCTGGATAATTTGATTATCTGCCTCGAGCCGTGTCCCAGCAGATGTGAAACCCTTTAGGTGATGGTACAGAATATCTCAGAGTGCTTGGAGGGTGTTGGACAGAGCTGGGACCACCACAATGCCACAAACCTTGCAAAGCACAGATTTTCCCTTGGATTTCTCCTATTCTTTCAATCACAATCTCAAAACAGGCATTACTTTTCCCCAAAATGTGGGGAGGAGACAATACCTGATCCCAAAAGTTGAATTTCTTCTGGGTGAGAACCTTCCCCTTCATTTGCAGAATAAAGCTGGTCATTTGAACAATTTGCAGTTCAGATTTTTCTGGGTGAAGTCCTTCTGGTTTGTTCTGTGCTTGCTGAAGATGCTGCCCCAGAAGTTTATTCTCTCCTGTTTATCCTTCTTTTTTACATCTCCTGCCCAGCTCTGAGCTTGTACTCTTTGTTTGCATGACCTCCATGCTCTTGGCTGCCAGGGATGGTGTTTCCTTCCTTAAGTGTATTTTTTCCCCCCAAATATTTGCTTATCAGAAAGGCAAAGCTGGACTTACCACAGTGTGGCTTTTCTTGTGAACCCAATTAATTTTTTCTCACTTAATGAAGTACAATAACCTCATTATTTCAGAAAGCCACTTCATTTTTAGGGTAGCAAAACCAGTGCCTGCATTATGATAAAAATTGGTGGAGCATCTTTCTTTGTTAAAGCACTGATTTAACTAATTCTGGATTGACTTTTGGTTCCATTATCACTCCTTGGGTTTAATTACATGGCTGAAACACCTTTTCCCTCTGGGTTAGGCTGGTGGAGATGAGGAGCTGTGTGAAGCTGAGAGCAGAATTGTAATTGTGTGTTCTCAAGGTGTTCCCTGGTGGCTCAGGGGTGCTTTTCTGGTGTTCCTGCTGCTTCCAGGTGCAGCTGGAGGATGCTCAGGCTCTGGGTCCCACTCAGAGACCAGATCAGCCCTAAGCACCAGCTCAACAGGAAGGGGGATAAAGAGGAATAAAGTGTTCAGGTGATTCCATCATGTGGGGCCCAAAATGTAGAGTGGAAAGCACTTTAAAAGATTATTAGTAAAAAAATCCAGGTTTGTTTTTTTTTATTTTATTTTATTTTTCTTTTTTGCCCCCATCCCAGAGCACACCAGGAGGCTCTGCAGTGCCTGGGGCACCCCATGCAGCAGCTCCAGTAAACCAGAACAGCCCCATTGATCTGCAAGTGTTCATAAATACAAACTGCAGGCAGGAGGATGGCAGAGGCAAGGGCTCAGAACAAAAATATCTGTATTCATTTATTTATATATTTACCTTTGTCTCTGAAGTACAGAAAGGCCACACCATTTGTTTGTATTGACTTAAAGGTCTCATCTGAGGAGGCACTGACCCCCTCATTCATTTCTAAATCCTTCCTTAGCTGTTATTTCCTATGGGTGGGGCAAAATAATGCATTTAACAGCAAGATCAGTGAACATCCTGGGAGAGGGAGCCGTTCAAGGCTCCACTGGGTGTTTTGTTGGTTAGGAATAGTGAAATGGAGTTCATTTGCATTAAATAATTCCCCTGCTATTTACTGAGCTGGAAGGTGGGCCAAGGGTTGGAAATATCTTCTTGCTTTTTATTAGATCAGAATTTAACTCTTGCAGGGGTGGCCCTGGCAGTTGGGGAAATATGAGCTGGTGAAGCCAGGTGTGATGTGACCCATAAAATCATCTCGTGTGACATTTGGATGTGTCTGCAGAGAAATCTGCTGGAGAAGGGTTGGGTTGGGAGATCAGCTTGGAATAAAGACCCTTCATAGAATGCCCAGAGCTTTTAACATTGGTGCCTTTCTCCAGGGAATCTTCCCCACTTATTTAGAGTATTTGCATGGAAAAGGAGAGAATGAAAAGCTATTTTGTTAAGGCACTGCAGCTCGAGGGTGGTTTTAGGAGTGTTTTGCTTGTTTGAAGGACCTGGGTTATCTCCTCAAAGATCTGAACAATGAGGGATGACAGCAAACAGCCCGGCTGTGTTTGCTGTGTGTTTTATTTCTGGCTGAGGAGGAGGCTGGCTGCAGACAGACACATCTGTCATCTCGGTTCTGGTGAGCACACATGAACTTCTTAGCCTAAAACGTGGTTTATCTTGTCTTATTTTATGAGTCTTCTCAGAAGTGTTGTAGGTGTGAGGAGCTTATTTTGGTTTGAGCACTTCTGCTGCTCTGCAGAGCAGCTCAGCAAAGAAATCACCTTCGTAGCTGGCACGTCCATCATTCAGCATTGCTGTGAGTAATGTCCTCCATGATTTAAAATGCTTTTATGGGCACATTTATCTCCAGGAAAGAGCAGCCATTGACCACTTGCATACTGCATTGCCCCAGAAACCAAACAACAGCTGAATGTTCTTGTCAGACTCTGTTTTATTGGTTTATTTTTTTTTTTTAGAGAAATGACTGACAGGACCTCCCTAACATTTCCCATTCCTTCTGTCTTTCTCCTGCCTCTGGTGTTGGTAACGCTCAGCAGCCTCGTTCTGCTGAGCAGCAGCATCTCTTCAGAGCATTTTCATGTTCCAGGATTTATTCAGAGGGAGAATAGTGCAGAGGCAGTGTGAGTGAAGTTTGCTTTATGGATGCACGTGCTAGCCTTGAAATGAGATTGCTCTGGGGGTTTTCAAAGAGTCCTTTTGGCTTTGAACCTGACACCCCTTGTGGGAGGAATCCCAGCACCTGCCTTGGATGGAGCCATGCAGGAGGGAAATCCTCTAAATGCTGCTGCAGGCCAGTCTTCAACACCATGGTATTTTCAACAGAAGATTTAAAGGGCTTAAGGAGAGAAAAAAAAAAAAAAAAAAGAAATCAGCTCCAATTGAAGGTCAGAACAACTGAAATGGAAGTACTTTGAGTGTGATAATCTCTGCTGGTATTTTATGAACTGTAGCTTTGTGTCCCCGGGTCACTGTTTTCCAGCATTGATCACTGTAATCCGAAATCATTTCCCTTCTATTAAATGTGCTGCCTGTCTGCAGTGCTGATCCTGGCAGAGAAGGAGGGACAGAGGAGCATCCCCAGCCCTCTCTGAGGGCAGAGACCCCTCCCTACCTGTGCCAGGTGTCCACCCTGCCCTGTCCCCCTGTGCTCACCAGCTGAGCTCATCAAACACTTCAGCTCCCATCAGATAACTTGTAAGGCTTCAAAAGAAAAATGCTTCTGGGCTAATCCAACACACTTTGATTGGAAATAATTGCTTTCCTGGTAGTTTTTGTAACGTTCATCATGCTCTTATTCTATCTTCCTTACTCCCCCGGCCTATAATTATGTTTTGAAACAGAAAATTTGTACCAAGACGAGTACAAGTGTACAGCTGTTCCTTTAGTCCTTAAATCTGTGGAACACCATTTATTGAGCTGCACCCTCATTAGCAGAGCTGCTGGTGTGAGTGCTGGGCCCAGTGCAGACTGGTTCAGCTCCATCTCTTTGGGTTCTTTGCAGCAGTGAAAGCAGCAGGAAATGGTGACAGATTCCAGCAGCCACTTAAGGTTTTCAGAGATTATTGACTGAAGCACGGGTGATCTGTGAATGTTTGCAGCTGACTTTGCTTGGTTTCATTTACGTGCAGTGCTTATGTCCCTCCTTAAGATCCCTTGGTGATTCTTCTTTGGAAACCACTTTGGGTAAGGAGTTCCCCAGAGAAGCTGTGGCTGCTCTGGAAGTGTCCCAGGCCAGGTTGAACAGGGCTTGGAGCAACCTGGGATAGTGGAAGGTGTCCCTGCCCATGGCAGGGCACGGAATGAGATGAGCCTCAAGGTCCTTTCCAAGCCAAACCATTCTGTGATTCTAAGATAACAAGCTAGAAATAAGGTGGTTGCAACTTGAGCTGAAAATACCCACAGAAATGTTGTGTAATTGTTATCACCACCCAAAGGGCTCCATGAAACCCATCCCGACCGTGGGAGATGCTGAATGCTCCCTGTGACCACTCTTGGCAGAGGGGTGCACAGCGGTGATGTGGGAAAACTGGAAATGGGAGAATTCTCAGAGGGAAACCAAGAAACAACCTAGCTTCTAAAATTAAAGTCTGACTGGAATTCAGGAAAAACAGGGATTTCTCCTGCCTTCCCCTCTGTTCCCTCTTGCAGCTTGAAGGAGCCACAAGCAGTGCTTGAAGCCAGAGATAACTCAGGGTTTTGTTAATTATAAATTGTCTGTTTGATTTGAACCACTCTTGCCTTTCTCATCTAAAATCAGCTGCTTAACATTACTTTGAGTATTCAGTTTTTACAGACCAGGGTGCTCTATCTAATGTATAATTGGAGTATCTACAAGTTGCTGAGCCTTTGTGAGGTGCAAGTTCTGCTGCTCTCCTTCCTCAACTGTCCCCTATTTACAATGCAGAAATTAATCTTTACAATTAAAAAATTCCATTAGTTAGGAAAAAAATCTAAAAAATCCAGGCAAAAGAGAGAACCCTGGGAGTCAGTTGTTGGGTTAATATTTGTGTTTCAGTTTGGAACTGGGATCCTGTCCCACTGAGTAGCTCAGGAGGCTCTGTGGGGAGGGCTGAGCTCAAGAGGAGTCTCAGTGCTGGCTTGGATGGCTGAAGTTTGGACAGTTTCTGCTCTTTCTGCTGCCTTGTAAAAGTCAGCTAAATGGCAAATCCCTGAGGGGTTTGGAGCATCTCTTCCCTCCAAAGATGCTGTGGTTTGACTCTAGAAATTTACTTTGCTAATGAAGGACCAGAGTCCACGCAGAAATCTGAGTCGCCAGGACTTGGGCTGAGTTTGAAGCTGTAGAAATGCAGCTGGTTCATAACAACACCCGTTTTACCTGTGCTTGGAAGAGCTGTGCTGCCCAGCCAGGCTCTGGAGCTCTTGTCCCACCCACCTCCAGAAGATATCAGAGCTTTCTCCACCTGCTTCCGTCAGAGCTCCCAAAAATCACTGCTTTATTCACTGCTTTTTTGTAAAGGGCTGATGAAACCACACTTATTGGCAATTTCACAGGAATGGAGCCTACAAATGGATTATTACAATTTTTATCCCAATGGCTAAATTATGAGCTGTTAAAAGACCCCTTTTTATGTTATCTTTAGTTTAATGCAGGCTGAAGTTGCAAATCTCAATGGAGAGAGCTGCTTACAAAGGCATGTAGAGACAGGACAAGTGGGGATGGCTTCCCACTGCCAGAGAGCAGGCTTAGATGGAATAGTGGGATTAAATTCTTCTCTAGGAGGGTGAGCAGGCCCTGGATCCCTGGAAGTGTCCAGGTTGGACATTGGGTCTTGGAGCACTCTGGGACACTGGGAGATGTCCCTGCCCGTGGCAAGAGGTGGCACTGGATGGGCTTTACATTTATTTCCAACCCAAATAATTCTGGATTTCTGTGGTATCCCATTCTGGGATTCTGGATTCTCAGTGTGGGGTATGACAAGCATTTATTTTTTCATAAACAAACCATAAAACCCCTTTATCTCTCCATCCCCTGCCCATCCACCAGAGCACATGTGGCCTCTGAAGCAGCGGTGGGGCACGTTCTGCTGAGCCTGGGAGAATTCTGTGACGAGTTTAAAATGTTTGAGACATCAATTTGTCCTTTTAATGAAGGCAGAGCAAGATAAATAAGGCATGTATGCAGATGTCAGTGGCACTTAGGCATGTGCATGTCAGCGTTGATAAAGCACTGAACTTCCAGGGCTGGGGCTGGATTAGCGCCCGCCTCGTCAGCCCAGCCAGGGGCTCGTTTAGCACAGCATCATCAATTTTTGTTAGGGCCACATATGGGTTTTTTTTTTCTTCCTTTCTTGAAGCTGGTTGGGCTTGAGGATTCATCAAAATAGAAGTGCCCCCAGCCCAGAGAATTTCAAGGCGTGTGTTTGTTCTGTGTGTGGCACTTGTACCTCGGGTGGGGAGGCAGGAGGGTTGTGTGAGCTGCAGGAGTGCTCTGGGCTGAGGGAAAAAATTGCTTTCTTTGCTTTTTTTTTAAAAGTGCCTTATAATGAAATGGACTCTTGTTGCATTTGATCACAAAAGCTCTTCTTAACATGATACTCAGGAACATCATTTTCTTCTCTTGGGCAGCCATAGTTCACAGTTGCTTTGGCAGCTACATTCTATTTAATCTGTCAATTTTTCTCACATGGTGTAGCTGCTGTGAGAGAAATTGGAGCTGTTATAGTCTGTGCTTTGATACAGTCTGGGAAACGCAAGGTGGGAGACAGCAAACCAAACACAGCACGCCAGTAATTCCCTGAAAATCGCTGCTGTTCCAGCACGGCCATTTCCCATCCTGGGGAGCTGTCACTGCTCCTCCTGCAGGAGATGCCATTGTTTGGATCCTTCTCTTTAATTTGTTGTGGTGCTGCCTATTAAATATACTCTGCAAGGCTTGGAGCTTTTCCCCAGGTTTTTTTTTTTTTTTTTAATTTTAATGATTCTCTGCTGTTTTTAATGATTCTTTGTGATCTCCACGTCCTGGTTTTGAGCATCCTGGTGTGTGTAAGGTGTCCCTGTCCATAGTGGATTGGAACTGGATGGGCTTTAAGGTCTCCTCCATCCTAAACCATTCTGGTTTGGATGAAACCACAAATCAAACTCTTCTGTGTGTACAGCCTCAAATCCAGCTGCCTTCATTGATCTGGGAAATATTCCTCATGTCTGGATCGAGCCCTTAAAACATTCCTGAGTAACAGCAGATTCTCTGTGGCAAGGAGCTGCCTCATTCCATGATCCTGAAGGGATTTAATCCCACAGACTGGAATATCTCTTCACAGAATATTTATTTCCTGGTCTCTTTATCCAAAAAACAACTCAGTGAACCAAAAATGACATGTGAAGTGACTTCAGCAGGGAAGTGTGATAGCCATTCATGGCCGTGGGATTTCACGGAGAAACAGGATTTTCAGGTGGTCTTTTGGGGGACTTGCTTATATTTTTAAGAAAATTCAGTGGTGGAATAATAGAGGAATAGGTGTCTATTACATAGATAGTGGTTTATGTTTTAGGAAACACTCTTTTTAGAATAATTAATAAAATTGTTTTACCTTAAACACATTTAGCTTTTATTGTGCTTCTAAATCCAAATAAAAGTGACTTTTCCAACAACTCTGTAAAAATGCAGTAAAACCAAGGCAGCAGCAAGCAGTAAATCCTGTGCATTTATTCAGTGTACATTCCACAGAACTGGTGCCAAATTCAGCATCTCTGGTGGAGCCTGATGCAATTTCCCTGAAGTTAATGGAATTACCCAGGTCAGGATCTCACTCCTGCTCTCTCTCTGTGACCTCTTGCTTGTCTTTGCTCCAAAACTTCCCCACTGCTGTTTTCAGGTGACTTTATGTGTCTGAAACTGGTGTGGATCCAGGGATTTTTGGGTCGTGCTGCTGACCTTCCCAGTGCACTTCTGTTGATGTCCCAAGTTTAGTTGTATGTTAATTTGATGCAGATTCTATTTTTAATTTGCAGTGTTATTATCCGCTAGTATCCCACTCCTCCTGTAGCACCTACTGGCATAAATCACACTGAAGCAATTAGCAGTAGGAATTCAGCTCTGCTCACACCACAGTCTTCTCAAATTGTCAATGCAGAAATTGGCACTTAATTTGCCCTTTTTGCAGGATATTCTGGGTGTTTTTTTATTAAAAAGGCACTAAACATCCACACTGACTAGACAAGAACATGGTCTTGTGACTTGTCCTGCATGAATGGGAGGTTCCCCCATTAAAGGATTACATGGACACAAAGATGGATCAGAATAACTGAGAGCTTTTGCCTGTTTAAGTTGCAATATATTTGTGCCAGGTAAACCAGTCTGTAATTACATATTTTCTATGGACTTGTCACTTTGGATATTCCTGCTGTGCAAGCTCTGCTGTGTTCATGTTCTTGCAAGGGTCACTGCAGCTGGGTTTGGGGTTTGGGACCCTGCATTGCTTTATTCTGCTCCTGCCACCTTCCAACACGTTTTATTTGTACCTGGTTTGGAGTGGGGAGAACAGAGAAGGGGGGAAATGCCCTGAGCTCAGAGGGAAGGGTGAGGCTGAAGGCAGGAATCAGATCCCAGGGGATGCCAGCACAGCTCACCTGCCATCCCCTGTGAGGTCAGGAGCGGCTGCTCCTGGGGCTGGGATGCTGTTCTGGGCAGGGCAGCTGCTCTGGAAGCTCCAGTGGCTGTCAGGAGCAGCAGCCATGTGCAGGGGAAATCAGACTTTCTGTTCTGATCTCACATCAAGCTGTGATTATTGCAGCTGAGGGTCTGGAGCTGGGGAAGCTCTGGTGAGAGCAGCCCCAGGAGCGTTGGCTGAGCCCCAGCTCCGGGAGGAAGGGGCAGAGTGAGCACAGAAGCAAATGCAGAGTGTCTGAATGAGGCTGCTGTGATGCCTCCTTACCCTGAGGAGTTATTCAGCGTGGCTGAGGAGAGGCAAAGGGCTCTGCTGCTGTCCACTGCTCCTTTCAGCACTCCCCTCCACACCCACGAGGGTTTTTCCATGGGTGGGTGTAGGAGGATGGCACGAGGCTGTCCCCAGGGACCACCTGAGCAGCTTCAGGTTTCCAAGGACCTCTGCTGCAAGTGGAGCTCTGGTCCCTGGCTTTGCACAGTGTGGATTAAAGGGATTAAAAGGAATGTTGGGATATGAGCTGCAGCTGTAGAAAGGTCCCCATATGGAAATTTGGTGGTCCCAGTGTGACATGTAATCCTCCTACTCTCACACGTATTAAATTGTCATCGGGCACAGATTGATCCCGGCTGCTGGGGGTTTAATCTTGGCATTTACACGGAATTCTTTATGCTGTTTATGCCATAATGTTCCCAGATCCTCTGAGATTCCTCCATGGAATGCTGCTCATCATTTCCTGCCACCATGGGAGCTTTTGTGCATTCTGACTTCTAACACAATGTTAAGGTCTATATATTTGGGAAATATTATCTATTCTTCTTCTCCTAAGCCCTTTTTTCTAAAGGAGAGAAGTGATAGCACAGGGTTGCAGGATAAAAGAACTGGTCCTGATGAAATGAATTTTAATTTGTAGTTCCCTGATAATGATCTCGAGAAGAGCTACTGATACACTTCTGCTATAATATCTATAATAAAAGCTCCAAGAAAGAGCTCATTTGATGCAGATCCAGACAGCCCTGTTACAATGCTCCAAGTCCCAGGATGTTTGAAATAAATAAATAAATAAACTCCAAGATGAATCTATTAAGTGAAATGAATTCAGCACAGAAGGAGTTGCTGCACACCCTGGGCCTGCTCACTCTGTTACAGCTGTGACATGGCTTCCCAGATGGCACAATTATCCTCCTAAAATATTGTGGAAAACTTCCATTTGTCATTTGGATTAGTGCAGTGAGCTTTCCCTAAACACAGGCAGAGAGCTCTGCCTCTCTGTGTTCTTCATGGCAGTAATTAGCAATAATTCACTTGGAATCAGAAAAACACTTTACAGGAGCAGGGAACAAGCCAACTTCTTCCATTTCCATTTCTGAAACCGCTGTCCTGCGTGGCTGTATCTCAAATCTTTGACATCAAACCAGACCTTTACACGGTTTTCTTTTCCTGAGGAGTATATTATGTTCTCCTAATTGGGCTGTCGAGGATTTCAGATGGTGGGCATGTTTTCAACGTGCACTGGGCTGCAATATTTGCACTAATCTAGGATGATAAAAATGAGGCTGTTTATTCTTTTATCCATCAGGAAGCTGTAGTGGATGATGTACCTTCAGCACAGCCAGCATCAGGGCCCTTTGGGATGGTATTGATGAAATTATAGAAATGTCTAGTCATGCCTGAAGTATAAATGATGTTCCAATCCTAAAGCATTAAGCTGTTTACATGTTTTGAAGGGGGAAAAGAAGTGCTGAAAATACAAGTGTAGGGCTACACAAAGATTCCTTTTAGGAAGAGATTAAAAATATCTATTTATTATTTGTTTTCCCAAATCTCCTTTTTTTTTTTTTTACATATTTTAAGACTTACATTTTTAAGACTTAATCTTTGCAAGGCTAAATTTGAGGAAAGAAAAGAAATCTATAATCATGGAGCATTGAATGGTAATCTGGCAAATGATCCTTGGGAGAAATTTGGGGTTTCCTTAAATTTGTTTGTTACCTGTTGAAAAAAATCAAGCTGTTTTTTGTTACATGATTATTGTTGCTTGATTATCACATCCTCAATTAAAGCATCTCCCTAATTGTGGGAAGTGATGACTTAACCAGCAGTGATGTGTCAAAAAAAAAAAAAAAAAGTGGGAGAAAATAGGATATGAATGTAAGGTCTCTTATTTAGAGAGATTCTGGTTTTGCTTTCCTTCTGTATTTTTAGGAAAAAAATGTTTCCCTGCAGCTAGAGAAGGGGAAGTCTGGATGGTGGGTTTACTATCAGAGGAAGTAAACACAAATAGAATGAAGCGCTTGGAACTAAAAGCAAAGCCACTTGAGTCCCACCAGTTGAGTAGAGGGAGCTCTGGGAAGGGAATGATCCCCTCCAGGAGAGAGGAGAGGGGGCAGAGCTCTGCAGGGAATTCCTGCCTCTCCAGAGGCTCTCAAGTGCTTCTGAGTGCTCAGGAGAGGAGATTATGAAGCAGAAGCCTCTTGTCCAGATAGACACACTTGACATTTTGCTGAGTGAAATGGAACTGCTAGGACAAAATAGCACCCACTGTGTCAGAGTTATCCAATCCTTAAATTTGATTTTGAGTCTGGCAAGGAACTGAAGGCACTGAATTAGGTCGTTTTCTGTCCGTGGTGAGCCTGGAATCAGGAACAGAGAGAAAAACCTGACTGAATGTTGCACATAGGTTAAGATACTATAAAAAAAAAACCTTATAAAATATAGTCTAAGCCCTACTACTCTAGCTTAACTAGCAGCTAGCTTGTAAGTTCCCATGTGAAAAAATTACAAGAATAAAAAACAGCACAACAAATTATTCTAGTAACAGAACTGTTCACACCTATGAAAACAAGAAAATTATCCCATGAGAATCAGTAGAAAAAATATGTCAACAATCTAGAAACAGAGAGATTTAATAAATAGGCAAAATGCCATTTACCAACCAATGAACTGTCAATATGTTATTAACCAATTAGATCTAACACAGTGCCTTCTAATAATGCTATAAAATATGAGCTATGTAAATAAAAAATTAGCTTTTCTGCATCAAGAATCAAAAGTCCCATCTGTTTGTATTGAGACAACTGAACACCTCAAGTTGTGCTGGAATGTCTGGAATTGGGAGCTCTTTGAAAGTGTTTTTCATTTAGAAAAATAAATTAATCAACAGTAAATAACTTCTTCCCCTCCCTCACCACATATTTTGGTTTTCATTGGGAAAGATATCTTTGAAGGGTATTAAAGAATGGCTGGAGCTGGTGAAGACCCCCAGAGACCTTTCAGTGAACCCCAGTCTGAGCTGGTGCAGCCAGAGCAGGGCCCCAGGGCTGCGTCCAGCTGGGGTTTGAGCCTCTCCAAGGATGGAGAACCACAATCTCTCTGGGCAGCCTGTTCCAGTGCTGTGCCAGTCCTGTTCAGGCTCTTTGCTGGCCTTGATCCACTATTTCCACCCTCCATGCAGAGTTTTTTGGGTTAATCAAGAGCAAAAAGTGCATGAATGTGGTTTGGAGTACCTGAGGGAGTGAATGGCCATTCTGGAGCAGATGATCTTCATTCACTGGCAGAAGTTTCCTGGATGAAAAGGTTGTCCCAAGGCAGGCTGAGTTTATTTTTGGAGCCTGGGGTGTGCTGGTAGGGGTTGGGTTCCTTTTGGGACTGAGGCATTGACAGGACAGTAAAACCATCCCACATCTAAACTTATTTATATCCTTTTTGTAGGAGGGAAATGACACCCTTGCAAAGACCTCTGAGTCAAATATGGTGATAGAATTTGTGAGGACTTTATTTTTCCTTATCCACAAGTCCATCCTTTATTCCTATCATCCTTTTTTTTTTGCTGGATTTTTTTTTCCCTTTTTGATGATCTGATACAACTTCATTCTCCCTGCGAGTGGTTGCATCTCAATCAACCAGTGGAGCTCATGGGAGGAGGAGATTAAATGCTGTGCCAGGGCAGTTTTAGCTTAGAGGGGGTCACTTCAGTGTCCAGGTGGTCACTTCAGGAACTCGTGTCATGAGCTGACCCCCTGCAGCTGCCACACGCAGCTCTCAGCTGCCAGCCCCACATTCAGGAACAACAAACACAGCTTTTCATCCCCATAATGAGGTTCCTGCAGCAGAGTGCAAACGCCAGGGTTTCTTGTTATCAGCAGATAATCATATTCTGGCAGTGGTTCTTATCTCACACGACAGATAAATGTCCTGAGGATGTGATTATCTCCTGATACCTCTCCAGCCTGCTCAGCTTTGTTGTTTCCTCACAGGTTGCAGTCCCTGAGGTTGATTTTATCGGGGCACTGAAGGAGTAAAAGTGACCATTTACTGGTTGGTATCAGGCAGCTGCATTAAAGCCCAAACACCTGGAAGCAGGTGCTGGAGAAAAGTGAGTGGATTTAAAAGCCTTCTCCTCCAGCTTGTATTTCAATGGCTCCCAGGGTGCAGGAGGAGTGAGGCAAAGCTAGCAGGAATTCTGGGAGCAAAAAGGCTTTTTTTGGTATCCAAATAATCTCTCCTTCCCATTGAAAGCTTAGATTGGTTCTTTTAAACCTTTATGACACCACTGGATTTCCTGAAGGTGCCTGGAATTTAAGGTGACAATAGAGTCTTAACATGAAAACTTATGTACTTGAGTAATTAATTGCATTTCCAGATTATGTTTGAGAAAATTTGGGTCTCACTAAGCTGGCGGTGACTAATGACAGTGTCTTAATTACTCTGTGATGAACATATTTTTTTTTAAGATTCAAGGATTAAGCTCAGTTTAAGGGTGGATGCACAGTGCTTGGCAAAGCACAAAAATACAGTGGTCAGCAGTATGGAAATTTGGGGATATGCTGGAGAAAGCCCAAGTTATTTTTTAGAGAAAAAGATAGGGAAAAAGTTGTGAAATTTGTGCAGCAATTGGTGGTGACAGTAAATGAAATTCAATGTATGTTCAAGCATATACAAGTATATAGGAACAGAGTAGCACTGATGTGTTGATGCAATAAATGATTAATACTTTTGAACTGCCATAAATGTGCTAATGCTGCAGAGGAGTGCATGGAGGGTTAATATGCTAATTTTTAGTGGGGTTAGAGAGGTTTTAGTGCAGGAAGTTTAGGTTTGGAACACTCAGGTCTCTGTTTTGTGCACTGTATCAATATAAAGTGGGTAGAGGCAATGAGAAGTTTAACCTACAGCAAGTATGAGATGTATTTTAATACAAGCACTGAAGTGATGAAATCACTTAAAGAACTTTCTTTGAAGGAGAAAAGTGCAGCAGTCGTTTCATTTTCCTAATTACACGAAACAGAGTTTTTATTCATTCTGCAAGAAGCATTCTGTGCCTATTTCCCTCAAAATATCAATTTTTGATTGTTTATTTTATTGTTCTCAACAGGAGGTCTGATGTCCAGATCTGGGGACATAAAGGCCTAGCCACACTTTTGGAAAAGAGAGGTTAACTCTTCTCTCCAATGTTTTTTTGGCTTCTCAGACCTTTTTGCTGAGGCAGCACATTCCCTGCTGAGTTGTTGAGATCTCTGATAAGCACCTGGTCCTCGGGGCTTCCTTGAAGGTCAGCCCACATGTGGAATTTGTTGTGCAAGGAACCTGCTTGGTTATGGGGTTGGAAAAGTCACCTGCTTCCTCTGGGATGTTCCCCAGGGATGGGAATGTTGCTTGGAAGACCCTGGATCCCAAATGGTGTCACTGTGCTGCAGAGGGGGAAGCAGGTTTATGGGATGTAGCAGGCAAACCCATCCATGTGCTGTTTGGAAAGGAGCCCCTGTGCTGGTGTTTGGAGGGGTAGAAGTAAAGCACAGCCAGAAAAAGTGAATTTTAGCTTGAAGATCCTCCCCACTGGAAGCCTTAATGACAAAATGGCCACTGGCCAGAAAGATCAAAGTCACCAGGCTTGTCATCACTGAAAGAATTAGTTAATGAACCAGGGTGATCAGGGATGGATGATCTTTGGAGATAACACTTCCCCAGGATCAGCTCAAACCCTTTTCCTTCTGACAAAAGACCCAGCTTTGAAAGTGAGATCAGACTCTGTGCACATACAAAACGGGGGGAGAGAGCTCCATTAAATCTACCCAGATACTCGGTGTGTAAAAAAAAAAAAAAATAATAAAAAAGAAATCAATAGTTGGAGATGTCTCTCCTTTGGCAGACAGGGGTTCTCATTACCAGAGATGCCGTGGATCAGACGTCAGCTGGGGCAGGGAGGGGGATGAAGAAGATGCTCTGCTGTCAAAGGACACCTTGTGCTTTTAAGCTTCAATTCTATTATTGATTACAACATCTCTGTAATAAATCAGGTACAGGTTTGCATTTAATTTTCAAAGCCTGCAGATTCCGTTTGTTCTACAACTTCTGAGTGACAGAAATCTTTTAATGAATGTTAAAAGAATTGTTTCTTGGGTAGTAACCACTCATTCATAATTGTCCAAGGAATTCACTTGTGTTTAGAACATATCGTGTGTTGGATTAATGGAAATTTCTCAGTTGTCAACATTTTTTTCCACATGGATTTCTTTTTTTTTTTAAACCAAGATGTAGAAAAACTGATTCAAAGTTTTATTAAGTGCTTATTTGTCATAATGGACATCTTATCCTGGTGTTGTCTTATGGACTGGGGGGATTTACAGAACAGTCAACATGGATTTCCAAACTGTCTGGTTGAGAAGATTTCTCTACTTGCATTTGATAGAAAATCAGGAATTTTTTCTTTCCTCATTGTGCAGTTTGATGGATTAGGATTGCATCCATTGCTGCATTTTGACTGGAGAAACCAAGTGGTCAAAAGCAATGTGTCCCCCTGTCCTCTTCCCATAAAACTCTGGGGAGAAATAAAACTTCTTAGGTAGCAAATTCTTGCAGGACACAGCCATGCCATGGAGCCTGTGGGATGGGTGACCTGGTGTTCAGCTCCAGGGGGTTCAGCTGTGGGTGCAGAGGGACCAGGGACTGTTCCAGTGGCAGAAGACACAATTCCAGTTGTGTGGCTTGGGAAAGGAGCTCCCAGCCACCCTCACTCCTGCTCGGAGCTGTTGTGTGGTGAAGGTGGGAACAGGTTGGGAATGATGCTCAGTGTTTCAAATGAGAAGTGCCTAAACATCCCAGGGGAGCTCTAACTGCTCTTCCAATTATTCCTTACTTTGAGAGGGACTTGTTACCTTTCATAACAGGAAAAAAGAGCTATTTTAATTTTTCACTGCTACTTTTCTTCTTCATCAGTTTTATCCTCTCTTTGCTGGAGCAGGAGGCATCACAAGGGTCTTCCAAAATATCTCATAATGGATGAACACTGGAACTAGAGCTCTAGATTCCCTTTTCTTGTGGAGCTGCTTGGCTCATGTGAAGTTACATGTCCATGCTCTTTAATTAATGCCATCTTTGCCCCACAGTGATTGCTCCAACTGCACCTTGTTTGTCACTGAGAGAGTCTCACGCTTGGGAAGTGCCTGATGATGTGATAGCAGAGCCTTCTTAATGAATGCCACTTAACGGGGTGAAGCAGTTTGGGCTAGGCATGATTAAGTTTGTGATCGAGAGCTTGACGAAGAATTTGATAGTTGATGTTGATTAAGAATATTGGATGGTAATTAATGCATAACTCCTGTCTTTTACGTGTCTGGAGAATGAAAGCAGCTGAGAGCAGCGCAGGGAATCGGTGGCACTGCCAGCTCACATGGAGCTTTTAGCAATTTATCCCACTCCTAAATTGCCTGTGGACAGCAGCAGGAGAGGGGTCTGTGGGTTAAGTCCATCTCTGTTAATTATCACAGGGACCAGAAATCCCAGGAGGGTGAAGCGGCTCAAACGTCTCCAGGATTCAATTTATTTCTTAGATAAATATTATAATGCAACACTTCAACAACCTCTGCTCTCTGTAATTTCTAGTACTGGCAGAGCAAAAGTTTGGGATCACAATGTGTCTCTTGTCACTTCCCGTTAGCACTTGAGGTCTGCAGTGTAATTAAACCTGAGTTCTTTCAGGATCTTCATTTAATTTTAGAGAGAGAGGACCTTCCTCCATATCCCTGGTATGGGTGAAAACAGCCCTTGGAGTTCAGAGGATTTGGATAAGTCATTTTTGGGGTTTATTTTTGTCTGATCTTTTTAATTTAAAACATACCCCACTCTTTCCACCACAGAAGAAAAGGAGTAACAGGATAAGAGCTACAGAAACACTGAACAGACTTCAGGTGACTGTTTGCCCAAAGAGTGTAGGTTTAAAATGGTGTAAATTAAGTATAATTTGAAAAAGGAAGCAGACTTCCATTGTAAGAGAAATTTTGGCAGTCCAAAATCTTGTTTTTCAGCTAAATGAAACCAAATCTGAAATTACTCTTAACAGAGTTCTCCACATGGCTGCAGAACCTTCATATTTTTTCCTCCAGATAAATTAAAAATACAAAGCCTTATTATGTGTTGCACTAAAGAGGAATGAAAACAATATTTTATGCAAATGTAAAGCTGACATAATTGAAGTGAAATAACTACAGACATTAATTTTACTCTGTTTTAATTTCACAGAAATCACACTTATCAAAACCATACATTTTGAAACAATGAACCTCTTCTATCAAATTAAAAATGAACAGCTTCTACATAGCACTAAGGCACTTGGTTTGACTCCAAGGCAAGAGTTCATAGCTGAAGAGAGGAGAAAACAATGTATTTTTAAAATCAGAAGCTTGTAGAGATTTTTGTGGAGAGGGGAATGAATCCATAGTTGGGTTTTTATGGAGAAGGGAATGAATCTCTGGAGATGTGTTAAAGCACCCTGTGAGCACAGTGCCTGCTGGCTTAGTCCATGCCCAAGTATCAGTTTGGTGAGGTGAGCTGGAGGGAAATGATCGCAAATCTCCCCTAAAATAACACTGAAATGATGTAATCATTGAACATGGAATGGTTTGGGTTGGAAGGTACCTGAAAGACCATCTTGTTCCACCCCATGGGTGAGGACACCTCCCACTGGACCAGGTAATGGGATCATCCCTGGGATTCGTTCCACAGCCCAGGAGGATGGTGCTGGTCTGCCAGGCATGAGGGCAGCTCCATTCCCTGTGCCTCACCTGCTCATTCCCAGCTGGATTTCAGCAGGATTGGGAGATGGGTGCTCAGAGACCTCCCCCTCTCTCTGGGGAGCCCAAATCCATCACCTCTGTCTCCAGCAGGGAAATGACAGAGAGGAGAGCGATGAGCAGTGAAAGCTGAAAATGAAGCTGTGGTCTGGCTTCTCCCGTGGGGCAGGGACACGGAGTGGCTCCCAGTGGCTCCCAGTGGCTCCCAGTGGCTCCCAGTGGCTCCCAGTGGCTCCCAGTGGTTCCCAGTTGCTATTCTGCTCTGCCAAAGCACAGCCAGGCTCTCCTGGCACGCAGCCTCCCAGTGCCCTGCCCTGGGTCCGTGCTGCCGCCTTCTCCCTGCTGCTGTTTGAGGGATGTTACAGCAGCGTGAGAATTGATGTGGCATCTTGAATGCATAAAGAGTTCTTGAGACACATCCAAAGATAATTTTCCTGAGCCTGCTCTGGGGCTGGCTTTGGCTGCTGGCACAGAAAATGTCCCCAGCATGACTCGTGTCGTGCTGGGCTTAGCGTGACTCGTGTGGAAGGGCAGGGAGGGTGTTTGACAAGGGTCTGCAGTGGCAGGACACAGGGAATGGCTTCCCACTGATAGAGGGCAGGCACAGATGGGATTTTGGAAGGAATTGTTCCCTCTGAGGGTGATGAGGGGTTGGAATTCCCAGAGAAGTTGTTGCCCTTAGAAGTGTCCAAGGCCAGGTTGGAAGGGGCTTGAAGCACCCTGCGGTAGTAGAACGTGTCCCTGCCCATGGTGGGGGAAATGGGATGGGCTTTAAGGTCCTCCCAACCCAAACCAGTGAGGAATCTTTAGAGAGAGATTTTCAGAGAAGGTAAAAGTCAAAATGCCCTGGAGTTCTCCACTGGTGAGGTTTTATACCTCCGCACCTTTGACATTGCAAAGAAAATTTCTCTTTGAGTCTCTACTTCTATATTTTTCCCCCCTCTGAATGATAAGGACTGTAAAACCACCATGTAAAGTACATAAAATATCAGAGCAGTATTAGCACCCCTTAAGGGCAGCCTTGATGCTGGTGGACTGTATGATCCTTGCCCTGATTTTCTCATATTTGTCTACAACCGGTTTACATATGGAGCCTTTGAAAGGAGATGAGGACCAAAAACATTGTGCAAGTTGATTGAGTAGAAGTTCAGCTTTCTGAGGCTTTCATATATTCCTGACTACTCTGAAACATCAAGTGTTGGAAGTACAAGATTGGAGCTTTTGTGGCCTAATCAACAGCTGTGTATTCCCCCTCCCCTTATTTTCCTCTCTCCCTTTAGACTTATGAATTAGTTTTCCCCTTCAGCAGATTGTTTTTTCTTTATCTTTCCTACTTAGATACTGTAAAAAGTAATTAAGATAATCTTATCAAAGGAACATGAAACAGAAATTTAACTGATTAAATTTCAGACCAATTAGTCATACAGACGCCTTTGTGTAGACCTTCTGTGGATTTTGCATCGCTTGTACTTTCCATTTCCTATTTTACAACTGCATGAAGTTAGGAAATTGCATTCCATGGAGATGGTAATTAACTTTGGTAATTAAAATACCACCTTCGTAGCAGATAACCAGTCAGCTTCAGGTCAATGACAATTTTTGATGTGACACATTTAATCTTACGGAAGATTGAAATGTAAGAAATTACAGGAGCAATTTTTTGGGGGAAGGAGCGGGGGTTGTTGTTTCTCTTCATGACAAAGTACCCTACAACTTCACCAAGATGGTGGAACAGGGGGAGTTGAATTTCTGTCTAGGATTTAATATTAGATAGATCTAGAATATTGTATTTTAGTCTGTCAAAAGGGAGGTCGGGCTCTGCTCCACGGAACAGGGACAGGAGGAGTGGGAACGGCCTCAGGCTGGGCTGGGGAGGCGCAGGTTGGACATCAGCAGGAATTTCCCCATGGAAAGGGGGCTCAGGCCTTGGAACTGCCCAGGGAGGTTTGGAGTGCCCATCCCTGGATTGTCCAAGGAGTTCCTGGAGGTGACACTCAGAGCTCTGGGCTGGGGACAAGGTGGGGATCAAGCGCAGCTTGGACTCGATGGTCTTGGAGATCTTTCCCAACCTAAGAAGTTCCTGTTCCAACACCACAAATATTTCAGGGTGAAAGAAATACTTGTCCCAGTATAGGGAAGTGGTAAAAAAAAATCAGAGTGAAATAAAATGGCAAAAAATCTGAAAAAATCTTTCAACTCCACGATACAGAGGCTTTTTTTGTTGGCAAGCGCAGAGAAATGGTGAGGAGGGGTGAAGGGTGTGCTGAACATGAAAATCATCATAGATCTGGAGTTATTTGGAAGTCAGACTAAAACTTTTCGTATAAAAATTGCAATTAAATATTTTCACAGATGTCATTATTTTCTACAGATGTCTGCTCACTCTCTAACTTTAGAGCCTCCTTTGAAATAAAAGAGAGATTAGTAATGAGATGAAAGTTGACTTTAAAATAAAAGGAAGATTAGTAATGAGATGAAAGTTGGCTTTAACTAAAAAGAAATTAGGCCCTTAAAAGGAGATTATTAATTACAGCTGTCTTCAAATAAGACAGAAACAAGCCTTGAGGAAGCAGATTATCAGTGTTTGTAATAACTGAGCCCAAGGTATGTGCACAAAGCATTCAAAGCCCTGAAAACCAAGTGTTAGAAGAGCAGGTGGGGGATGCAGCTGGGGAATAATCCTCTTAACCTCATCAGTGCTCACGCAGGGCACAAATGAAGGCTGGAGGGAGAAAAGCCAGTGTTGCCAATGGCAATGGAACAAAAGGAGATCAGAGCCACTGGAGCTGGAAGTTGGCTATGCCCAGTGTGAGCAGCTCTGCTCCCAGAATTTACTGAGAGATTCACTGGAATCTCTTGATCAGGGCAGAATAAGAAAGGAGTGGATTATTCAATATTTTAAGGGACAAAATGTTTAGACTGTGGTTCAAAGCTTTTTTATCAGTGCTAAATCAGCAGGGAGTGGAAGTTCAGAGTGTGATTTGTCATCCGGGGGGGCTGAGCGGAATTCTCTCCCTGCTCAGTGCCTGGCATAGACACCCAGGAAAAACATGGCTTGGAAAGAAACTGGATTTAGTCCCTGGTGGAGCAGTGTGTCCTCATCAGAAGGACCCTTTGGGGCAGTGTGGGAAGAGCAGCTGGATGGTGCACAGCATCCTGGGGATCTGGGCTCTCATCCCAGGCCCTGTCCTGGCTGGATGCACCCCTGGATCTCTGCAGGCAGCACATCCTCATCCCACTCTGGAGCTGGCACTGCAGGGCCAGGCCAGTCAAACAAATCCATTTTTAAGCTGATGTCCCTAAATATAGAACACTGCTGGGCTTCTGCCAGTTTCTTCCCTCCAAGCCCAAATATTTTTTTTTCCTAATCTTTGCTAACAAATTACTTCACCTCCAGAAAGAAATACCATTTTCTGACTCCTCTGGAGGAGAGCTGTCAATGACTCTTATTCCCATCTGCTTTTCATCTCCCTTCAAACGCTCACGACCTGTTTAAGTGGGACATTTTAATCGGAGTAACTCCTCACTGGGTTTTTTTGAACCTTGGGTCCCTGCTGTGAGGAGCCCTCTCTGGAAGGGGGGTCACCTGCCCCCAGGTGTTTGGGGAAGGAAGCTTCACTTGGAAACCCTGCCTGCTCTGGCAAAAGGAGTCAGACTTCAAAGGCAGTTGCTGCTTGATTTATGTTCAGAGCTGAGCTTTCCCTTGCTGATGCCCTAGAGGAGTTCCTGGCCATTCCTAGAGGGAAGGTAAAATCCCAAATTGGGAAAACCTGGAATGGCACACTCCTAGCTCACCTTTCCCACTTTTAAAGGTGCTTTCTTTGAAAGAAAGATGTGGGATTGAATGGACAGTGCTTTCATACCACTTCTCTGCCGAGTTTCTGCTCTGCACAAAAGTTATCTGTTATGAAAAATAGGGAAAGAAATTGCAATTAGTGACAAGATGAATGAGGGATCTGACTCGTGCGTATTACCCAGACAGGGTTCAAGGTAGATGACATAGCCCAAGACAAGGAGAAAAGTTAGGCTGAATACAAGTCATTGTGACAAAATCAAGAGGTTTTAGAAAATTATTAAACCTTTCTGCAAGTGGAAGTTCGGGGCTGTCACAGTGAATATTAATGTCTCCCATAAAAGAGGTTTTTGTTCGTCAAGTCCAAGATCATACAATCAGCAGAAATTCAAAATTAATCTTTATAGTGTGATAAAGGACCAAGGGAAGATAAAAGAAGGGATGTATCTGAAGGGAAAAGTCAGCCAGGGAAATAATGCTATCATATAGAAATATTCAAATATCTATGGCCTCTCCTGAAATCTGCTCTCTGTGTAAAGCTATGTTTTACTTACCAGGACTGGGAGGGGGTTTATGATTTTTATTTGATGAATGGGAAGTGCATGGAATCCTTAATGCTGATTTCCCTTTTTTTCTTTGCACATGCCCTTGACCCGCAGTAGAGAGTTTGCAAACCTCAAAAGTAATGCAGTGATTTGGGGCTATCATACTGACAACAGTGAAGTCGTTGGGGATGATTTCAGAGTGAAACTGAGGCCCAGAGCCCAAATAAAACATTGAGTAGCATCAGGCACTTCACAATGATGTTCCTCTGGCTTGGTGCTCTCTCAACTATCACCAAGCCACCCTGGGCACTTTCATAGTCCTTTGTGGGGGTCTTTCCCCTTCCTTTCTGGGTCCAAACCCCCCAGCTGACTTCTGATCTTTCTGGCTTTGTGCCTAGAAATGTCCATCCGGGTGCCATTATGTGCCATCACAGCCTCCTGGTCTGATGGTCCCTGTTTTGGTGTGGAAATTCCCGTATCCCAGATGAGTTTTAGCATCCTCAGCAGACAGCAGCAATGCCTTGATCTCAGAGTTTTATTTTTCCAAACCTATCCAAGCTCCTCTGATGGGAAGATGCCCAGAACAATTGGCACCAGTAAATATCAGCATAGCAGGGTGAGGCGGATCCTGATGATCAGCATCTCCTGCAAACAGCAAATGTATTTGTTCTTAATTCTGTGTTTGAGCTCTCAAGCTGGGTAACACCACAACAGATTAATTATTTGCAGTGCTGGGTGATCAATCCCTTCCAGCCTGGCCTGACAAGGAGGGGAGGGAGTTTGAGCAGTGGAGTAGAGCTCCCAGAAACAATCCGTTCTGTACCATTTAATTTGGTAATAACCAGTAATTTACAGCTGGGCTCTATTGCCTTAATAGGAATCCTAATGAAATGGAGGCTCTTCTGGCTGAATTTAGGAAGGTCACTGCTGAGAGTTTTGCTATCAAGTGCCTACTCTGTGTTTTTGGCGGGGATAAGATGATGCTAATAAACTTGGGATGGACTTTTTTATTAGTCTGGTCTGAAGTTCAAACTAATGTAGGTTGCACTTCATATATTGCTTTCAAAGCCTCTGGACAAACTCTTCTGTATAGATGCAGAATGTTTTGAATCATGTTGTGATGAAATGAGCCTGGATGAATCCTGGCTGCAGATTTCATGGCAATAAAGAACTGAATCTGGCCTTGTGGGTTTCTTTTTTCCTACTTGTTTGCACTGGCTGAAAATCCATGCTGAATGAATGTTTTGATGTAACTGAAGCAGAGATCAGTAGTAAGAAACCTCCTTTCACACCATAATGTATTTGAACTTCAGCAATTTTTTTTTTCCTACTTGGCAACCTGATCATTTTTTTAATGTAAACAGTTTTGCTTCCCCAGCTACTTGATCTTAGGGCTCTTCCAAAATCTAATGGGGTGTTTTGAGGCTTTCAGGAGCAAATGGAGAGATCTTAGAAATACCTACTCACCCCAACACCTGTGGAGCTGAAAACATCACAATACTAAAAGCAATGTATTTTTCTTGATTTGTAAAGAATGTTTTGTGGGTAAAACATAAAAAATCAGGAAAAACTCCAATTCTGTGGCATTGTAGTTGTGTTTCCAACCAAAAGCATCTGGATAACATAGAAAAAAATTACTTTGCCCTCCTCCATCTTACTGTAAAGCACAAGTAAATCTCTGAGGAGTCCCATCTGACAGTGAGAGCACTCTCTGTGTGCTTCTGGAAAATCACTTGCGGGACCCTTTGGTGGCCGCGGCCTCTGGGAGAAGGCCGGGAGCGAAGCAGCTGGATTGCTTCCAGAAGCATCCATTCCACAGCAGCTCCCAAGGGGAAGCCTTGGGGAGAGGCTGTTTGAGGAAGAGGAGAATGAGGAGAATGGCATTATCCTTGCCCAAGGGAGGTGGGAGAGCAGAGCTCAGAGCCGTGTGCGAGGCCTCGGGGCCAGCGAGGCCGTGGAGGACAAGGCCGCGCTTTGTTCTCCTCAGACAATTCCTCATAGCTGGGTTTTTTGAAGTGAGCAGTAGGTGCAGGAAGGATTATTTACTGGAGCAGTGATAACCCAGCAGGATGTGTGTTTAACGAAGGGCGTTTCTCCGTGTGGAGCTGGGCGCTCGTGGGTTATTCAGCTGGCGTGGCAGAGGCCGCGTGTGGTACCGGAATGAGCTGCGCATCCCTCGGGACGGGATGTTCAGCCAGCCTTTGCTTCTCCCTCAAAAAGTCTCTGGAGCAGACACATAATTGAGATGTGCACATCTCTAATGTAAGCAGCAAAACCACTTTTAGTGAAGCTCTGTCTTCGTGGAGATGAAAATCCCAGCCCCTGTACGCAGATTTCCGTGCATGGATGAGACCCATGCCTGCTGGGAACTGAGGATATCTGCCTGGCATTCCTCCTTTGGAGTTTTGTTCAGACCTCCTAAATCTAACATTTTACAATCAACCTACCTTTTTTAAATACTTGGTGAAAACCCGAGGTGGTGGTGTGTCTAAGTGCCAGAGGTGATCTGGTAATGTGGTTGTTGGTCCTTCCTGAAACAACATCCCCATGTGAAAATGAGCACTGAAGGGTCAGTGAATCAATATGAGAATGATCATATGGGTTTCCTTGCATTTTTTTAAGACCTGGAGATCTCAGGCCACTTATATTCTGGCTAGACTTCCAGAAAAATTGTGTGCTGTGGGTGTAAGGAGAGAAAAAAAAAAATAAAAGAGTTTGTAGTGAAAATGCCAGGAAAATCTGGGATGTAAGAACTAAGTGCCCACCGTGGCAGGACTATCATGTAGGGCAGAGATAGGTGAAGTCCAGATGGTTTAGGATGTAACAAATCCAGCTTCAATTTCATGCTGCTTTCCACAGCAAAAATAGCCCAGCTGTTTCTCTTTAGATTTTGCACAGATTTCAGCCATAAACTTGGTTGAAATCCTTCTGAAAAATTAAACACGGGAATGGTCAGTGTGCTGGGAGTGATTGCCTCATGTCATTGTTGTTTATTAATATGAAACCAGTGCAGTAATTGTGCTAACAAGTCATACACCTGAGTTAGCTGCAGGAAGGCGTTGGATGAGTGATATGGGAGAGACTCGTGCAGCATCTGGAGGGAAATGTGTCACTTTTTATTTAGATTTTTATGAATTCCTAAGCATTTTCCTCACTGATGAGAGCTGAGGGCTGTTGTCACCTCTCAGGACCCAGTCCTGTGTAACCATGAGTGAGCTCTTTTCAAGCAGATTAGTGAAAGTCTTGCAGCCCTGAATATCATGGGTCAGGAGCACAGCAGATGCTGTGATGTTCAGATATGTTCCAATATAGTCACTTTTAATGACATTTGAAAGAGATAAGTGGTCTGAGGACACGATGGGGTGACATATGGCACAGCAGATATGGGTTTACCTCCCACAGCTTGTCTTCGTCTTTGACCTGAGCAGAGGAGAAGGGAACCTGCCTGGGAGGAATATTTGAGTCTGGCTTTTTGCATTTTTATTTCATCTGGGGATAGTGTTTTTTAGAGTGCTGATCCCTGCTGAAAATTAATCTTTTTTTTTTTTAATGTCACTGTAGCAACAGTGTGGGGAATAAACCTTGGGGTGTGAATAACTCAGTGTGTGAGAGGCTCAGCACCAGACCTTATCTGAAGGTTTGAATCCAAACTCTGCCCAGAACATGAGTGGATTCGAAGACAAGAAGCGCTGCCAGTGTTTCTGTTTTTATTTGTCTCTTATATGATAAAAAATGGAAGTTATGAGGAAATTTTATCTGGTGTCTTTATTCATATGTAGAATCACAGAATCCCAAAATGGTTTCAGTTGGACAAATCAGAGAATCCCAGAATGGTTTGGATTGGAAGGGACCTTAATTCCCATCCTTTTTCAACCCCCTTGCCATGGGCAGGGACACCTTCCACTGTCCCAGGCTGCTCCAATCCCTGTCCAACCTGGCCTTGAGCACTTCCAGGGATGGAACCTTTAAAGTTCAGCTAGCCCAGCCTCCAGTGTTAATATCATTATCTAATTATGAACTCATTTTAATGAAGTAATGGAAATTGGAAATTGGAGGTGGTACCTTAGAGATCCTAATTACACCTGAGTCTCTGTTGAGGACTGTGTGCTGCTCTGTGTGTGGAAGGGGGATCATGAGGATTCTGGCTCCTGGCAAAAATATCATGGCTGAAGAATGGAATCCTGAAGAAGACATAAATTCTGGAGGCTTTTACTTTCTCTGTGATAACCTGTAAACACGTATGAAAACTGTGTCTGTGTATACATTTCCAAAATTGGCCTTTCCCCCCCCACATCTTTTTCCATTATAAAAAGCTGTAAAGAGCTGATGGAAAAGCCGGATGACAGCAAATAACCAATTCTCAATATCACTTTATGTTGCTGTAACACCCAGACGCCAAAGGAGCTGTATAAACACCTCAGAAAGCACAATCTGTCTTGAACAGCTTACAAGTAAAAGGGGATTTTTTTCAAAGACATAAAAGGTAAATTGGTGTTCTGCTCTTGCTGAAAATCACTGAGCGCCTCGATTGTTGAAAATCCCACCCAAAGCCCCTCTCGCTCCGTGTGAAACAACTGAAACGTGCAGTAAAAGATCTGACAGCTCCTTTTTCCCAACTGTTTTCTTTATAAGTCACTAATCTGCCTTCTTAAAGATTATATGTGATACTGAAAACATATTAGTGGGTGGGTCACAGACCAGAGCACTCGTAAAAAAAGAAGGGAAAGGGGAAAAGGCTGCGGCCGGCTGGTTTCCATCTCCTCCCTGGCTGAATGAAGAAAGATGGTTTTCTCCCCACTGCTCCTCTATCTCCCTCCTTTCCATTTTCTGCATTATGTTTCCTCCTCCAGACTGTGGCGGTGGAGCTGAATGCTGATGAGACCATCGGCAGCCTGTCCCCAGACAGAACTTTTTAAGGTCATTTCTCCTGGTTCTCAATTGCTTGACCCACTCATTTCTCTTCCCCAACCATGGGAGGCTGCCCAATTACACACTGTTATTTTTATGGTACTTGCTTGTCCTTCCCAGCCTTAATCTTCCTTTATTGCCAGGAACACTCACAGTCTCTGTAGTCCAGTTAGAGCTAAAGTTGGTAAGAGAGAGGTTTTAAATTGACAGTTTCAAATGAACAGTCAGGAGCTGGAGGAGGTTTTCTGTGGTGAAAGCAAGTGAGGAGCTGTTCCCCGTGCTAGTGAGCACAGCTGGCACAGCTGGAGGATTCCTCGGGATGAGAGTGACCTTTGGAAGGGGAGGTTGCACGTACCTGCATGTAGCTGTCAGCCTGGGCAGGGTTGTGTTGGGTTTATAATGCTGCAGCTGTGTGTACAAGGAATATTTTTCAGGCTCAGCCTCTTGTTTTCTTGTTCTTCACTGCAGAAAAAGTCTGGTGTTTGCTAGTGTGAGTTGTTCATTTTATTCCAAATTCTACAGCCCTTCTGGACACAGTCACTCGCTGAAGTTCATCAATTATTTATTGTCTGGCTGGTCACAGGCATTGTGCAGTGGTCACTTGGAAGAAGAGGTGGAGGCAGAGATGGCATCTCTGAGCATTGAAACATGAGCTCTGTTATCCTCTGACGTGGGAGGTCCACACTCTGTGAAACAGCATCATAAACTGCTGAAATAAATTCCCTCAGATCAAATTCACTTCCTTGCTCCTGCAAGGACAAGCTCAACATCAATAAAAGGAAATTGCTCTGAGAGACAATTTGCAAGTTATCTATGTGGATGTGTTAGTGTTCTGCAGGGTGAGATTGGATGTTAGGATGAAATTCTTCCCTGTGAGGGTGGCGAGGGACTGGGTTGGAATTCCCAGAGCAGCTGGGGCTGCCCCTGGATCCCTGGCAGTGTCCAGGGCTGGGCTGGACAGGGCTTGGAGCAGTCTGGGACAGTGGGTGGTGTCCCTACCATGGCAGGAGTGGCATTGGATGAGCTTTGAAGTCCTTTCCATCCCAAACTATTTTGTCACTCTGTGACTTCCCCTCTGCTGGTGCAGTGATGCCACTTCAGCCCCATTTCCCATTTGCTCATCTCCCAATTAGCCCTCGCTGCAGCTCCTGCTGGATTTCACAGCCCTTCCAAAGTGCAGCCGAGCTCCAAATCCCCCCAGGGCTCTGTGGAGGCAGAAGGATGAAATTCCTCCAAGGCCTGGCTGGCCTGGTCCCAGCAGAGCTGCAGGACCGGTGGAGTTGGCCCCAGCTCTGCGTTTCGAAGCTTTCAGCAAACAGGAATGTGAATGAATCAGACTTAAAGTATTTACAATTCTCAAATGCCTGAGAAGCTTTTTAAAGGTCAATCTAATTAAGATAAAGTTTGTTTGTACCAATATAAAGTAGATACTATTATTGGAAATTCATTCCAAGGCAATATATGGCATTTTACTTACAGTTTAATTTTTAGTTTTCCATTCTTAATTTGGAAAGAGCAGAAATGATCTTTTGGTTCCATAATGTCTTACTTAAAATGACATTTTAATCTATAATGATTTTTTTTTTGCTACAATTAAAAAGAGATTCTTTCTTCCTGATGCAAAATAATTAGTCAAAGTTTTTGCATAAGTAGGATTCTTTTGTATTGGAAATAAAATTGCCCAGACTCATAGCAGCCACATTATTTAGTGGGTCTGGTTTTGATTGCCATCTTATGGGAACAAAAGCCTTTCTTCTATAATTTAAGGATGCATTTAAATTCAGTTTGAAAGACCGAATTTCATGATGTGTTGCCCTTACAGGCTATAAAAACTGAGATCTATTTGTGTGTCTCCATAAGAATATCAAAGTGAGAAGTAAAGCAGTTTTTCTTTGAGTTTATATCCATATTTGAGTAGTTCTGCCCTTGTGTCTCCTTCAGACAACCCTGCTGTCCCAAATTTTGTCCAAGTGAGGGAAACTTAGACCTTCCAGTCCTTAGCAGGCTAAACTTCATAATTTTTAGAAGATGTGAAATGAGGGAAGGAGCCAGGGAGGAGATAATCAGTATTATTCCATGGACTGCTTCCTTTTTAGTGGTTGTCTTGTAATCCAAAAGCTCAGAGCGAAGTGTTCAAAACAAGAGGGGATTTCGTGCTCTGGTTTAGTGGGCAAGGGGGCAATTGGGGCAAAATATTTACAGTTAAAAAAACCCAAACCCTACCCTCTGCAGTCGAGTGCTGTTGCCAGAATTGTCACATTTCCAGCGTGGGGAAATGCCTCACTCTGTCCTGCACAGGAGAAGCTGCTGCCTCCTCATACATCATAAAAAAATCATAGAATGGCCCAGGGTTGGAAGGGACATCCAAGGTCCTCCAGTTCCGATGCCCAACTCCCCATTTTTGTTACATGCTCTGCTCTAAGAACATTGATGTATGGACTCTATAAGTTTATTGCTATTTTCTAGCCCGTATTCAGTGAGTCCATAGTTTTTAAATCAACAATAATAAAAATTTCCTCCTTTAAAGTACCCTAAAATTTGGAGGAGATGTCAGATATTGTCCTGTCAGTGTTTGATCCCTGTGAGCTGCGGGCAGAGCTGAAGTGACTCAAATCGCCCAAGCAGCAGCAGAGCTCTCAGATTCCAGATCTGCTCTATCCCACAGCGTTACAGAGCAGATAAAGATTACACAGAGCAGATAAAGATCCCCCTGATAGCTGCGTTATCTGATAGGCACCAAATGGGGCTGCTGCCCTTATCAGAGCATCGGGGACACCAGCACGTTGAGAGGAACACAAAGGACACTAATGGGATGCTGAGTGTCTCTTCAAAGCCATCCTGCTGTAGGTCCTGCTGTGTTTGCAGAGGTCTGAGGTGAGCGTTTTGCTCAAAATTCCACTCCAGGACCAGCTGGGATCCCGTGGAGCTCAGAGAAGGGGGAGTTAAACCCACAGCACCTTGCTGAATGAATGAACACCCAGCGTAAGGAGCTGCAGGTAAATCTGGCTCCTGTGAATCATCAGATGCATAAAATAGGTCATAAATAATCATAGGGGAGCTCAGCACTATTGCCTTTGTTAGTTTCTGTAGTTTCTGAAAGAACGTAAGTGCTGGGTGGATTGTACCAGAGTAAAGGGGCTGTTGAAAGGCTCTTTGTTGTTTGTAACTTGTTTGTTGTTAATTTACTTCATCTCAACACAGCCAGACGTGAGGGAGGTTTGTGCAAGGAAATCCAGTTTCTGTGTGTCTGCTGTCCTGGAGGGCTCTTGGGCAGGGGTGGGAGTGGGAATAGCCCCAGTGCTGGCATTTGCAGCAACAGGTTTTGTCCACCTGCTGTTCCAAGCTTCCTCCTGTTCAGAGAGACTGACCATGGCACACAGCCTGAGATCTCTTCCTGACATCCCACATTCTGTTTCCTGCAGTGGAGGGAAGTCTGGGAGCAGAATAGCGCTCCCTGCAATGGCTCTGGAGAGGAGGAAGAGGCTTGAGAAGGCTCTGGGAAGACCTTAGGAGTATTTTCCAGGGCCTAAGTGGGCTCCAGGAGAGCTAGGGAGGGACTGGGGACAAGGGATGGAGGGACAGGACACAGGTGATAGCTTCCCACTGCCAGAGGGCAGGGATGGATGGGAGATTGGGATGGAATTCCCAGAGCAGCTGGGGCTGCCCCTGGATCCCTGGCAGTGCCCAAGGCCAGGTTGGACACTGGGGCTGAAGCATCTGGGACAGTGGGAGGTGTCCCTGCCATGGCAGGGATGGAATGAGATGAGCTCTAAGGTCCCTTCCAACATTCTGTGATTCTGGTTCAGATAAACCATTCCTGTCTGAAGCATTTCCACATAATGATGTTAATTACCCAAACAAGAATATGAGTTGGAAACCCTTAATGTTCAAAAGAAGCGTCAGAAGATCTTTGCTGATTTCTGTCAGTATCCTGATTTTATGATCCAGTGCACAGAAAGGAAGGAATTGTTTTCCTGTAGCAGGGCCCTGGTTTCCAAAACACTCTGCAGCAGGGACGATGACAGGAATTGCTTTTGAGTTGTTCTGGTAATAATGACTGGAGATCAAATTATAATAAGGTCAATCTCTCAACCATTTCACTTTAAAAAAATCAAAATGAAATCCACTTTTCTCTTTGGACATACGTTTCAGCTCTGTGGCATGGCATTTATGTGGAAAATGATACAAGGTAAGACATGGAGTGCTGTTTAGAGGAAACATTGGAGATTATAAATAGATTAAAGATTCATCTGACAGAGGAAATTTTCAGTGCACATTTCAAACTGGATGTGGCTTTTTGCCAGTCTGCCTAATGCTCTCTTGAGCAATAGCAGGGTCAACTGACGGACAGCTCCACCTGGATTTTTAGAGTTTATGCTCAAGATGTTACTGGAGACTTCTTAGACTTGGAGCAAAGAAAAAACTAGAAGTTAGCAGCAACTTTGAACAATTGTTACACATGCTAGATTTAGGAAGAAAATATCTAGATTTAGGAAGAAAAGTGAAGCTGCAACTTTTCTTCCTAAATCTAGATATTTTCTTCCTAAATAATATTCTCTTCTGCCAGAGCCTGTAGCTGGAAAAGATGTGCTTCTTATCATGTCCTTACTCTAAAAGAGCTAAATTTTATTTCAGCTGGAGGTTTGAGGGAGTTTTGAGCAAGCTGGCCTCATGGAAGGTGTGTGTAGATGTTAATGGGTCTTACGGGTTTCCTCCTGTATTCTTCATTTTTCTGCACAATTCTGTTTTCTTAGGGAAAAGACAAAAAACACATTTAAATGGTTTGAAGAATGTCAGCTGTGTTTTGAAATTTACGTCTTTGTTTTTTGTATTCCCTCTTCTGACTTTGCTTTCACCTTCTTACTGAAAATGAATATTATTGCCCTGGTTTGCTGTGCTGATTTATTGAGCCAATACAAATGACAATTGTGTTAGAGCAAGACTTTTATTAAGCTTAAATAATAATTCATTTGAAAATGATCAGAAATTGGTCACAACAGTTGCAGAAAGTACAAAACTCTAGTTCCAGAAGTTTCTGATGGTATTTTAAACTGCAGCTGTAATGGTGTGATTGATGGCAGTACCTTTAAGCTACTGAACTTGTTTTAGGGGACTGGTATTTATATGTGTTATATTTGTTATTTAGGATGTACTTTTTCATGCTGAGAGCCTTGCTTGTTTTTAGTGCTGGCTTTTAGGACTTTGGGATAAATTAAAATAACTGGATGACACCAGAAATGTTCAGAGGTGCTTCAGCACAGAGGAGGATGCTGTCGAGTGATTTTTGGGCTGCTCAGGTGCTTTTTGGGAGCTCACTAAGAGCCCAACAGGTTTGCAAAAAGGGGTTTTGCTATTGAAATATTTGTTTTGAACTCCCGGACCGTGTGTCTGACTCGGCTTGAGGAGAGGGTTCTTTTATGTGACTAGTGGGTTAAGAAATTGTGCACAGTCCAAGGCGCAGGGTGTTTGCACAGGCTGATCGAACTGAAGGCTTAGAGAGGCTCTTAAACCACACACCTGCATCTTTGCAGCGATCTTTTCTGCATCTTTCACCCCAGGGAGTGGGGCCAAGTGCAGTTGCAAAGCTCCTAATTAGGGCTGCATGAGAAGCGAGAGCGCGGCCGCGCTCGTGTGCGCGGGGAGCCATGGAGGAACCTGCAGGAAAAACAGGGCATAAACAAAACTGCGAAAAGAAACGGCCTTTGATACGATTCTGCACCGAAATTCACCTCGGATTCGAGTGTTTGAGGCTCGGCTGGCTGGAGCTCAGTGAAGGAGGGGTTTCCGTGATGTCTCAGCGCTGAGGAGCGCGGCCGTTCCCCTGCTGCCGTTCCTCTCTATCAGAGCTCTCTCTCAATTAAACTGTGCTTTGAGCCTTTCCAGGAGACACCAACGAGATCTCAGATTCATCAGGAATAAACATAAACAGGGCTGATTTTCAAGCTGCTTTGTGGCTAATGAACACTCAGCCAGCAGCTCTCTGGGGTGAGCAGAGCAGACCAGTCCCTCGCTGGCCAAACACCATGTGAGGATTTCATTCAGCAGTTGATTTGAGCTCACTGAAGTGCACCAGGGTGCTGGATATTTCCATGAGCTGAAAGTTGTTGACTCCTCTTAGCGTCAACAAACAATTTCCATTTGCAATGTACCTTTTAGTGACAAATCAAATGATTTGCTATCAGAATAATAGCTCCAAGAGAGAACTCAAGTTCTTTGAATGAACTGCTCAGAGTAAGTCTTGCTGGTTTGTTTTTAACACAGAATAGTGTCTGTGTATGTCCACTCCTCCTTCTGCTCATTCCCACTTCCAGGCTCTAACATTTGGAGTTTTCACGCCTGTTTTGCTGTTAAAATCATAAAATAATGTTGCTGGAGGGAATCTGGATGTCATCTGCTCCATCTTCCTGTTCCAAGGAGGACAGGTTGCTCAGACACTTTTCCATTTTGAGTTTTGAGCATCTTCAAGGACTCCATAACCTCTATGGACAACCCACTGCAGGATTTTACCATCCACCCTGGAAAATAAACCAAAAGTAAATATATTAATCAGTCTAGTGCAGGAATTAGTCAACCTTGGAGAGGATTCAGAGATTGGGATTGTTCAGGCTGGAGAAGAGAAGCTTCAATTAAGGAGTCAATTAATGCAGCTTTCCCAGGACTTTAAGAGAGGTGGCAAGAAACATGGAGAGAGACTTCACAAGGGCCTGGAGTGCCAGGATGAGGGGGAATGGCAGAGTTAGATGGGATATTGGGAAGAAATCCTTCCTGTGAGGATGAGGAGAGGCTGGGATGGAATTCCCAGAGCAGCTGGGGCTGCCCCTGGATCCCTGGCAGTGCCCAAGGCCAGGCTGGATGGAGCTTGGAGCGCCCTGGGTCAGTGGAAGGCGTCCCTGCCATGGCAGGGGGTGGCACTGAATGGGATTTAAAGACCCCAACTTGTTCCATTACACTCCCAATAATGTTCTCGTGCTCTTATCTTCAGTGTGGAGTAAATTAATATCAGGGTTAACACATGGAGCAGTTGCCTCTGGTAGATTCTCAGAGTTGTTTTCCAGAAGATCATTTTGGGGCATTTTGGATTATTTTATTTTGCAGCAGAACAATCTGCTGTGGTACCTTTTAGTTGCTGTTTGCATTGAAGGAAACTTGTGAGTGTAAATATTTCTGTGTAACATGGCCAACCATGGGCAGCTCCAAAATCCTGCATTATCTGCTTAAATAACTTCCTATCACGAGATGTTGGAGCTCAAGTAAGATGTAATTAGATAGTGGTAATGAAAAACTGCTAGATTATCATTTGTGATATGGAATGAACAATTTTCAAAGTAACTTAGGCTTTTAGGAAGCTCAACTTCAATTTAAGACCTAATTATTTCCACAGTTATGAAAATTTTGCCCTTACACATTTTCCTGAAAACCAAAGCAAACAAGTTTCTTTCTTCTTGGCACTATTTAAAAAAAAAAAAATTGTTTTATTCTTTAAAAGATTAAACAGTCTAGCTGCATTAATTAAGGTTTTGTGAGGTTTGTATTCGGGTTATGCAATAGCCAGGAATTCCACAGCCCCTCTGAGTATGGGCATTTCTTCAGCTGCTGTCTCAGGATGAAATGTTCTAAATAAAAAGTTGATTAAAGGCCACAATGGACTAAAAAACTTCTGAAAGCCCCTGGGTATTCCTGTATCTGTAGATTACTCTCTGTTTGGGTTTTTTTGGGCTGTGTCCTTATCCTGTAGAACATTTTTAGGCCCTTTTGAAAATGTCAGTTTAGGGTGTGCTTGGTAAATTGAGAAAGAAATCATTTTCTGAATCATCTTTGGAGATTTTTTTTCCCCTGGAAGAAATAAAATAACAAAATTGGATTCCTTTACTGAACCTTGTCTTTAGGTGGATCTTGCTCTGTACATGGATCAATAAAAATGTCTTTAACAATGAGAGGATAAAGCTACAAGGGGCAGAAAAATGAGTCCATTCATCAAGGACAGCATGGAAGGAGGGCTGTTGTAAAGATGTTACAAATATTAATGTGTTGTGTTGCACTCCCAGGGCACTCAAGTCCCATTAGTGATAAATATTTCCAGTTTTAAATATCTCCAATTTTAGTAGCTGCGGAAGCTATTTTTATATCATAAAATAAATGTATGTTCAGAAATGTTCTCCATGTGCTTGTCTCCCAAGAAGCATTTTTATATCCTGCTCCATCCATCCTTTCTGAGTACAGAACAGTTTAATTTGCAACCTGAAGTGTTAAGTTTTAATTTTTTCCCTTTGCTCAGTCTCCTACTTAGTCATACATAAATCAGAGGAATTTGAAAGAACTGGTAAAAATGGCTGGATCCTTCTCGAGCTGTAATTTGGCTCCATGAATTATTAATTACCAGACCAGGATAGCACCAGCTCTTTCAGAAGTCACTTTAAATGTACAAGGCTCACCTTATCAGCCAAGATCTAAGCAGTGGCAGTAATGCAATTCTTCCCATTTAGCACTTTGTGGTACGTTGAGAAGGAATTGGATATTAGATCATTTAAACTCTCTGAAATACAACACAAAGCAAGGAAGTGGATTGGTTTTTTCTCCTTTTTTCTATTTTTTTTTTTCTTTTCCCCTGTGACAATTTCAAAGCAATGAATGCACGTGGATTTCTCAGGGGCTTGGGCTGGTGGAGATGTTGAAGCTGCATCACTGCGAGGGAGAGCAGCATCTCAAAGAGCTTGAAAGGGAAGGGTTTTAACTGCTCGGGGTAGAAGAAGAGGAGGAATCTGTGGTGGCTTGAAATTGAACTCAAATGGATGCAAGGTAGCATTGGCCAAATACAAAGGAAGCTGGGATTGTAAGTAAAATTTATTTCCTAAATAACAGAGCTCTCCAGGTAATGATTGCAGCACCACTTCAACCAGGTTCTGATTTATTTGACGACCCTCGTCTTGTCCCCTAATTTAGCTTCTGTCTCCAAATAAAAACTGGTATTTTTTTCCCTTGTCTTAAATGATTTCATGTTTGATGTAGTCCTAAAGGTTCTTTTCACAACTTTGCCCTTCTCTGATTTAATCTGCCTTTGGCAATTGCAGAGTCGAGGGCGGCAGCTGATTTAATTGAATCCCATCTTGCAGAATTTAAGGGTGTGTAATGGAAAGTTGAAATATTTCAGGACTTTGCTAATTCTGAAGTTCATTGGAACGATTTTAGTATTTTGGCAATGCTGTTCTCCATCTCTGAAGATAAGTTATTAAAATAAGGAGTCTCTCTTGTAATATATCATCTATTTTTAAAGGTATTTTTAGACTTCTAAACAAATGAGGAGAGGGTGTGAAGGAAGTGATTAGATCTCGTTTTGTATGGAAGTTTTTAGGAAGCATTACACTGCAAAATTGATGTAAAGCAATATTTCAGGGAGAAATCCTAACGAGATTCTAATGTGAGCTGTACCTGAGATTGTTTCCCAGAACCGAGATAATCTCGCTGCTGTCACTGGGCTCTGATTTACAGAAGTCATTTTGCTCCCATCTGTTGATGTGCCAGACAAGGCAGGGTTAGGAACGAACAGTTCAGTTACTCTGCTTGCAGGAAAGTAATTAGTCTAAAAAAAAGTCAGATTAAATGTGGCAATTTCCACCCTGGTTCTTTTTTGGTGCCCAAGGCGAGGAATTTGGTTGGTGACACTGCAAAACAAAGTTGGAAACCTTCCCTTAATTTTCTTATTCCTTTTTGCTGTCGTTTAACCTTAATTTTTGGGACAATATGAATGCCAATCACCAGTTTCCAGAGGGAAGTTATTATCTTATCTCTGTGTGTTTGCATGAAGCCATAAATGCCCTTGTGTATCGACAGATTTAACAACTTGGTTTGGAGATGTGCTTGTGAGGCCAGGGCTGGTGTGGGGAGCTGTCTCAGCTTTCCTATCCCTATTCCCTATTATTTGGGATAGTTAGTGAATTTTTAGAGTGGTTTTTTTTTTTTTTTTTGAAGACTCATGGGAAGGTGGACTGGGGGCTGCGGTGGGAATTGTGCTGCTTGTGGTGTGACCTCAGTGCCAGGTGTAAAACAGGAGACAGCAGAGCAGGGGGAGAGGCTGCCCAGTTTGTTTCATTTGGAATGGGAAATAGCTTTTCCTTCCTTGCTAACCGCATAATCATGCTCTGGTGATGCTTACCACGTGAAAATAATCATAGCACTTCCTTCATCTCTGCTCTGTGAAGAGAGGGAGTGCATGAATCCCCCAGCCCTTCCCAGGATCCACGCTCACACACAGCACCTTACCCAAGCTAATGTCCCAAAAAACACTAAAAATTCTATTTCTGATGAACTTAAACTCATTTCTTTACTCCTGTTTTGGCTGGGCTGTGCTAAATGGGCTGAGAGCTCAGGGAGGTGGAGAGGAGCTGGTCCTGCACGGGTCTGGAGTGCTGGGGCTGGGCAAGAACTGGCCCTGGCAGCACCTGGGACTCCCACCCTGGCCTGGGCATCACCAGGGCTGGAGCCTCCAAAACTTGGAAAAGCCCTCTTAAGACAAGGAGGGTAGGGAGGAGATTAAAGATGCAGTTCTTTATTGGGAAGCTGTAAAATATGGTGTGGCAAAACTGGCCCAAAATGTGCCAAAATGCAAAGGAAGCTGCTCCTTGTGTCGGCTCTGTGCGTCCCTGAGCCTTCTGCAGAGCAAGACCTGCTGATAAACAACACCAAAGTTTACAAGTTCTTAAAAGGATGAAAGCAAATTTGGGTGGATTTTTCTCATCAGTTCTTTTCGGGGTGCAGTTTTTTCCCCCTAAAAAGCCTGAATTTAAGGGATGATACTCCTCACATCCCGTGGGAGCTGCCTGGCTATGGAGGAGAGGAGAGGGGACTGCTGAGGGCTGGGCTTGGAGGTGCTGCTCTTCCAAGGCTTTTCTGGTGTGGGCTGGACAGACTCAGCATGGGGAAACAGCCTCAAGTTGTGCCAGGGCAGGTTCAGGATGGACATTGGGAAAAATTTCATCACAGAAAAAGTGGTCAGACGTGGGAATGTGCTGCCCAGGGAAGCGGTGGCATCACCATCCATGGAAAACGAGTGGATGTGGCGCTGCCCAGTGTGGTTCAATGGGCATGGGGGACTCAAAGGATGGATTTCATGATCTTGGAGGTTCTTTCCAACCTTATTGAGTCAGATTCTGCACATGGAACTCAACAGTGATGGAGCAAAGCCTCCTTTGATCAGCGTGCGTTGGATAAAAGGTGGCAGCTTTTCATGAGCTTTATCGCATCCAGTGTTCGGCTGAGTTTTGAAGCTTTCCTGTAAAATCTGGCATCTGAAGGGTTTTATAACCAAATCTGGGAGCTGGGGGTGGAGCAGGGCAGCGAGGAGGGAGGAATGGGTGCTTGGGGGGGTCACCAAGTGCACCTGCAAGCGAAAACATGCCAAATAATTGTGCTTAGATGGATGTTAAACCCCACCAATCAAACATTTCGGGCAAGTCTTGCTGTAGTCTCAGGCTTGCACAGTCTTAATTCTGCATTTGGAGCAAGAAGTTCATCTTTCAAGCGGCACAAAACATGACAAAACACTTATTGCTGGGAGTGGAAGTACAACAGGAAATATATGGCCATTATCCAGCTGCAAGTTTCTCCATTTAAATGCAAACAAAACAGGAAAATGAAATGCAATTTTTAGTTTAATCAACTTTCATGAGCCTTCTGGGAAGCCCAGAAGGATCTGAAAGGAGCCTCTGGGACCTGTTGGCTTTAAATATGAATTTTGAAGGCTGCTCGGTAATAGGGGGGTTATGCTGGGCTTGGCTTAAAAATTAAGTTTTGCCAGTGACAGCTGGGCCTAACTGGGGGCAAAGCCAGTCAAATTAACTTTCATTTCAAAAGGGGATTAAGCCATTATTTTGTTAAAAATGTGTCTGATGTAACAGCTCTGTTCTACAAATAATAACAAATTTATCCACTATAATTGCACTCGTTCTCTTTATTTTGGTACAGGAGAGATGATAAAAACACACAACTGGTTCCAATACTGGAGAGTTCCCCCACAGGAGACCTTGCAAAAAGTTAAACTCCATGAAATGCCTCTTGTTATTCTGCCCTTAAAAATCATTAAAGGTGGGAGGGATTAATAATTTAAGTATTTGATGTCACCACATCAAATACCTGAGAGAGCTGTTACAGCCATAAGAAAATACAAAACCTGTATGTTACAATAATTAAAAAAAAATAAATGTAAGGGGTGCAAGAGGCTGAGCGAACTGGATTTTTTATTTTTTCCAGTCATTGGGGCGTTTCTGCATCGATGTCCTCAGTGTTAGGTTTCTCTGGAGACCAATTACAAAGGTTCACAAGGTTGTTTTTATTTTCCTTGCTCTTGATGTCTTTTTAATGAGGCCTCCTAGTAAACAGCAAGCATTATGCTTTCCTGTTGGATTCCTGTCTGCCGCCTCGAAACATTTATTACTAATACATGTGGGAAATGATGTATAAATTAAATATTAGGAAAATGTACTTTTAAAAAACAGAAGTACTTGGGGGGGATAGCTTGTAATTGTCATTGGAGGAGTGGGAGAGGAAGTCGTGCCAATATTTTGCTAATGGAAGCAGAGTGAAAGGGACTGTTAAAGCATCCTTGTGGTTTTAGGTAATAAATAGAGCTGATAGATGTATGGAGCTCTCAGTGCTCGTCTCTGGGCTTGTGGGTTGGTGTGAGAGAATCTGAAGGATGGAAAAAAAATTTTTAAAAGGCTGTTCTGCTCTGCTCCAGCCCTGCCACATCCTGGTGCCCACAGCATCCCCTCGGCTCGTTCCTGCCAGCACCAGCTCCTGCCCTGCACCTCCCTCTGCTGCTTCACCTCTTCAGCCACTGGATCTTCCAGATTCAAAATATGCACTAATCACCAACACCAGCTAATCAAGCTTAATAACCAAATTATTGTGAGTGACAGAGCCCTGTGTGGAGTCTGCAGCACGCTGAACGCTCAGTGGGGACTCTGCCTGCTGCAATATTGCTGCCTTAGAAACACCCAAGTCAAGTCCTAATTCCATAATTGCTTAAAAATGCTGGATCTCTGAATTTTAGCTGGCTGCTGGCTGCTTAGTTCCTATATTGGCAAAGGCTGCTTGCTTTAAATCCTGACTTTAAATCCTTGCTGGGAGACGAGGCTGTTTCCACCGGGGTTTGGAGAACCTGTCCTGCTCTTCCATGCTCTGGTGCCAGATTGGCAGCGAGGTTTGTGGTGAGCAGATGCAAATCTGGGTTTGGTTTGGGGTTTTTTGGTGTTTGGTTGGGTTTTTTGGAGGGGTGGGATGCATTGGGGTTTTCTTTGCAGAACTCCTGGCATTTTCTCTTCTCCAGGTGGGCTGCTGTGGGTGATGTCTGAGGATAGCCAGGGGCTGCATCTCACCCATCCTCCTTTCACACCTTTCACATCTCTGGCAGTTTTTGTGGGGGAATATATGAGTACATTGGTAAAGCTCCTCTGTGTGTGTGTGGATACGTGCATCAATCCAAAATTTGTTGTAGTAACTGGTACTTTTGGGGCAGGTTTGTGCTTGGGGCAGGTCTCTCACCGTTTCTCTTTGTTTGCCCCATTGGGGTGGAAATCTTGGAGAGGTCCTGACCCTCAGAGCAGTGTTGGAAGGTGGGCATGGGGAGGCAGCAATTCAAGGAGTCATTTCAGTCCTGCCTTTGGATTCCTCTGGATCTAGAAGTTGGTTGTGGGTACTCCAAGGACAGCAGTGCAGGAAGTGCTTACTCAGCGTGTTCCTCGATGTCTCATCAACAGATTTTTTTTCTGCATTTCTTGAATTTGCATCTGTGATTGCAACCACTTCTGTGTGCTGCAGATGCAGCTCCCTCCTCCTGTTCCAGCCTTGGAGTGTCTGCTGAATCCTGTGTGGGTGGGAGCTGGCGCTGCCTCCCTGAGCCCTGGCACATCCCTGGAGGCACACAGGGAATTCTGCTGTGAATTTGCTGTCTCTCAGCTACATCATCCCTCCAAAAAGCCTTTCCAGGCTTTTTCCTCCATTGGAGGAGAGGCTCACTCGTCCTTTCCTGCTGCCCTGGAAGGTGTTTACTTCTCAGGGATGTCAGGCTGGTGGCACTTCTCTAAAAGAAACGTTCTGAGAATATGAAACAGAACTTTGATGGCTTTCATCTTTTATCTTTTAAGTAGCTGATTTCATTCTTGCATGAAGGCAGTTGGCTTGGAGAGCTAATCAGGCTGCATAATGATGAAAAGGTCAAAATGAGATGGGGAACTACCATGATTCACAGCAAAGGCTGGCTTCAGCTCACAGAGCACAGCAGACCATTGTCAGAGCACAAACTCTTCTCTATTTTTCAAAAAGAACCTTGGTTCCTGCTTTTTCCTGTCCTTTTTTGCTGTGCAGTCATGTTCTTACCCAGGAATGTGTCCAGAGAAAAATAAGAAGAGTGAGTAACTGCTATCTCTTGTGAGGAAAAATTACCCTGAGAACAGAGAGGTTCCTAATTATACTGAAGTAAAGCTGCAAGGGGAATGTGCTCCAGAGCAGTTTTCCATTCTCCAGGCAAGGCTGGCAACAGCCTGGCCAGAATGCAAGCTGTCTTCAGATTTCATCCTGTGAGGAGAGTGTGGTGTCACATCCATCTGAGCTCACCACCTCAGGCAGTGAAAATAGAAAATGCACCAAATTAATCCTTGCTGGATGGTTTATTCTCTTCATAGTGACCCTCCTGAGCCACATTTGGAATATCTTCTGTTGTATCTCCGATGATGATGATGATGATGATGATGATGGATGTGGTGGCCCTGCTTGAAGCAGGGGGTTGGCTCTTGGTGGTCTTTAAGGTCCCGTCTGACCTAAATATTCTGTGATTTTCCAGACCCCTGTCCAAGGTGCTGAACTGGTGCTTGGTGAAGTTAAAGCAGGGATGGGGCTGGTAAAGTGGATTTCTCTGTAAAAAGCCCAGTCTGTAATGAGGAACACCTTGGCTGAGCTGGGATCTTCCCAAACTCTGCAGACATGTGGGGCTGGCATCAGTCAGGTGCTCACAGGGACTCGTGGGAGAGTTTATTTGACGAGGCATTTATCTTTTGCTTCTGCTGGTGGGATTTATTTTTAGTGTAACTAATCAAATGAGTGCAGAATGAACCTTTTCAGGAGCAGAAGTAGCTTGATTTATTAAGTGGAATTGTAATCCAACATGAAGCATTTGATTACTCCTCGCATGCACTAATCCTTTTTTTATGAGATCAATTTGCCCCAAATATCTGTACATGGTATTTTTTTGGCAGCCTTTTTCCTTAAGACCTCAAAATGGTATAAATGATGAGCTCCAGCTGTTTCTCATTGTGTGGTTTATTTTCTGACACACAAGGTACTGGATTTTAAGCTTCTCAGATTTTCCCCCAGTAAGTATTATTTAATAGCTATTGCTGCATGAACATTGATTTTAATTTTACCAGAATAAGTGCATTAAAATGTTTACAAGTTGTTATTTATTACCAGCTGCTTCACGAACATTGGAGCTGGTGGTTTTATTTATTTCTGGCTATGGCATAATTAACTCCCTGTGCTTATCTGGAGACTTTCTTGTCAGTTATTCATAGCCTGACTACTTTGTCTGCAATCTTCAAACCATTTACTCTGTGACGTGAAATATTTCAGGGTGTTCTTGCTTTAAGATTTAAAATAATGCCTGGTGGTATTTATAGCAGCTGCTGCACCACCTTTTATCTTCAGCCTAGGGAAGATTGGCTTTATCCACCTTGGGGAATCAGTTAAACTCACCCCCCTGCCATGGTGGTCTTGTAAATACAACAAAAAGTTGCATAGCATGAATTATGTGTTTATTGACAGGAATTAAGAATGAATATGCCTCTATTTGTGGGTGTATCTGTGTGTGGGCATCTCCTTGGTGTGAGTGAGAACATGCTCCCTCTCCATGCTGAGGTTATGACAATCCCTTCGTATTCGGCTCAAAATTAAACAAAAATTATTAAAAGTCAGCAAAGGACTTTTTTCTGCTTGGTCCTTATATGTGCTTATAGTTGATAGTTGAGTGTGTGGTAATTCCACAGTTTAATCCCTTTCTGCACAGATATCAACACTTCAGATATTCTGGAATTTATCAAAATCATTGTGTATCCACCTTAAAGTATTTCCAACAAGGGGAAAAAGAAATACCACAGTTCACAGCTGATTATTTTTTCTTATTTCTTTATTGTTGCCAGCACTTGTCATATATCGATCAGATGAAGATATGAAATGAAACCTGAGGAAATCAGTTTCATTAGGACTGAAGATAATCCTGTTCAGGATCCATCCTTTCCTCCCAAGCCAGCTTCCTCCCCAGGCTCATCCCAGCCCTGTGCAGCACAGGGATGGACAGATGTTTTTCTGTCTCATGCATTCCCAAACATCCCCAAGGAGTTTAATTCCCAAGATTCAAGGCCAGCAGGGTTTGAGCAGCCTGACCTGAGCCCAAGCAGGGCCCTCAGGGTTTGTCCATCACCAGCCATCACCATCTGCAGCTGCTGATCAAGGTAATGAGCTGGAGACCACCCAGGGCATCCCAAGCTCAGCTGGGATGGAAGGCAAGGCCTTCAAGCCCTGCCTCAAAGGAAATTTGATTAATGACATGAAAAGTCAGACTTCAGAAAGGCTGAAAAGAACAAATCAAACCTTCTCCCTTCAGCTGTTGCAGGGTGGGGGAGATATTTCCCTCTGCTGTGTCCACAACACCCCATGACAAACCCCACCTGTTAAATTACAGTTGTTTTCCCTCTGCTTGAGGATTCCTTCCCAAATCCCAAACATGGGTCATTTTCTGTGTGTTTGTTTGGGCTTTTTTGCAATTAGAAGATGTTTTGGGATGTCACGGCAGTTTGAGTTGGTTTTTCATGTAGGAGTAGTGAGAGGAAACTTGTTGGTTCATGTTATGATCTGCTTTGCTTCCTCCCTAAAATGAAACTTGGCAATGTGATATTTGGAGCTGATGGGAAAGAAATTCCTTCTGGTTCTTCTAATCCATTGTGTAAACTGTGAGGGATTTCCTACCACAGTTCCCTCATGCTTTTGATGTCATAACAGAGAAAAATGCTCCCTGAGAAAACTTGTCACCCCAAAATCTACTTCAGTGGTAAATATTATAAAAATACATGAAAACTTTCAAGTGTTTTTTTAGAGGAATTCAGAGGCAGGCATCATCCAGGGAAGGAGGTTGTGGGATAGCCTGAAATGCCTTTGGAGAAGCCCTCCAGAAGGATTTGTCTCTCCGAGACCAATCCTAAAGCTTGCATTGATCCTTCTCTCATGGAGAAGGGCACCACACGCACACATCTGTAAGAATTCAGGAAATCATGTCCTAGAAAGTATATTCCATCCTGAGTGCTGGGATTTTCTGGGATCTGATGGGATTTTAGCAGGGGGTGAGCAGAACCTGGGTTCCCTCTCCTGTTCCAGAGCTGGGGGCTGGATTCAGGTGGGCTCCCCATGGGATGCTGTCCCACCAAAGCAGTGCCTTTCTCTTCATCTGCTTACTGAAGGAAAGGCACAAATGTGATTTTGCATCCTATTTCTGATGAATCTGTGTGGTTAAGCAGTGGTTCCAGCTCACACAAGATTCCCACTTGGAAGAATTTCCTGCCTGGCATTTCTTTCATAACTCTGTTCCAAAGCCACTTTACTGAGAAGGTTATTCTGGTAATTTTTTTTTTTTTCTTTTTTCTTTTTTCTTTTTTTTTTTTTTTTCCTGCAAATAAGCTATTTTTGAAAAACCGCTCCTTCCTAAGGGCAGCCAAGTGTCAAAGGCAGAGTTATGGATGGTGTCAGCTGCGTGTGGAAGCCCATGCTCCATTTACTCATCCCAGCTGTGGGAGCCTGGCTGTGCAAACTCTGAGTGCTGCTCGTGTACCTGTCACTGCAGAGCTTTTAATGAACATTGATCATGTTCAGCCAGACCTTGATTTGAATCAAGTGGATGGAAAGTCATTTTTAAAAGCACACTGTGAAGTTTTTGTTTTGTAGTGGTGTAGTGTGTTTAGGATGAACCTGAAAAAAAAATCATCCCAGCTTTGAAAAGTTCATGCTGGGTGAGGGAGGATCTGCACATTCAGTGTGGTCATCTCAGAAGGTTCCTTTATAATTTAAAGTAATTTTTCAGCACAGTGTGTATTTATATTTACTTTTACAGAGAGAATTATTAAGGTTGGAAAAGACCTCCAAGATCAAGACCAAGACTTTTAATTAGTTTTAAAAACCCAGTAGTTTAAAATTGCCTTTAAATATTCCCTTTGGGAAAACAGCTCTGGTTGTTTGTGCAGAACTGGGTTACATAATTTGGGGAAATAACCTTTATCTCTTTGCTTGGCTGAGCAGCCTGGCCCACCAGACTCCTTCTGCTGTTGTAGGTGATGGAAAATGTGAAATGCTGGAGTGCTGGGCTGCCAGATTCCTGCTGGGAGGGATGGGTCTGGAGAGTTGTGCCCTGGAGCACTGGGAGCAGACAGATGGGACCCATTTAATGCCCAGCACGGTGCCACCCCCAGGAGCTGCTCCCTCCTTTGTAGGGCACAGTTGGCTCCAGGTGTCCCTTGGGAAGGACAGAGTGACCCCAGGGTGTGGCCATAGCAGAGCTTTTGGGAAGCCCACAGCCAAAAAGTGATTTTTGGGAATCCCAGGGAGAAGAAATCCATTGTGTGGTGTAAAACTGCCATGTTCATTTTGATCTCATTTCATTAAATGTCCATTTCTGCATGAGCTGTCTGGGTGAACGTACCTGAAATAGAAGTGGTTACAGTGGTTGCTTAAAAGCCTAATTTTATTGCAGCTCTAGAGAAAAAAAGCCATAAATAAAATCTTTCTAACCGAATTCAGTGTAAGTTTCCTAATTGAAAGAAGCAACTTATTGCAGGAGGAAAATATTGAGTATTTTTATTGTAATAAAAACTTCACAATGCTTAGCTTAAAACAAAGGCTCCAGTGAAGTCTGCAAGCAAATAAATTGATCTGCAGGCTCTGCATTTGTGGTGAGCAGAGTAAAAAGAAAGAAATCCATAGGTCATTCCTGCAAGAATAAAGCTAATATTAGCCCAGGAGTCACTCTTAAATGCTGTTTACATAATGATCTTGGAAGGTGCTGAGCTTTACAATTTAATTGTGTGTTTGAAGGTAGAATCCTTACAAAATAGATGGTTTCATTCCTTTAGGGACTGAGAATGCAATGTAAGAGAGTCTAAGCTTGGGGTTTTTTTTCCCCCTTATTTTCCTTTTGGAATTATTTTACCCATAACCCTTTGACTCTGGAATGTGTGGAAGACAGGGAATATCAAAGAAGAGCAATCAGGTGCTAATCCTACTTAACCAACCTTTGACTTGCAGCATCTGCTGTATTTTTAGTCTGATAGGAGCAGAATTATCATTCCCAGTAATTTGATAAGTGTTGTCATTTTCCTTTGAAGAACTTATTTTAATATTTTTTTATCAGCACACCTGCTCCCTCGAGAGTAAACCAGCAAGTAATTTATGCAGTGAAAATCCTTGCCAGTTTTTAAGTGAGAATAAATATTTCTGAGATGCTCGTGGTTATAAAACTTGATGGTTTGCCCACAGATCTTCTCCTCTTTTCACTGTTGTGCAGTGGTGTCAGTTTGAGATGTGATAGCCGGATCTTTGGGATTTTTCCAAAGAATCCTTAAAAAAAGTTCATCAAATTGAAGTTCATCTCTTCCTTAGCTTTGAAGTGTTGTTGTGTGGGGTTTTTTTTTGGGCTTCCATTGCTAATGGAAAGAGCAGGATAAAGCTGCCCTGGTGCTGGGCATGCCAGAGATCACTGGAGTGGGGAATCTCCCCAGTGGGGCTGGAGATGCCTTCTCATGGAACCTTGTGGGGATGTGTGGAAATCGTGTCCTGTTTCAGAGCCTTTGGTTTCCACCTGGGCACTCAGCACAGCAGTTTCTTGTCCTGGTTTCCCTTTGTTTCATGATAATTCCTGAATGCCTTCAGCACCACCCCACAAAAAGTGAGAGGGAAAAGTCCCCTGAAAGTCTCTTCCAGCATTGATTGTCCACTTCTGGTCCCTGAGGATGATCAACCAAATCTACAGCCTTTCAATTCTGACTAACAAAAGCCACTTTATTTTTGTGCTTATTTGCTTTTCTGCCATGAGAACGAGCTGTCCTTCCCTTTTAGGGGGCAGATTTATGAAAAGATGTTTTTGATGACCCAGATAGGACCAATGTTGTAAAGGAGAATTTTATCCCTTTGTGGGTGCAGATTTATGAAAAGATGTTTTTGATGACCCAGGTAGGACCAATGTGGTAAAGGAGAATTTTATCCCTGGAATGTTTGGTGTTAGAAACCCACATGGAGCTGTTTGTGTGGGGAGGGGCAGGATCTGAAATGACCTCTGAGAAGGGAATGGTTGCTCAGGAAGGCAGGGAATTGCAGGTTATCAGTCTGTGGGTTGGTCCCACAGTGGCGCAGGTGAGGACTGAGAACATCAGGCTTGTGTTGGGCTGTGTGTGGAGCAAAAGCCCTGCTGCAGGCAGAGGTGTTTGCTCAAAGCATCCCCCAGCGCAGGCAGAGAATGGTGCTTGCTCAGGAATGTGAGGGTTTTACTGCTCTTTTCCTCTTTTATTTTCTCTTCCTTATTCTCTTTACTCCTCTCCCCTCATCCATGAGATCTGTCAATGCCATGATGGATTTTTTTGTGTCTTTGGAAACAAGAAGCTGTGCCCACAACTTCCCTGAAATTCCCTGCAAATCAGAACCACAGCAATCACCTCGGCCTCTCTCATCATGGCATTTCCAAGTTGAAATGCTCTTTCAGAGCTGTTATTTAACGTGGAATTTGGCACTGCTCAGGGCAGGATGTCCCTGAGGGGCAGCCAGGACAGGAGGAGGTTGGATGGGCTCTGTCTCCTGCAGTGGTGGAGCTGATTTAGGGTTTTGTCATCCCAAAGGGGCTCAGACTGACAGGGCTGGGGTTGTTCTATGTTCTGCTCCTCTGCACTTGTGTGTTCCTCCCCTGGCTGCATTCAGTGAGAGGGGAGAATATTAAACACCAATAAATGAGCTGGGCCACGTGTGTGGTGTTCAACACGCAGATGTTGAGAGCAAGCTTTGTTGTTACATAAAATAAAAGTAAATATTCTGTCCAGCTCTCCAGATTTCCCCAGAAGGTTGGAAGGGAGGCAGAGATCAATCATTGATAAAGATGGCCTCTGGCAGTGGCTAGATGAGACTGTCAAAGCAACAAAACACACAAAACTGCTAAAACATTGTCATTCTTAGAGATTTCTGCTTAAAAAATCTTTGATTTCTGCACCCTCAGGCTCCCAGTTCTTCTGTAGCCCGGAGAGGTCTTGGACCCTGAGTGCATTTTTTAATGCCTGGTAGTTTCTTGTAAAAAACGGGTTGGGAAAAGGGCCTGTGAAGAGGGAGAACCTTCCCTTTCTTCTTCCTTGACTTTCTGTGCCTGTTGCCAGAGGGGAAAGTGCTTTTAGGAAGATCCTCTAGCAGCAGGTAAATGAAATTATCAATAAAGTGTACAGCAAAGCACACTCAAGTATTTAATATTGGATTCTTGAGGATTGGAGTCACGTTTTCCTTCCAAAATTCTGCTCAGCTGCTGTGGCTGGGGTTTGCAGAATGCAGGTGTGCTCAGCTGGCCTGGGCCTTAAAAAAGAAAAATTCCCTTTGTCTGTGCCTTGCTGGGAATTTCAGGAGTCTCAGGGAGAGCTGGGGAGCAAATTGCCCCAGTGATGTGTCTGTGTGTAAGATATTCCCTATTTCATTCCTTACCTGACTCACAGAGAGCTGAGAGAGCCCTGAAATGTAAATAAGATTTTGGGTGTCCTCCCAGGTCCCTGGACGTTCATGGCTGCACCCCTGAAGTTCACAACACAGGGTTTATTTTCTGTTTGATTTTCTTCCTAAATCCTAAAGGAATTAAAAGCTACCCCTCAGTTAAGCTGAATGGGGAGTCACCAGTGCAGGCACCACGTGAAACACAATTTTTATTTACAGGTTTTCCTCCAATGAGCTGCTGAAGCAATTTATTTGCCTAAGTTATAAAGCAGTGGAAATAGAAATGACAAACTACTGGTACAGCACAGAGCAAATGTTATTTTGGAGTCCTCTCCCCTTCCTAGAGTTGATTTATGGGCTCCTTTCTGGCTGCTGGGGTGGCCCATCCTAAAGACAGGAGGAAATGGTGCAAGAAATGGTTGAATTTGTAGCAGGAGCCTGAGGTTTCTGTGATCCCCTGCTCCCAACCATCCATCCTCCTCTCCCCTCCACTGAGTTTTTGAAGTAGGGAAGGAATTTGGAGAGACAAAATTCAGAGCTAAATGATGATTTTACAAACTCCCTGTGTGATGCTTAAGTGGTGCTTCCTGTACTTAAAAATGAAATGGTGCAGCGAGGAGTTGGCTTCAAGAGAAACAATAAATCAAAGTAAATAAAAAAAAAAATTAAACTTCCTTATGCCTGGCTGTCAAAAGTTTTGAGTGAATAAACCAGTTTTAACATTGCTAAATGCAGTTCATGGCATCTTTCCTGTGAAGTGCTGCTTAAAACAAACAGTTTTTTCACTGACGGCATAAAAATTGTTTCCCTAACATGCCCAGAGGTGAAATGACTGCCTGGAGGAAATAAAGCTGGCAGATTTTTTCTCTCCAAGTGCAGAAAGTCTTGGGGCTGTAAAAGCTGTTGTGTGGTTTAACTAATTTCCTTTAAACTGACAGGAACAGCAAAGCAGAGGATGTATTTTCCCTGGTGAGCTGATATTTGGGGTTGTTTATGAGCTCCTGCAAATTGTCACTTCAGGAAAGCAAAACAGGAGGAGGATATGCAGGGGAGCAGAGACGGGCTGGGTGTGGAAACTGCATTTTGTACAGGGCCTAAAAATACTTGTAAGGCAGTGTGGGAAGTGGCATTTTGCTAGGGCTGAATGAACTATCCCAGAACAAAATTGCCATCCTTGAATCTTTCTCCTTCCTGCTCTTTGCTCCATCCCTGGAGCGTTTTCCCTCCTCTCTGCAGCAGCACCAGGTGAGGTTCTCATGGTGAGCAAGTGAGGGAAGGATTTTCATTTTCCCAGGTGCCTGCAGGGATTAGAATTGGAAATCAGAAACTGGAATAAGAGACCAGACTCCCCTGAAGTTTATCCTGGGTAAAACCATTCTCCATCCTCTCACCAGCAAAACCATCCTCTCACCCAGTAAAAACCCAAAGATCCCAAGATATTTGGGGTAGATATTTGGGGTAGATATTTGGGGTAGATATTTGGGGTAGATATTTGGGGTAGATATTTGGGGTAGATATTTGGGGTAGATATTTGGGGTAGATATTTGGGGTAGATATTTGGGGTAGATATTTGGGGTAGATATTTGGGGTAGATATTTGGGGTAGATATTTGGGGTAGATATTTGGGGTAGATATTTGGGGTAGATATTTGGGGTAGATACTTGGGATAGATACTTGGGATAGATACTTGGGATAGATACTTGGGATAGATACTTGGGATAGATACTTGGGATAGATACTTGGGATAGATACTTGGGATAGATACTTGGGATAGATACTTGGGATAGATACTTGGGATAGATACTTGGGATAGATACTTGGGATAGATATTTGGGACATCCATCCTAAGAGTTGCCCTGTTCATCCTTGCTCTTTTTGAATGGAGAGTTGAACTTGCATCCAGGTGTGTGATCCTGATTAAAGAATAAATGGGAATTATGAATTCTTGGCTGCAGCATCTGCCTGGGTAACATCCTGCTCCCTGAGCTGGATCAGGGGAGGAAGAGCAGAGCATTCCCATCCCTCTCATTCCTTAACCCCTGTCTGAAGTTTCTTTTATCACTTCAGGCATAAGATCGGAGTATTTGGAGGTCATTAAGAGAGGTGGCACAACCTCAGAAGCCACCTTGATCTTTTTCTTGAGCTGCTGGTGAATGGTCTTGGACAGGAGAAAAAGGAATTTAAGGTCTGGTGGTCTTTATAGGGATTTGACATGAGGATTGTGTATTCCCAAGGAATACTGAGGAGGTGAAGGCTGGAGCTCTGTGCACCAAACAGAATTTGGGAGGTTGGGGTTCTGTGGCAGCACTGAAATAATCAGTGAGGAGAATTAGCAGTGTTCTGCTGAAAGAATATTCTGGGAAAATATTTAATGTCAGGAATGACCACTGAATCATTTATTCACCTGATGTGCAAATATTTTTATGGAAAACACTTGAGGTTTTAATCAGGGACTCCATAAACAATTTCTGTATCTCAGCATTGAGGAGTTCAATGGAAATCTGGGCGTTTGGGAATATTTTATTCACATTTAGGAGCTATTTCCACTCTTTGGGCACCTGCACAGCTCTTGGGAAAGGAAAGTGAAGACCCCCCCCTGCCTGATCCCCTTTTCTTCATGGAGAGTTTGGATTGGATATTTAAAATTTTATTTAAATCACTGCTGAGATGATGGGTATTTGTACATGGCACAATCTTAACTGGGTTTTTGACATTACTTTGATTCTTAAAATGCATTTCCAAATTTTAAAGGATTTTTTAAAACCTTTCCAGAAGGTTTTAGAAGCAATGCAGGTGATCTTGCCTGAGATTGTCCACTCGCTGTTTTTCCAACACTTTTCAGTTTTCCCAAAGAAATCAAAGTTTGGTGAAGTAAATTCCCAGTTTCCAAGGAACTGCTCCAAAATTCCCTTTATCATTTGTTCTGCCACTCCCAAGACACCTTGGTAGGTGTTATATAAATGCACAGTAATCCTTGCCAACACAGGAAAAAAAATCAGTTTGTTGGAATTTGTGGAGAAAATATAATTGCATAGTAATAAAACACTATCCTCAGATAATTCTTCAGATTTTTCCTTTTCCTCTTCCATAGCATCCATTTTTTTCTTCTGCATGCAAGAGAATAATTGGGATTTGAGACGAGTTGTGCCTGTGTTGTTCCGTTCTGGATTTTCATTTAGGTATCTCATAAAATCCCTGTGGGTTGTTGCAGTTTCTTGCCCTTTTCTATGCTAATAATAGGAGGGGAGAAAATAAACAATTAAGACAAATGAATTAATTCCTATCTCAATACTGTGTATTAGGAAAACAGTTCAGGGGAACAAATGGACATAGATTTGAAATTTTGAATAAATATTAATAATAGTTACAGCAACAATAAAGAAAAATGGAGAGTAAGGGAATTAAAGTGACCTTGAATGCAGGTACATTATTACTGTATAGACACTGTTTGACTTTAATTTTTATTAATGTAGATAATGGCTTACATGGGCCTTATGGCTGCATTACCAGTGCTCTAAAATTTAATTAGATTTTTAGAGCAGCTGTTAATGTCTTCTGTAGGATTATATCATTCAGGGGCAGTTTTCTGACACTTCAGCCATTTCATTAGACTCAGAAGAAACTGAAATGAGGTATTTTGTCCACAAAACTACCCTGAATTCCTGAGTCTTTCTCATAACAAACCATTGAAATTTATTTTGTCCTTGCACTGCAGGGGATGGATAACACACTAAACCACAGAGAGAAAAAGGCTGGCTGGGAAATATTATACAAAGGTTTTAGGATTTGGAGTGGTTTTGTGTGTTTTTTTTTTTTGCTTTGGCAGACCCAAGATTCAGTCAGTGATAATAACTTGGAAGAAGCCAATTTTTAAGTGAACACAAGGCAGGAATAAATGTCTTCACCATGGTGGAATATTAATGAAAGTGTTTTATTTTAATGATAAAAGAAAGGAGGAGTTGTGGTTTTTTATTGTCCTGTCCACCAAAAATATAATTAAGAAATGCAGCAGGATCTCTATTTTTGTAGCTAACTCCAAGAGAACTTTGTGAAGAAGCAGCTGTGGTGGTCCTGGAGAAAAGGTTTTGGAGTTGATCCAATTGCAGGCAATGAAAGAAACCTCAGTTCAAAAGCAGAGAGCTGCTATTTCAGCCTGCTGTCATTCAGGTGGAGCAGAGTCACCCAAGAGTGGTACCAGGGATGCTTGGTGGGCATGAGAGGGTGACCAGGAGGAGCTGTGAATGGAAATTTCACATTCTGGCAGCATTTTCTGAGACATCTGTGTAAAAGCTGTGGATTTTTAAATGGCTGATGTGTGGTTTGTGGTGGGCATGATGGCTCAGGTTTGAGCTTTTCTGTTTTTCACATTCTGTGCTGCTTTAGTGTGGGGGTCTGGGATTCATATCAGGGCATGCTGAGCTCTGTGCACAGAGCAGGGAGACAAAACAATTCCTGCTCCAGCTGGGCACCAAGGACAAATGACCCAAATCTCAGCCCAGGAGCACAAACCCCCCCGTGGGCTGCAGAGAGAAAAACAAGCAGGGTGGGACTGCAGGGGCTAAAGCTGGAATGGGACACTGAACTGCAAGGTGCAAATGGAGCAGAACTGATCCCAGGGACAGAGCCCGTGCCCGGCCGTGCATTTTGGGGCCATTTTGGGTCATCTTGGGTGCAGCCCTGGCTGGGCTCTGGTGCTGCCCAAGGTGGATCCATGGAGGAGATCCTTTGGATCAATCCCTGCCTTATTCTGTAGCTCTGCCCAGTCTCTGCTCTAGGGCAGCCTGCTCAGGGCACCATGCAGAGGACCAGGGCTCAGCCTGGGGTGGGTTTGTGTCCCTGGCTGCACCCACTGCCCCTGGGGCTGGATCATCCTTCTCCCAACCCCTTGGAGACACCAGGATGACAATCCATGCATGGAACAGGCATAGGAAATGAATTTAAGGTGTTTTGTTCTATGTTTGGCCCTCGCCTGCAGCTTCCCCAGTAATGCTTTGCTGTCACCCAGGGAAGAGCTAGAAACCTTTGCTGCCTCCCCAGTTCCATCAGGCTTGGAATTATCCGTCACTGAACTTCTGAAGTCTTCCCCAAGACTGGATTTAGGGCTGTAAATTGTCCTTGTTTATGTGAGAAACTTCAGAGGTGGCTGGTTGGGCTCCTGGCTCAGCCCAGGATCGCTTTTCCTTTCCTCTCCTTTGGTTACTTGGGAGCAGCTTTCAGAGGAGTTTTTCTGGAAGTGTTTGAGGGTTCTAAGGGAAGAAATGATGCAGAATATCTTAAAAACATGTTTAGGGAAATCATGTGGAGGATAAAAAACTGGGATTATCTGATGAGTAGGAAACAAGTGTCTCATCCAGGGTGAGGTTCTGTTGCAAAGCAAACCTCTCTGGAAAAGGAGAATTTTTGGAAGGTTTCCTGCACTTGCCTATTAACATGTATTTAACTTACATTCCACCTGAGGAGGATGAAGAAAGTGAATTTTTCTGGCTTGGTAAAGGTTGAGTTTCAGTATTTAGCTGATCAGGGTGGTGATGAGAGTGAGTGCTAACGGTGCGGGGTGGAGATGTGAATGGATCAAAGGATGAGATGTGCTGGGTAAAGAAATTATAATGATGAATGGCAGTGACCTAATTTATGAAACAATCCTCTGGTATCCGGCAATTCATTAATTTGTAATTACGCGATGAACTGGCCAAGAACAAAACCAATCCTGTCAGAATCCTCAAAAGCCATCAGGGATTCCTGTCAGAAATCAAAAGGCACCAGGAATGGCTGCAGGTTTGAGCAGCCCTGGTGCTGTGCAGCTCCTCCCAGTGCTCCACACAGGAATGCAGAGCTGGAAATGAGGATCCAAACCCAGTTCCATTCCCTAAAGCCAGAGTTAACCAGAAGAGTTTCTGGCATGTCAGGAATTCTCTCCAAAGCCTGAAGGAGAAACCTCCCAGGCACTGTTTGCTGAAGGGCTTCAGTTGGAAAGGTGGAGAAGGGATGGGGTTTGGAGGGAGCAGACACCTGAGAGCCCCTGGGGCAGGCAGGGGAGATGCTCCTTGGTCTGCTCTCTGTGCCACAGACTCGTAGAAATGAAAACAAATAAGGAAAAGTGGTCCTTTTAATGGTTAGAAACTTGATTCTTGGTGAAATGCAGCTCTTAGCGAGCTCACAAAACCTGCAGTGAGTAACTTTGGGCAAATCTGGTGTGGCTGGAGTCCTGTGAAGCAGCTGGAGATGGGTTGTGATGGTTTTGGATGGTTTTGAAGGGTTTTGAGTGGGTTTTGGATGGTTTTGGGTGGTTTTCGATGGTTTTGGGTGGTTTTTGGATGGTTTTGGTTGGTTTTGGAGGGTTTTGGTTGGTTTTGGAGGGTTTTGAGTGGTTTTTGGATGGTTTTGGGTGGTTTTCGATGGTTTTGGGTTGTTTTTGGATGGTTTTGGTTGGTTTTGGAGGGTTTTGAGTGGTTTTTGGATGGTTTTGGGTGGTTTTCGATGGTTTTGGGTAGTTTTTGGATGGTTTTGGTTGGTTTTGGAGGGTTTTGAGTGGTTTTTGGATGGTTTTGGGGTTTTTTTGGGGGGGTTTTTTTGGGCGGGTTTTTGGGTGGGTTTTCGGATGGCTTTGGGTGGGTTTTGGGTGTTTTTTGGGTGGTTTTTGGTGGTTTTGGATGGTTTTTGTGGATCCTGAGGAGCAGTGGGAGCATCAGGGGCAGCCCTGAGGGATGGGCTGGCAGCAAGGAGCAGGATGTGCAGCAGAACCTCCCCTGGGTGCTGCAATCCCCCCAGAGCTGCAGGGCCTTGCCTTTCACCCTGCTGAGTGCCAGGCTGGGATGGTGGCTCAGGAAATGACGGGGAAATGTTCATCAGCCAGAAAAAATCAGCATCCAGCCCAGCCTGTATTCATTGATTGATTTAAATGATTCCACATGAAGGGTGACTCTCCCCAGGAATTTATCCTTTAAAAAAGTTCAGTCAGCACCTGAGATGCCCAAGGCACTGGGAGAGGTGGGAACAGAAATGTTGTGCTTATTTTGAGGTGAGTGCAGCAATGTGAGCTGCTCCCTCCTCACTCAGGGTTTGACAGATTCATTGAATAATTCTTAAAAACTAATCTCCAGGGCTTGGAAAATGGGGGATTTCTTGGATACCTGAGTCTTTAGGCGCTCACTTTTTTAGGATTTTGTTTTCTATGACCAGCCCCATCTGAGCCCAATCTTAAGCCCTGGGTTAAGGGATTTCTGTAGCTGCAGGGTGAGCTCTGTCCATAAATGGATCCAACACCTCTGGAAAGGATACCCTGCCCCTGAGGGCCTTTCCTGCATTTCAAATGTAAATAAAAATAATTTCAAAATCAAAGAAATCTTCTCTGTAGTTAGTAGACTTTCCAAAAACATGGTTAATCCTAAAGAGCTTTTCTATTTGATGCTTAATAGAGCTGAGTTAATAATTCATAATTTAATGTATCTGATTAATTTTGCCTCTTTTTCTCAGAATGTCTTCAAAGCACATAACAATTATCTCAAATGTACTTATTCAGAATGACTTGGTGACCTCTCTTTCTAGATCACTTATTCCTGATTCAATTTCTCATAGCATTGCACAATTTCCATTGGCTATCGTTCATTATTTCCCTGCTAATTGAGTAATCACAAATCCAGTTAAAAAAATAAATTAAGAACAACCCTCTGGCAAGAAGAAATACTAAAAATGGATTAAAAATTCCTTTTGTCCAAAGCTTTGCTGCCTTGGAAAAACCTTCCTCCAGCTGAGGAAGACCCAGTGCTCATTTAAGAAAAACAACTGATGAAATCCAGTTGTCCTGGGAATTTGCAGTGCTTTTTTTATCCAAGGGTTGATCTAACTCTATAAATTGTATAAAGATAATTAACCTGGGCCAGCAGATGCAAAGCTCTTAATATCAAGAAGTAGATTTGCATAATATATTGCTAAGTGCGTGTGTTTATTTCAGTAAAGTTCAGGAATTGCACTGGAATTGCACCAGGGCTGAGCTGCCCAGCACTGCCTGTGGCTCATTAGGGGCAAATTTTTCCCTTTCATTTCAACGTGCTCTTTATTTTTAAAATATAAAGAAGCCCCTTAGTAGTCAAATAGAGGCCTTAATGTGCTGGATTCATTAAAATTAAGGATTTTATTTGGCTGTTCTCTTTCTTCCCCTCTCCCTGTCAGTCTGTGGTGTCATTTGAGGTGGCCATGCCAGCCCAGCAAAGCAGTTTGTTAATGAATTTCCCACAAATTAATTTTCTCCATTACCACAGCCTCGATAAACACGAGCAATTCTTTTATGCGGACCAGAAATAAAAGAGATAATAACAGCAACTTACTGGACTTTAGTTTGTGGAATTAAAAGTACTTGTCTTTTGGCCTTTTTTCATGAGGGGCTCTTCTAAATGATTGCAAATAAAGGAATGGGGCAAAGCAGGAAGTGCTGGATACAGCAATTTTACGAAATAAAGAAATGGAGGAAAGCAGGAATTACTGGACACAGACATTTTAGGAAATAAAGGAATGGGGCAAAGCAGGAAGTGCTGGATACAGCAATTTTAGGCTTAGGCTGTTGATTTAGCATAATTTTGTTTCCACATAATGCTGAATTTTGTTGTCTTAGACCTATTGATACCTTTAAGTGGCTTTTTTTTTCCCTGGTTATTTGTAGTCACATTTTAATTTATTTTTTCCTAAAAGAAGCTTTTTGTCTCCAAGTGAAGCAACTCAAAGGTATCAGCACAATATCTGATAAATGGACGCCCCATGGGTAAGGAAATTATATTGGCTTAATACCTCAGGCAAGTGAGATGCAATCTCAGCAAAAGAATCCACAAGGAGCAAGAGGAAAAAAGGGATTAACTTTTGAGGAAAAAAGGGATTAACTTTTGAGGAAAAAAGGGATTAATTTTTGAGGAAAAAAGGGATTAACATATTATTTGAGGAAAAAAGGGATTAACACTTTTCCCTGTAGCTCTGGGGGGAGGGAATTGTCTTCAACGCCTTTATGGAGGTTCAAAACCCGGTGTTAGGTGATTTGTAATGTGCATTTCAGGAATATTTTTATTTATAGAATTTAATGGAGTCAATCCTTATTAGTTCATGCAGCTTTAAGGGGAAATTTGGATCATGGAATCACAGAATGCTTTGGGTTGGAAGGGAATTTAAAGATGAGGGACACCTTCCACCATCCCAGGCTGCTCCAGCCCCCGTGTCCAGCCTGGCCTTGGGCACTGCCAGGGATCCAGGGGCAGCCATAGCTCTGGGCACCTGTGCCAGTTTATATCTGTATTTATTTATATTGGCTCCCCCAAGGTTTTACACAGTGGTAGTGGTAGAGAAGGGATTCTTCCCAGGAACATTAATTTGGCTTTAATTTAACAACCTTCAGAATTTAATGGTAAAGGTAAAAAAGACAGATTTGGTTGCTGGGTTTATCTGGGGATTTCAGGTTGGGTACAAGTGGCTGTGGGAAGAATCAGGGAGTCACAGAATCAGAATGGTTTGGGTTGGAAGGGTCCCTAAAGATCATTTATTTCCAACCCCATCCATGGGCAGGGACACCTCCCACTGTCCCAGTGCTCCCAGTTCTGCCCAGCCTGGCCTTGGGCACTGCCAGGGATGCTCTGGGCACCTCCCAGGGAACAATTCCTGCCCAAGATCCCATCCAGCCCTGCCCTGGAAGTGCAGAACAGCCCGGGCTGTCTGTGCCTGCCTTGCTCAGGTGCTGAGGATTTGGTGCCACAAACCCACAGCGTCCCTCGTGCTCTGCTGGGGTTTGTGGCAGCGCTTGGAGGGAGCTGTGGACCTTGGGCTCTGTCCCTGTGCAGGATTTTGGGGTGTCTCTGCCCAGAGGAGAGAGCAGAGCCCTCTGCTGAGCCCCAGCCCTGCTCTCCTGCCTCTGCTGAACAAAGAATGCAGGGTTTGGGCACAGGATTTGGAATATTAACCCCAAAATCAGGACACGTAGATATGGAAATAATCCCCCTCCTTCCTCTGTGTGATTTTGAGGGATGTAAGAAATCCCATAAGGGATCATAGAGCTATTTTTACATAAAACCTGGCTGCAATAACTTCAGGTGTAATTGGATCCTCTGCTGAAGGACTTCTTGGTGTTGTTTTTATTTATTTTAGGCTGCTTTCTTTAGGAAATGCTGTTCACGAGAGGCAGTGTCACGTAATGTTAAACAGAAAATAAATTTTCTGCGTTCACCTTGAGGGATTTTGGAAGTTCCAAATTATAAAAGCTGTAATAACTTCCATTTAGAAGGCTTTTGACAGGAGGGAAATGAAAAACGAGGAGAGAATGCTTCCACAGAAAGTTATTCCAGCTCATTTTTATAAACAAAACACACCAACTGTGTAAACCAGAAATAGCAACGTTTTCTTTGACTGCTTTTTCTGAATGCCTGGCTTCAAACCCTCAGTCCTGAAGCTAATGAAGGACTTGTGGGGATGATATGCTCAAAGAAATTCCAGCAGCCCACACAGCTCCCATCTGCTTGGAACAGAAGCGCAGCCTGCATCAGACATCAACAACAATGTTTAGCTGGGGGGGGAGAAGGGAGGATATTTTGGGCCAGTTTAGGCTGAAACTGTGGTTTTACTTGGCACTGAGTGTGGATTTGGGTATTTGGAAAAGCTAAAAATTCTGGCTGGTGAAAAGTGAATTTTGCTTTGCGTGGGATTTTTTGGGGTTTGGTTTGTTTTGGTTTGATTTTGGTGGGTTTTTTATTATTGTTGCTGTTTAGTTTTGGGGCTTTTTTATTGTTTTCTGTTTGTTTGGGGGTTTTTTTGGGGGGGCAGAGTAGAAGCTGGGATTTTTTGGGGTGCATTTAAAGAAACTATTTGTGATACTTTCCCTCACTTCCAGTAGAGCCAGGGTGAGTGGGACAGAAGGATTTGAAGCAAACAGTACAGGTTTAAGAGGCTCATTACAATAACCCTGCTGTCAACTTCCTAATGCTCTTTGGAGGGAGGAGTTGTCTGGCTTTTTTTTTGCTGCAAACTTTTACCATTTGAGAGTGCCTCAGTCCATCAGCCCCGAGATTGTTGTGGGCAAGGTCAGCAGCATCAAGTGTGCAGGTAGTTTGGAATTGGCTGGCTGCAGCAAACAGCAGGGAATTCAATCTATTCCCTGCACTTGGCTGAGCTAAACCCGCACTCCACAGAGCCACTGGAGCGTGGAAAGGCTGCTAATCTCTCTGCAGTAATTATTGCAGGTGTGCCCTGCTCCCATCAGAGGGGACACTGGGCTCTTGATGAACTTCAGTGTTATTAATGGCTTTTTTCCCCATTAATGAACCACATTTTGACATTCAGAGACTTGGCTTTACACTAGGGGAAGAATAGCTTGGAAAAATCTCAAAAAAAAAAAGTTATTCTGATAATCAGTGATGTTCTTGGGAGCTGGGGATGATTCCAGCAAAGCTGCTTGAGATGTGTCAGGGTTTGTTCAGGGGAGTTGTGCTCTCACCATGTCGGTGGGAGAGGGGAATAGAGACATGGACAGGGCAAATCCAGAGTTTGAAGGGGCTTGGAATTCATGTGGTTTGAGAGGAGGAGCCACTTTCACTCTAATAGAAAATTATTGCTCCTGAGAAACTCAAATGCCAGAGAATTCAGGTTTTGGTGCATGAGGAAGAGAGGGAAGCTGAGGCACAGGGTTGTCTCTTCTCTTTATGATTAATTTTTAACCTGCTAGCCATTCTTTTCTGGGTGAAATCTCTTCTCTCAAACCATTGTTTCTATTTTTCAGAGTACTTTGCATTTGATACTCTGGTAATGCCCCTCTTTCCTTCCCACAGATGACACTATCAATTCCATCAAGTTATATTGAATCATTGCAAGTTCTCTCCATGCCAGGCATAAATTAATGGCTGTATTTTCCTCATGTAATGGATCATGAAGAGGAAATCAGCTGTAATCTATTTATGTGATGTAACCTATTCAGAGATCTTAGTTGTTTATTATTTTCAGATAAACCAGTGGTAGTTGATGAACTGGAATTGCTGTCCTGAGATTTTCTCATGTTCACCAGCTCCTGAAAAATACTCATTATCTGTGACTTTGCATCTTTGAGTTCTTCTTTTAGGTGTAGAAAATCAAATTAAGAGACCTTTACACACTTCAGCAAACAGGGACAAGGAGAGGTTTTGTGCTTTGTGTGAGCTCAGGGCTGTGTTTGGGTGGGATTTGTGTTGGTCCCTCAGTTTATCCAGGTTTAAATGGGGATTCCAGATGTTCCAAGGGCTGGCAGCTCCCTGGCTTTGTGCTCCCTGTCCACTGTTTTGTTAAGGCCTGAGATAAGCATGTTTCGTTTATATGTTTTCTAAAGCTATAGTTTCAAAGATCCTTACTACAAGCAATATTCTAAAATAATACTTCAAAAGGTTATTATTGCAAAACTCTTAAAGGCTTAGCTACAAGCAGAAAGTTCCTGTCAGAAAGCAACATCTTAAAACTTTAATTCAAATGCTCCTAAATCAACTTAAGACTTTTATAAAAGTTAATTGTGAACAAAGGATAGGTTCAAAGGCCTTCCTCCATGCTTTAGTTTCCTCAGTTATTTATTAGAATTCATCTTTATACCTGTCCCATGGTTGGTCTCCACACATATCACAATCACAAATACTCACGTTGCCCGTATGTACCTGACACCAAGCACAGCTTTGTGTTTCACAAAGGGACAAATCATTCAAATCTTCACATTTTGAGCTTTGCTGGTTTCCTTTGTGCAGCCTTGGCTCTGCACAAATTATTTATCCTCTGTTCTGAGATATCTGCAGACTGACAAACTGCGCTGTTTGGTTTGCTGGAGTGATGAACCAGTTCTCTCAGCAGTTCAATATTTTGTGATCATCTCAGGAATGTTTTTTGTTGGGGTTTTAATGGCAGAGAAATACAGGCAGCATTAAGAGGCTGAGCTGCACTGAGCATCCCTGCTCTGCCTTTGATGACTCTGATCCATTTGGGAAGTCAACAAAGATGGAAGAGAGAATAAATCTGCCCTTCCATGGCCATCTTTATACAGGCTGAAATAACACATAGGGTAATTTTCCTTCTTTTTCTGAAGCTAAGTGCTTTTTTGCGGATCTCCAGCCTGAGTTTTTCACTCCTGCAGTACATACTTGGAGCTGATAGCTCTCATCTTTTATGGCAGAAATTGCTGAAGCTGAGTAATTAAAGTTATTCTTGACTTCTCTTATTTACTGGAAACGACTGAGCTGAATCATAAAAGACTGAGGATTGTACTTTGAATGGTTTCCTGGATACTTTGCTGCTAGCAAGTAATTCCTTAATGGCATATCCACAACAACAACAACAACAACAAATGTTCTGGAATGGAATCTGACACTTGTGCTCTTTATTCCCTGGTGGATGCGCACCAAGGAAGTGCTGCTTTGCCAGGATGCTGTGCAAACCTTTTCCATGTATTTGGCTTTCTAAATATTATTTAAATTTTAAAATGTATTTTTAAAATATATTTTAAAATTTTCTAATATTATTTAAATATTATTTAAAATCTGCCATTTAAAAAAATAGAGCTTTGGCTTCTGTAACCACCTCATCCTCTTTTTTTTTTGTGCACTCCACAGCTTCACCTTCCCATCTTTTGCAGGTTGGAGCAGGTGCAGTGTGAGGGCATCACCTAACAGACAGCACACTCATTCTCTGGGGTGGCATGTATGAAATGAAATGAAATTCACAAATATGGGTGACTAAATTAAGAAAAAAATTATTGTCCTGCAGTAGGGTCCCTCCAAATTGTCCCCCTCGTTTTGGTTGAGGTGGCTTACCTTGTGTCCAAGAAATAAAGGAGCTTGTTATTGCAAAAAAAAGAAAAAAGTTACTTTAAAAAAGCACTACCACAGATTGTGATGCTCTGTGTAGTTTATTAATCACAGGTGGTTTTATTTTCCTCATCTTATTCCTCACTTATTTTTCAGACTCTCAGAAGGGTTTGGGTTAGAAGGGACCTTAAAGATCATTGAGTTCCAGCTGGATATACACCAAGTCCCAAACTGGTGTCATTTATTAATCACAGGATCAGCTTTTCCTCACCTGGATTCCTTAATTATTTTTGTTTTCATTTCCTCACTCTAAGACTCTCCAGGAGTACAGGCTCCTTCAGGCAAGGACAGAAATGTCACTGCAAAGCTGATTTGCTCCCAACAGGAAAATCTACCCTTGATCGCAGAGACAGAAACTGAAAAAACAAGAATTTGGGAAACCACAGCAGTTTTAGCAAAGTTTGCTGGGTGTAAAGTTGCTTTTAGGGGAGGGTTTTACTTTTAGGAAAGGAATTATTTTGCTTTGTACAGGAGGGGTGTGGGAGGGAGCACACCCAGGGTGATGCTGCCCAGAGAAGGAAGCAGCTCCTGGAGAGCTGTCCCCAATTTCGTGGTGTTTGTGTTGATATAAATAATTCCTGTCTCCCTGTCAGCCTCCCCAGGCATTGCCACACTGCTCCAATATTGGGAACATCCATTGCTTTCCCCAGCCTTACAAAATAAGGGGTTCCAAACGTTGTTAGACGAGATTGCTGTGGTTTGTTCAGTGGCTTCAAGGTTTCCCTTTGCATCCCTTAATGCAGTTTTTTTTCCTGTTTTCTCCCTCCTCTCAGTGTTCTCCGTCACAGGATCCATCAGTCCCCACTTTGGTGATGGTTCCTGTACATATGGGATGGTTTGATGATGAATCTCTGCTCTCTTTGCAATAACACTTCCTTTATTGCATCCATTCCACCTTAAAGGAATCATTGAGACATCACACCATTTAAAGTTACACGTTTTCCTGCCTTTGATGGGCTGTTTCCAGGGGATCCATCTCACCAGGGACAGACAGAGCTGGAAGGAATCCTGTTTCCTAATTACTGCCAGCATTTAGGAACAAATCACAGGGCACCACAGTGAGTCCAGCCCAAGGAACAATAACATTGGAGTCTGTGCAATTGCTGAGGAAATGAAGACTGAATAGAACTTGAAGGCAATTAAAGCCTTTATTTCCATTTTATTATGGAATAAATACTCCAGGATATTTTCATTTGCTTCACTTTCTGTTTGCTCTGGGGTCTGCTTGTTAATGTGACTGGGATGTATGAAAACTCCTTAATTAACCTGTTTTTGTGGGCATCTCGTGGTTTCTATGAAATGTGTGTGCTGACAGCTCTGGAACAATAGTCCAAATAGAAATGACAGATTTGTAAGCATTGGCCAACTAAGAACTGTTCAAGAAATGCAGTTTTTGAATTATTGGACCAGGCTTCTCTGCAAATTGGAATTCAATTCAGTTAATTGAATTCACTGGATCCGTGGCAATTTGCATAAAGTTATAATAAGAGCATGGTTATCTTTGTAAAAGCTGCAGTTTTGGAATCTTACATTAAAAATGGAATAATATAATTTTTATTTTGTAATAGCCACATGCAGAAATATCTAAATGGCATGGGAACAAAATTGAAATATGTGTTTTGCTGTATATGACAAAGAAGTTCATGTGCAGCACTCCCAAGTGGAGCCCGTGTGGGTTGGATGGAGGTGGATGTTGGTAGGTTTGTCCATCACAGCCACTCCTTTCCTGCAGCTTTGCTTTATTCCAGTTTATATTGCATAAACTAAATAGAGCTTTTGCTTGAGGCCTGGAAGCAATTCCTTCAAACAGGAAATTCCCATTTCCTCTGTGCTGAGTCTGGGGTCTGTGTCCTTGGGCATCCTCTGGGTTGGGGTGGATTCTGCAGGTGTCCTGCAGGGATTTCCTGCAGCAATTCCCCTTCCAGACCTTTCCTCCCCCATTCTCCTGTTGGATGTTTGGGCACCTCCATGGGAGTAAATTCAGCCCCTGTGTCACTCCTGGGGCTGTGCAGGGGTTTCACAAGGACCCTGGGGAAAGAATCTGTTTGCTTAAAGTAAAAATTAAATATTTGTTATGTTGACCTTAGGAACTGGTGAATATGAGGCTTAAATAAAACATCTGTAAAGCAATAAACCTGCAGGTTGAGGGGAGGAGGAAACAGTGAGCTGCCCTCACTGCAAGAAAACCCTGAGCAAATGTTTTCTGTTGGAGTCTCTGGAGACTTCAAGAGGAGTCTGCTCCACAGAGTTTAAACAGAGATGAAGTAAAGGTTGAGGCAGAGGGAAGCAAGGTGGTGCTTCAGCTCCATCCCTGCTTCCAGCACAGGCAGCATCCTGATTAAACACAGGGGTTCATTGTGACCGTGTTCACAGGGGCTTTTGGTTGAGGGAAGAGAGGAGGTAACTCCATGTTTCAGAAGGCTGATTTATTATTTTATCATATATATTATATTAAAATTCTACTAAAAGAATAGAAGAAAGGATTTTATCAGAAGGCAAGCTTAGCAAAAGAAAGAATGATAACAAAGGCTTGTGTCTCAGACAGAGTCCGAGCCAGCTGGGCTGTGATTGGCCATTAATTAGAAACATCCACATGAGACCAATCCCAGATGCACCTGTTGCATCCCACAGCAGCAGATAACCATTGGTTACATTTTGTTCCTGAGGCCTCTCAGCTTCTCGGGAGGAAAAACCCTAAGGAAAGGATTGTTCAGAAAATACCATGGCTACAGTTCTCTGCTCACCTCCTGTGCAGACAGGATGGAGGCTGCGAGCAGGGCTCATTCTGCATTTTGCCTGCCCTGGGTGTCAGGGCTGGCAGTGAGGATGCTCCCCTTGGCAGGAGGTGATGCTCCCTCCCTCCCTCCCTCCCTCCAGCTGGGCTCAGCTGCTGCTGCTCCCCAGGGATGCAGGGCAGGGAGAAGCCTCCTGCACACCCCAGCTGAGGGCAGAGCAGCAGGGATGAGGCAGGGATGAGGCAGGGACGTGCAGCTCCTGCATCCTGGTGCAGCCCAGAGGGTCCTGCTGCCTCACAGAGCATCCCTGGACAGCCCAACTCTCCTCCTCTGGCTGCTCCTGGGCTCCGCTCCTCTCTCTGCTGCTGAGACAGAATCCTCTGCTCAGAGCTCAGCAGTTCTGGGCTTGTTTAGAGGCGCAGCATTGATTCTTTGAGGAGATTGCCCCTCCCCAGGAGCAGAGAGCTCGTGCAGCAGTCAGAGATGTCCCCGAGCAGGATGGCACTGCGTCACCCCAGAGCCCAGCAGCACTAAAGCCCTTCAGGAGGAGCAGCAGCAGCTCAGCCAGGTACAGCAGGCACAAAAAGAGGAAAAACTATCTGGCAAAAGTAGAATTTTTCTGGCTGTTGCATTCTCTGGTAGAGTATAGAAATTATTTGTGGAGAGAGCAGTTTTCATTGGAGTTAATGGGACTCAGGGGTGGGACAGTGCAATGCCTGATGCCTTTCACCTGTGCTTTCAAAGTTCTGAGCTGCGTGGCTTTAATATTCATTTCTTTCATTTAAATGCTGAGGAGTGAGCTCAGAGAAGGATGTGCTTTGCCCAGGAAGACTTTTCACATTGTTTCCTTGGAGTGTTATGGAAGCAGAAATCAGAGTTGTGGGATAAATGGCTGAAAACTTTAAGTATTTGCTTTTATTCTTTAAAATACTTCAGAAATCAATGGCTGAGGGCTGCAGCACTCCCTTCTCCCTTGATCCATGTCCTGCAGCCTCCTGGATCCCTCTGGCCAAGAGCAGCAGTCAGTAGCTCTAAAACCAGCACCACGTTTTGGGTCTTGCCCCATTTTGGGTTTCTGCAAGGCCTTGCAGCTCAGGGTGACATTGGGGATTGATAACGGGGTGTCTTTGGGGGAATGGATTTTTGGGGACATGGTGTGGCCTTAGGAAGTGCCACTCTGCAGTTCCAGGTGCCTGTCACACCCTGGGTTTAACGCCCTGTCGCTGGGTTCTGGGCTCTCCTGGCTAAAGCTCAAAAGCTCAGAGCTGGAATTGCTCTGATTCGAGGAGCAGGGGAGCTGCAGGAAATCCTGCAGGGCATTTTTCTGCAGACACTTTTTGTCCTGGACAGGCACCAGGTGAGAGCAGAGAAAAAGCACAGCACGGAAATGTCCCAGGGTGTTCTCAAGGAACCCATTAAGCAGTTCCCTTACACAGCAAAGGGCTGCACCATTACCAGCCTGGATTTGAGCATGGAAAAATAGTGATTTAAACTCAGAGAGAGGCATCAGGAGGAGACCAAAGGAATAAAGTGACTCATGGCAAGATATCAAGTGCAGCAGTGCAGGTTTTTAAGGAGAGTGTCCCAGGCAGTTGGCAAAGGGACCGAAGAAGGCAAATTTGGGGCTTGCCAGAAGGAAGCTTTGTGTCAGGGGATGGAACTCGAGTGCTCTGCAAGGGAAATGTCAATAAGGCAATCTGGGTGCCCAGGAACAGCCTCGTGCTGAGGGTGTGGATGTGCCATGTGGGGAAATACCGAGTGTGAGGCCACTGGGAGCAATCTGGGAACAGCTGCCACAGCACTGGTGAGTGACTGCGCAAAGGATTATGAAACCTCAGTGCTTTGCAGTGAGAAGAGGTGTTTAAGAGGAAATTAATTGCCTTTAAGCTGCTTTTTTGTGTTTAAAAACATCTGTATAAGCTAAGTTCTAGACTAAAAAAGCAGATCCTGGTGGTGAGTGGTACCATTGCAGAGGTGTGGGGGGTTTGCCTGTGGAAAAGGCAGGATCTTGGCTGTTTTCTAGGCAAGCTTTGGTGGATATCAGTGAGAAAAAATGATGTGCATGAAGTACACAGTGGATGTTATGGGGATTTCGGAAGGAATTTTCAATGAGTTAGAGACTTCTGAGTTTTTTAGATGATGTGATTTATTTTTCTTATCTTCTGTATGGACAGAAAGGGGAGTTCAGCTCACATCTTCACTGCATGGTTCAGAAGGTCACAAAACTTCTAGTTACAAGACCTTTTAGGGACTTATTGACCAATAAAACACTGCCAACAAGGATATTTATGGTTTTGACCCAATCCTTAAATGTTTTGTCTTATGGACCCATGTTCCAATCATGTTATGACACACAAACCTCCAGTACTGCATGCTAAACTCCTTGTTTACCTTTGTAACTACTTTTATTTTTCCTTTATCTTAAACTCTAAACTTTCCTCTTCTTAACATGTCTGCTTTAAACTATAAATCCACATTCTCATTTCTAGCACCTGAGTTTGGAAGCCTTTTCCAAGGTCTCAGATCAAATCTTGTGTTTAATTCTAAGCTTTCGCTTAGGAGCCCAAAGTTCTGAGAGTTCCCTGCGTTTCAGATTCCAACAAATGCCAGGGATGTGTAGAGTCCTTTTAGGGAACAAGGGCTTGGTGATTTGGGTGATGCCCTCACAGATTTTACCCTCCCAGACTGGGGTAAATGTCCTTAGTGCCTTCAGCAGAGCCCAGATCCCCACTGTGTGAGCTGCAGGCAGTGCAATGTGTGCAGTGTCAGGTTCCTCCTGCCCCGGTCCCTGCTCAGCTGTGCTGGAGTGGTTTTTGTGTCAGCTCTGGCTCGTTGCTGGCCCTGGGATGCTCAGGGGATGCTGGGCAGGCACCTGCTGGGCCCTCAGGGAAGCACAGCCTGTTGTTGTTCCAAGCTTTTTCCAAAGGAAACACCTGCTGTGCCGAGCTCAGGGAGTAGCAAACCCCTCAAAATAAACACATATTGCAGGTGAAACCGTGCTAGCGAGGGGAAAAGCAAAGTGGTATTAAAGTAATGAAAACCCGCACGAGCTACATCTCAACAAACAGCTCTGAGAGCACGTGTCATGTTGCATTTGTGCTAAGAGATGTTATAAAACCACTCTGGCTCTCTGCAGCTTTCATCTTTATGGATTACTGTGGGAGATCTGTGACAAAGCTCAAGTCCCAGCTGAGATTTCCCTCAGCAACCTGAGCACAGATATTGCTGTCCTGGGACCTGTGACAGGGCAGAGCTGGTGTCCTGCTGGGTAAAATCCCTAAATTCTCTGCCTGGCCAAACCAAGCAGCTGCAGTTCACAGGCAGCTCTGGGCTGTGCCACAGCTGGGTGGCATTTTGTGCCACTTTGAGCCTTGGTGGCACTGCAGGGAGCAGGAGGGGACGGCAGCTGAGCTGGCAGGGGCAGCAGCACCTCCTGCACTGCAGCTACACATCCTGCAGGGCTCCCTGAAAGGAAACCCCAAGCCACAAACCAGGCTGGATGAGGCTGCACTGAAAAATCCTTCACGTGTTAAAAAGCTGAGCTGAAATTACTGTGAACTGTGGGATTAAGGCAGCGTGGGAATTAAAACTATGTTGTGTCATGTGTTTATTTAAACACAATTTCATTTATCTTCCTAATGTTACAGGTGCACTGGTTTGGGCAGGAAGCTTCTATTTTTAGCTAAAAAAGGATGTGGCTTAGGGAATTGTGATGTTTGTTATTTGTTACATGCTAATTGTTACGATGCTTTTGGATGCTGAGTTTATTTGCTATAGCCCTTCAACTGTGAAGTTAATTTATCCAGTCTTCCTGAGGGTTTCTAAAAGGATTATTTGACATTTTTTATAGCTGAGCTTTGAAAAAATTAATCTGTTAAAGAACAAAGGGCGGCACACAGTGCTGGGGTTTGGCACAGGTTGGGTTCAGGTTCAGTTCCTGGGCACCAGTTTAAAATACAACTTGTTTAGAACTTGCTTCCCCTCTCAGGGAATTATTTATTTCATAAATAATTCTGGAAGGATCTCTGAAGTTTTGCAAGTGGGGCATGAGAAGCTAATGAGGTTAGGTGGCTGATGAACTTCCCTGGCTATAAATGATGGATTTGAGGAGATTTGATGAAGTTGTGTGTGTGTGTGTGTGCTCACCATCTGCTCCCAGGAGAGGGAGGGTGCAGGGGCATTAAACCATAATGGGCTTGAGGGGGCTGGAAGCAGCAGAGACAGCTTGGTGACCACATCCCAGAGTGAAGGAACAGGAAACAATTCAAACCCTCTGCAGGGCTGGGAGGGCTGAACACCACGGAAGCAGCTCCTAATGCAGGGATGGGCTGCAGCCTCAGAGGGAAACAGCTGGGAGCCCACAGAAAATGAGGAATATTGGGGTGACACTGTAAAAGTTATTTCTCATTTGACTCCTTCCAGGTTCCTCTGCATGAGCAGGAGAGGCAGGAAGGCCAGGGAGAAATCCCCAGCTGGTTTGTGAGAGTGGGGATTGCAGCCTGTGCTGTCTAACATGAAAATGCACTGTGTGCCTGGTTCTTAGCAGGTTAAAACCTCCTGATTGGACTCAGTATCTCCTTCCCAGTATCAAATGAAGGCAGCATTTTCAAGCTAAAGACCGATACAAGGGGGTTAACAAGGTTTTTTGCATTTTCCAGACATGCTAACACTGCCGCAGCCTTAAATGTCAATTGATTTAGAATATCTTTTAACCTTATGTCAATACTGGGGTTTAGTGTGATTTTCCCACAAGAAATCTCCGGAGGGATCTCTGTGCTTGCTCTTAGAGTTTCCTCTGAGCCCGTTGCTGCCCTGAATGCTGGTTTTTGCCAGGCCCTGCTGGGTGTTACACGTGTGGAGCTGTGTGAGCACCGTCACTGAGGGTTTTCATCAGGAGCTGCTGTGCAGCATCGCTCTCAGAGCAGCTGCCAGCGCGTCAGGAAACATCTTCAAAGCCTCTTTCCTCTGGCACTACAACCAAAAACTCGTGTTTCCTACCCTTTTACACCAAATTACTTGTCTCTGTCCCCAGGCTGGGGTTGGTGACTATAGCTGAGTGTTGTGACAGCTTTGGTGGCTGCTCTGGGCCGTCCTGTGGAAATGAACATTTTTGGGAAATGTCTCGAGGCAGACTCTCAGGATGGTTGTGTTCGGTTCCTTTCTGTTTGAAAGGTGTGTTTGGGGTCAGCTCTGGGCTGAGCACTGGAGGCACCTCCAGCTCTGGGACTCCAAAATATGAAAGCCATGGAGCTGCTGAAGGAGTCCAGGGCAGACCATGGAGATGCTCCAAGGGCTGGAGCCAGGCTGGGAGAGCTGGGGGGGCTCCCCTGGGGAGGAGCAGCTCCAGGGAGAGCTCAGAGCCCTTCCAGGGCCTAAAGGGGCTCCAGGGGAGCTGGAGAGGGACTGGGGACAAGGGATGGAGGGACAGGACACAGGGAATGGCTCCCACTGCCAGAGGGCAGGCATGGATGGGAGATTGGGAATGAGGAATTCCCAGAGCAGCCGTGGCTGCCCCTGAATCCCTGGCAGTGCCCAAGGCCAGGCTGGAGCACCCTGGGACAGTGGAAAGTGTCCTTGCCTGTGGCTGGGGTGGCACTGGATGGGCTTTAAGGTCTTTTCCAACTCCCTCATTCTGAGGTGATTTCCCAGCTGCCCCAGCCTGCCACGGGCAGAGACCACCACAGATCCTCCTGGTGGAGTTCCCCCAAGACATTCCAAATGGAGGTCAGGACTGGTGGAAGTTGCCTGAATTTTAAGCTGCATTCAAATTAACCCCCAGTGTATGAGTTTTTTAATGGTTTCTCTGAACTCCCTGGTCAGCTGGAGGAAAATTTCTCTGAAGGAAAATGTGGAAACAGCCAATGGCCACGTCTTCATCAGAACCGTTTTACATCTGGGTTTAAAAGGCAGTCTGGGCTTTCTAATAGTAATTGATCTTTGTATAAAGTTTAATATCTTTACAACCTCCAAGTCTAAAGGCTGCTGGGCTTGAGAACTTGTGCAGAAGGAACAGACAGATAAACTGAGGGACATTTAAAAAACAGCAACTTTGTAGGCCGAAATGAAACATTTTTATATTTCCTGACTCAAAACAATTCAGTTTTCAGTTCCTGCTGTGCCTTTACTGGGATGTTCTCTCTTGTGCAGGGATTTAAAAAGAAAATTAAGTGGAAGAAATAATTCTCTCGATTGAAATACTTATTTTTCCTTTTTTATCTATAATTTCTTGCTTACTTTGGGTATTTTATGGAGTTCCCCTTGATAAAGTGGCAGTCATAAAATACAGGGGAATGTAATGATTGTGCTTTAATTAAAATAAAATTTAAAAAGGGCTTCTGGTTAAATGTTGGTGAAGGTTTATAATGTGTGTAGCTCTTTTTCAATGGGTATCCTATACTTAGAATTGATTTAACTGATAAATTAGATGATGCAGATATTGATAATTTTTTTTTCCTCCATCTGGTGATATTTCTCTTATTTCCAGTATGGTCCTATCCAAAGCCCCTTGGAACTAATAGGGGCCATAAACTGGGTGATTTCTGCTCCCTGGTTTAGCTCCCAGTCATTGCTTTAACTGTGTGAACAGCAGATAAATTAACACTCTGCTGCTGTAACTTCAGTTGTACAATTGGAGTTTTACTGCGTGCAGTAAATCCTTCTCTAGCCACCAAAAATTCCCTTTAATTCCGTGGCAGGGGATGATGGTGACAGGGTGTGGGGCTGCTCCTCCTGTTCCCAGCTGGAATCTCAATCCACCCCTGGTGCCTTTGGGGTCTCCTGGCAGCTGTAGGGTGGCTTTGCTCACACTCCTCCCTCCCACCCCAAACTTCATCTGGACATTTTTTACTCATCCTTTTCTCAGCCTTAATGTTCTAATCCCATACTCTGTTTCTTGGTTTGGAACTTTTATTTTATCTTCAATTCAAGATGTTGCAATTATTTTATTTTTTTTTTAAGAAATTGTCCCACGATCACCCAGACATCCCAAAGAAATTTTGCCAAATATTGGATGAATTAAATTTGAGCTGACAGCTCCATCTATGCAGAAGGAAAAGTGGAAAATACCAACTGTGGCTGGGAATAAGTTGGCACCTAAAGTTAAGAGGCAGACAGAGGTTGAAATGTTGGCAGTTAGCATTTTAAGGGGTATTAAAATGGGGTTGAACAGGCTGGTTTGACACAGCACTGGGATATGTGGCTTTTATGGGGTCCAGCAGCCTGGATGGGGATGAATTCCCAAAATCACAGGATGGTTTGGGCAGGAAGGGACTTAAAGCTCAGCTCCTTTCAGCTTGACCTGGTTGCTCTGAGCCCAACTTGGCCTTGAACCCTTCCAGGGATGGAGCATCCAAAGCCTCTCTGGGCCCCCTGTGGGCCTCTGCCCCCCTGGAGTCAAGAATTCCTGCTCAGCCTTGGAGAACAGGCTGAACTTGGTGTGAACGCCCCTCTCTATTCATCCACACTCAGTCTGTGCAAGGTGGGAGCAGAACCTGCTGCTCAGGGCAGGGCTTGAAGCAGGCAAAGGCTTTAAAATCCACAGGTGGCTTTGGTGCTGCTGTGCATCCGGACCCTCAGGTGCCTCCTGGCTCCTTCCTCTCCTCCTGAGCCTTTTGAGGAGCTCTGGGAGCTCCTGCAGGGCCCAGGGCAGGCAGAGCCCCTTGCCAGAGGCAGCAGGAGCAGGTTCTGCTCATCCCACCCCACTGCAGGCTCTGCTGCTTGCGGGGTGGAGGGACAGGCAGAGCCCTCAGCCAGGAACAAACATTGCTGCTCACACCTGTGGAAGCCCTCACACACAAATCAGTGCCTGCAAACCTTGTCCCTTTCATCTGCTGCCTATGACAAGCGAACCAAGGGCTTCGTGTGATCTCTCAGTGAATCCTGGTGCAGCCATTCCTGAGATGCCTGATGGAGCTGGGCTCGTTATCAGCTGTGGAAATGATCCTTGTTTTGTCTGGCCAGGGGCTTGATTCCTTCAATAATTGATGTTCCAGGTTGAAAGCAAAGCTGTGTGCAGCACCCCTTCCCTGGCTGCCTCTGCCAGCTGCTCAGCACAGTCCAGCCTGAGAGCCCCTGGCAATGAGGGAGGCTCATTGTAAATATTGACTTATTTATTTATTTTTCCTACACTTAGAGCAAGGATGTCTTTAAAAAACACCACGCTGGTCGTATAAAAGATGGCAGAGGCAGGAAGAGGCAGTAATTCCATGTAATCTGCATAGTCAGAGTGGGGAAATGGCAGAGTGTTTGCAGGCCTCTAATAGGGATTGTAAACAGGCAGTTTATGGTGCTCTGCTGGAGAACAGCTCCCATCAATTACACCCAGGGCAATTCCTTTGTTTTCATTCTGAAGTTTTATGTTTAGTGATTAAATCAGAGCGGGAGGATGGCGCTGTGGGTACCAAGCAGGGATTACAGGGAGGGGGCACCAGAGTCTCTGTGCTCTGCTGTCACCCGCAGGTCACAGCACGGGGATGGGTCACCTCCCCTGGGACAGCCAGGAGCTCCTGCCCTGCTCCCACCTCGGGGTGTTCAGCCACAGCTTTTGAATCATTTCCCACAGGGATTTGCTGGGCCAGCATCTCTGAGGAGCTCCCAGGTGCAATGTCCCTGCGGGCAGGTGGCTCTTGCTGGCCAAATCCCCTGTTAAAAGAAAAGTCACCATTTAAGGAGAAATACACTATTTAAGGAAAAACTCCATTTAAGGAATGGAGTCACTATTTGAGGAGGCGAAGGGGAGACGTGCACATCTTAGGGGTGATGATCATTAGTTTCTAATTTATTGATCAGGTTATATACTTTTATAATAGTGTTAATAAGCTCATACATATTTTGTAACTTAAACATTCTATTCGTTAAGTTAAACATCAACTCTTCTTCATTTTTGCAGTCTTGCATTCTACTTTCTTACGTCTCTCTAACTCTTTGTTATTACATTTAAAAATGTCCAAAGACACAGTATTTTCACAAGTGCAAGAACTCAGATCAGAAAGCTAAACACAGTACTTTCCAGCTTCTAATAATTAACATTCCCACAATCCCGCTCATAATCATGGCAAGCCAAAACCACCGAGAACAAGAGTCCATCACCCACAAAGGAGTCTTTGCTACAACAGCAATTCTGGCTCAACTATTTGTCCTCCCAGCCTTCTCAGCCTCAGAATTTTTTTACATCGCATTCTGTCGCAGACATCTCTTCATTAAAATCCTTTCATTAGGATTTTTCCAGCTGAAGCTGAGAAGTTTCAGCAACAAGATGTAAACAATAGTTATCTGCTGCTGTGGAATGTAACAGGTCCAGCTGTGATTGGCCCATCTTGGATGTTTATAATTAATGGCCAATCGAGGATGGAGCTATCTCAGACAAAGTCCAAGAGAGCTGCTTTGTTGTTCATTCTATTCTATTCTTAGATTAGCTAGCCTCTGAGGAACCTCTTTCCTTTCTATTTCTTTTTAGTATAGTTATAATATATATATATATTAAAAAAAAATAATAAATCAAGCCTTCTGATCATAGAGTCAACATTCTCATCTCTCCTTCATCCTGAAAACCCTTGTGACCACGGTCACAGCATTCAAAGCCACCCTCATCCCCACTCTCATCCTCATCACATGATGAGGGAACCAGCCAGGCAGGCTCTGCTGTGCCCATGTCAGTTCCCAGCTGCTGTTCTGGGGCTTTGGAGCTGCTGACAAAGGTGCTGTGTGCTGGGACACCACTTTGGTCCCTGTTGGAGCCTATTGGTGCCCTGAATTCCCACCCGGAATAACCCAAACCACATCACTGCCCGAGCAGCAGAGCTGCTTCTCTTGCCACACCAAACCCCCAAAATCTGCTCTGAGCTGCACTGCAGTGAGCAGGCGCCTCCCCTTGGCTTCATTTTGGAGGATTTGCTCTCTTTGTGTTCAGGCCATGCTGAAGCCTTGAGCAGTTCAGTGAACTGATGTCAGGGCTCAGTTAATCTGTTCTGGAGGGCCATGGTCAAGGCTAGACCTCCACAGCATTGATTCCCTCTCAGTTTTTGTGGTGATAAGCTCAATTTTTAATCAAAATAACACATTTAAGTGCAAACCCAGACTGTTCCATAGCAAAATATCCCCAACTGGATCTTGACTCAGCTGTGTCTTTAGATTTGCTGGGAAGCGGTGACCTCACCATTTCTGCAGTCAGAAAAACCCCAGAGGATGCTCGAGGGTGGTGCTTGATATCCCAGGAGTGATTCCAGCCTTGCTGCTGGAAATAATCCAGAGATAATGGGAGGAAAAGCGGGCTGGGAGCCTGTGCATTCTGTGTTTGGCTCCCTGGGCGGGTTCTGTTGGGCTTGGCACCACGAGAGATGAGCACCCAGAGCAGGCTGTGGGCAGGAGAGCTGCTGAGAGCAGCAGGGCTGGAGGCAGGCACCTGCCAACACACCAGAAAAAGGGATTTAGTTGTAAAGAGGACGGCAGGCAGGTGGGAGGAGCGGCTGTGAGGGAGCCTGCGTGGTCTGGGCTTTTCCTGGGCAGCTTTTGTGCCGCCTCCAGCCAGCTTTTGTCAGGGCTCCTCAGCACTGAGAGCTCCCTGGGGTGGTTTGTGTCCCACAAATCCCTTGGCAGCAGAGGCAGCCCTGGTGTGGCCCCAGTGCTCTCACAAAAATCTCTGGAACCAGGCTTGGGCTGGCGCCATGTCCTGCCCAGCAGAGCAGCCCCAGCTCCAGCCTGGCCCCTCTGGGAAACACATTCCAGCTCCAGGACAGCCTGGGGGCTCCTAATTCCATATAAAATTAAAATTAATGGATTTCTGTGGGAATGCTAATTATTAGAACCTGGAAAAGTACTGTGTTTAGCCTTCTGATCTGAGTTTTTGCACCTGCAAAAACACTATGTCCTTAGACATCTCTAAATGTGATAACAAAGAGTCAGAGAGACATGAAAAAGTAGAATACAAAACTGAAAGAATGAAGAAGAGTTGATGTTTAGCTTAACGAATAGAATGCTTAAGTTACAGAATATGCATGAGCTTATTAACACTATTATAAAAGTATGTAACCTGATCAATAAATTGGAGACTAATGATCATCAACCCCTAAAATGTGCACGTCTCTCCTTCACCTCCTCAAATAGTAGCCCCTCCTTAAATAGAGTATTTTTCCTTAAATAGTGTAATTCTCCTTAAATAGTGATTTTTTTTCTTTTAACAGATTTCATAAAAATGAATTCCATATCAAATGGGCAAAGTGTAGAGGTGGTTTTCCCCTCTTCTGCTCTCAGATCTCCCCAGCCCCTGCTCCTCTCCTCACTCAGCATCCCCCAACTCCCTCAGTTCCCGGGAATCTTGAAAATAAACTTGGAAGGGGAAAAAAAACACTAAATAGTCACGTAACAGGGATATCAAAATGATTGGTGAGGCTTCTCTTTTTTTTGCCTACCCTAGATGATTTTTGGATTTAACAAGAGTTAAAAAACATTTGAGGTCCAAGCATCTCAACTATGTGGGTTGGGAGCCTTCTGCCAGTAACAGGTGATGAGGGAATTGTTGTTTTGATAGCCTCTGTTCCCAGGAATGCACAGAGAGCTGCCTTCTCACCAGCTTCTCAAAGTTAATAAACTTGCTTGCTGTTTTTCCTCTCCAAGTTCCATTTTATGCTCCTAAGACAGCTCCAATTTGTACCTCTGAAGGAAGGCAAAGCATTCTTCAGCTGGGTTGTGTGTGTGTCCCCGGGACTGGAACCTCCCTGAGGAGCTCCTGAGGAGAAAACTCTCATTTTGTCTTTGAAATCAAAGGGATTATTCTGTAAGGGAAAAGTAAAATGCCATTAAGATGCTGATTTTGGAGATGATACAGAAATACCTTCAATATTTTCACTTTTTTTTTTTTTTTTTTTTTTTTGTCTCCTGGACAAGATGTCACTGTCTGATAATGTGGATTTTGGGAAGACCTATCCAAAATGAAATGATAACTTTGAATGCTGCTTATTTCAGTTTGTTTGGAGAGTGGAGCTGCCTTGATTCCTTATCTCAAAGCAGTGATTTAGAGATAACAGGAACTCCCTTGGCAGCCTTGTTCCCGTGGTTCCCACTCTCCCAAACTGAGGCAGCACTCAATTAACCCTTCTTTCTGTAGAAAATTTTATTTCTGTAGGAAATTTCTGCTCCAAAGGCAGCTGCAGTTGGATATTCCAGTCTGACAACTTATTTCTGCATTAAGGGGTTTGCTCAGAGGCTGCTTGGAGACCAGGAGGGGCTGGGCTGGCTGAGCTCTCATCCAGGGCTCTCACTGAGAGCTTTGCTGTCAGAAAAAAGCAAAATTGGACATGTAATGGTCCTTGCAGACCGCTTCTGTTGATGATGGACTGGTGATGCAGTTAGGAGAGAAGAACTGGACTTAGGGAATACCAACTCAAGTATTTTTTGCAGTTTTGAGTTATTTTACTCTCCCTAAAGCTGGCATCTTTTGAGGTTTATAATTTATTGCTTGGCTGCATGGGATAGCCCCTTGCTTTAATCTCCCAAAACACAGCACTGAAAATGTCACTTGGTGAAGGTGGAAATTGGCTTTAAATTGGTGAGTTTTAAGGTAGCTGATCCAGACAGTCTTTAGTAAAAGTCTCCCTAAAAGAGGATAAATTCTAATTTGTAGGAAATGCCAGGCTGGGAAGTTTCACTGCTTGTAGCTTTTCATTATGATAATGTTGCTCCTTGTTGGAATTAAGCTGCTCAGAATTTGTGGCTGTTTGTGTGTGGATGTTCTCTGAGAGCTGCTGCCTCAGGTGAGCGTTTCCCAATCCATCCCTGGATGGAAAGGGCAGAACAATAAACAGTGAGCCCTAATTAACACCCCCAGCCTTAATTCAGACTCGTCTCCAGCCTCCCCCTCTCCTGCCCTGGGGGTGATTTATCCTTGCATTATCCAGGTTTTCCAGGGCAATTCTGAGTTTCCTGAGGGTCAGACACAGAGTGAGGGGTGTGATGGTGCACTTAGTGGCTGGTGATTAAAAACATTTAATTACTTTTTTTTTTTTCCCCTGTGGAAAGCTGTGCTGTGATTCAAGGAACTTGTGGCTCAGCTGGGAATACCCATGTTTAGGGTGGATTGTTGCTTCCAAGGAGCTTTCAGTGGTGTCCCAGGTGTGCAGGGTCACCTGTGAATGTTAAAGGTACAATCCAGTCCCTCTAAATCAGGTTTTAAGCTGTGGCTTTAGGTTCTGCACAAAGATAAACTGGGAATGCTGCTTCCAGACCCAGTCAGAAAGGGATGGTGCTGCAGAGAGGGATTTCCATCTGTAATTCCAGCAGCACAGAAGCCTCTCCCTGTCTGCCCCACTCCTGCAGAGCTGTCCCACTGCTGGGTTATTGGGAATATGTGGGATGAGCACGAATTAGGGAGAATTTACAAAAAAACTCTGTGGAATAAACAGTATTTAAACTGCACAAGTTGTAGTTTGTGGCAGTGGGCTCTTCCTGAGTGAGCAGTGGGCTCTTCCTGAGTGACTCCAGCAGGAATCCCTGCTGGTGCTGCTGGAGTTGTGTTCCTTGGATGGGATGGATGTGACAGCCAGGACGTGGCTAGGGCACAGCTCACCCAAGGCCTGACAAGTACAAATGGCTGGGCTGGGCTGGGGAATTCTGTCTGTGCAGCTGCTGTGGCTTCCCTGGCCCAGGGAAATGAGATCTCTATCCAGGGAATGGGAATGAGAGCCCAGAGGGAGCACAGTGTGAAATCTGCCATTGTTTTCTCAGACAATTCATTTCTGGGGGCAGCCCAGACTGGATTTTGCCTGGAATTCAGAATGGGGAGAAAGCCCAGAGTGGATGTTGCCATTTGGCAAACACTCTGAGGGGCAGGGTGTGATTGTGGAGGCCTTGCTGATCCTTGTGGGTCCCTTCCAGCTGGGAGATTCTGTGATTCCCATTTACAGGCACAGTGTGCTCTGTGTGTGTCTCTGCTTTGTCAGGCACAGTGTGGGAATTGTGTGTGAGCCCAGCTCCAGCAGGGATCATTTCAGGTCTGAGCTGGACCAGGCTGTGCCAGAGGTGCTGTGAGAGTGAGGAGAGCTCAGTGGGAGCTGCCACAGGCGTGTGCCCACTGCCCTTCATCTCCCCCACCCTTCTTTTCAAAACCCCCTTTGTTGGTTTTGTTTTTTCCTTACACAAAAGGGAAAGTTATTGTTTATCTAAGAACTTAAAACCACCAAAAGAAAATCAACTCCCACAGCAGTGGCTTTTGTTTGTTTGTTTGTTTTTTGGGTTTTTTTTTTTTTTTTTTTGGTGCAGAAGAGTGGAATTTGAGCTTCTCTTGTACCTTGTTTTGCTGGCTGTGCTATTTCTACATTTTGCCTGCAATACCCACCCAGTGTAGGCGCTGTTTGGCTGCATTTTCCATCTGCTCTTTTCCTTGAGCAGCTCAAGGAGGGGCTGGATGTCGCAGAGCTCTGGGTGACAAGGTGGGGATTGCTCCCAGCTTGGACTCCATGTTCTCAGAGGTCTTTTCACAATTCTGTGATTTTTGTGCCCTGCCCCACTCCAGGCGTAACCAGAGAGCAGTGGGGTCACCCCAAGCTCCGCTCTCCTTTCTGCAGCCGAGCCTTTAGATTATTTTTAAGCTTCTCCACTCCTGTTTCAAAAGCTGAGGAGGTTTTGGCAGCATGAATTGATGTCAGCGTGGAGGGGAGCGGTGAATTCCCTGCTCCTGCCCTGGGGTCGCACCCATGGCAGCCCCAGGGCTGCGTCACCTCCAGCCTAACGAGTCCCCCATTAGTGCTGAGCTCCCCCAGCCCCTCCTGTGCCGAGGTGATTAAGAGAAGCCTGTTGCTGTCTGTCTGTGCTGCACGCTTCGTTAGCAGTGATTTATCTGGGAGCTGAGCAGAGCTGGCACTCTGCAGCACACCAGTGGGCACAGCTAAATGGGAGCTGATGGCTGAGGATGCTCCTGCTGCTCCTGCTGCTGCTCTTCGGGGTCCTGGTGCCTTTTTGGATTACCTAAAACAGGGGCCAGGCACAATGAAGGGAACAAAAAGCTGTTCTATTTATTGAATGTTTCTTGAACATGCCTTCAGGTGCATTTAGGGCAGCCCCAGGGGCTACACTCAAAAATGGACCATGGTGTTTTCACCCTTTTATAAGTTTGGTCCATTTGCATTTTGGGGGTGAATCTGCCAATTCCAGCTTCAGCTAATGAAGTCATTGACCCCAGGTTTGCTCCCCCAACTCACTTTTGTTCCCATCTCAGGGCCTGGGGCAGTGAGGTGTCCTTGACTGCCAGGCCTGGAGAGGAATTGCTGTGTCTGCCCCAAATGGGGAAGCAGCAGCTCACACTGAGTGTGGAGTTTGGAGTTACACACTAAAGAATTACAGAATTACAAATAGATGGAAAATAGAAAAGCTGAAGCCCTAAGGCATCAGTCCTAGGTGTGTCCTGCAGGTTTTCCTTCAGAATATTCACAAAACGGAGACGTCACGTAGTGCAAATTTATCTTACAAAGTATTTTTCATGTTCCAAATGCATCCATAGATAAATCAGCCTCAGGATTTTAATTTCTATTTTGCTTTTACAGAAATACTAATCATGAAACATCCAAGCAAAATGACTCACGCAGCCGCGCCCACAAATGCAGAAAAACTCACCACAAATATTTCTACTCCACACTTTTTTCCCCTCCTACCTGCCTGCAGTCAGAGCTCAGAGTCAAGTTTCTTTGGCAGAATCCAATTAGGAGCAAAGGTGCCTTTCAGAAGAATTTGCAATGGCTGCATTGCCAGAAATGAAGTTAAAAAGACATCTGCACACGTGTGGTGGCACTGGGGCTTCTAATGGGCTGCACTTCCAGACTGAAGCTCAGCAATCTCATTTTCATCTCAAAAAAATAACTTGTGTACTGCTGGAACTGCCTCTGCTCGCTTCTGGAAATGAAATATTAAACTTTGTGAGTTTTCAGGCCTTCAGCAGCAGCACAAGCTCCCCTGGGATTTGGTAGTCAGGAAACATTTAGGAATGGGAAGGATCTTTTCAATTATCCACCTTTTGCTTGTGCACAAATGTTGCTTTTTCCTAAAGCTGCTGCCATAAAAAGTCAATGTGTTTGAACAGTTCTTGCAGAGCTCTGAACAAAGGCCCTGCTGATGTGAGCAGCAGAAATATTTACAGGGAAACATTCTGAGAATTGGACTCATTCACATGTGAAATAGGGAACTAGCACGAGAAATGGAATTGCAGCCCTGCCTTGAGAGCCACCATCATTTAACCCTAGGAAAATATTTGCAGTGGTAATCATCTCATTTACTCTTCAGGGCTGCTGATGCCCAGACAGGCATCGTTTCTCTTTGGGGGAACTTTCTGTCCTGCATTGCCCTGTGCACACGTCAGGGAGTGCAAACTTTGCTCTGGAGCACGGGCACGACCCTCTGCTTGTCCTCTGGAGCAGCTGCTGAATTACTGAACATAATAACGGAAAACTTTCAGATTTTTCATTGGACTTAAAATGTATTTATTGCCCAGAGCAGCTGTAACTGCCCCAGATCCCTGGCAGTGCCCAAGGCCAGGCTGGACAGGGTTTGGAGCAGCCTGGGACAGTGGGAGGTGGCCCTGCCCATGGAACTGGGTGGGATTTAAGGTCCCTTCCAACCCAAACCCTTCCACAATTCTGTGTTTTCAGCATAGCTTTTATTTTTGGCTGAAATTGAGGTCCAGTGATTGTGTCAAAACTCGATGAGAGGAAGGACAGAGCCTGCTTCTTTTAATAACTTTGTAAGCTAGAAACTAATTTACCTTAGTAACTTTGAAATGCTTGGTATCAGTGTTTAAAATGCTGAGAGAAGCATTATTTCCTGAGTGGAAAAATAAATAAAATTGTTGTATTTGCAGGGAGCCCTGACGAAGGCAGAAATGATGTATTTCAGTCTATGTTTTTAGAAGGTTAATTTATTATCCTATATTAAGGAATGCAGAAAAGATATTTACGGAATGCTAAAAAGATAATAATGAAAATTTGTGATTTTTTTAGAGTCTTGATACAGCTTGGCCTTAATTGGCCAGTGAGTTAAAATAATTTACACTGGAAACGAATTTAACAATTACTTTTGGGTAAACAATTTCTAAACACGTTTTACATGAGCAAAACACAGGAGAAGCAAATGAGATAAGAATTGTTGGGTTGTTTGTTTTTTTTTTCCTGAGGCCTCTCACCTTCCCAGAGGAAAACTCCTGGGCAAAGGAATTTTTTTCAGAGAATGTGAATGCCACATAAAATGGGTTTGCAAACCCTCCCAGTAAGCAGAACTTTCCCCAGATGGATGCTGGGTCAGGGCAGCTGTGGCAAGAGCTGAAGTTACAGTGAGGAGGGGCAAGAAATTCGAGACTATCCAGGATTTTTTTTTTAATTTATGGAAAAGTAGGGAATTTTTTGTTGGTGCTCCCCCCATGCTCCTGGCAGTAGGTTAAGCTGATAAGTTGCTTATCAACCCCTTGTGTTTTTAATGAGGTATCAAAGTCTGTGAGTGATTGCTCTGCTTATTACGGGGAGAGGGGAGAATAATTGTAAAGCATCTCCGGGCAGGGTGAGGAAGAGAAACTTCGTAGGGCTTAATTTGTGAGAGAAACACTGATGGGGATGATTAGTGGGAAAACAAAAACAGAGAAGAATTTCAGCAGCTGCTGAAATTCAAGATTTATCTCAAATTTCACTTAAATTGGTGTAAAATTAGCAGAACTCTCTCGTGTAGCTGCTGTTATATTAAGAGAATTGGTGCTTGGAGGAAAATTAATATTTTTCCACAGTTCAAGACTTTAGGGTAAAAAAAAACCAAACAACATTTCTGGAGTTCACTATCAACAGTGTAACTGCTTCACCATGTCAATCAATATAGACATTTTCCTTCCAGAAATTAATAATTAATACTCTAATCATTGCCTTAAATAGTTCTTAGTATTCATTGATTGGCCATTCCTGCTGCCCCCAGCACACCCCATCGGTCTGTGTGAGAACAGATGAATTTCTGCAATTAATCTCTCCCTGCTTCAAAGCTGCATCTTCAGATCAGAGGCTAAAGATTCTCAACCTTCCCAGTGCATTGAACCTGACTTTATTAAAAGAATTCTCCCAAGTTTAGCTCACAAAAGCAGGCAGAGCCCTCTCTTGTTATTACCCATGCAGTTTGTCTTGTAAGCACGAAGGCCCCTGAACTTCCAGTCTTCACTGAGATGAATAAATTATAAGAACGTGTGTCTGGCCTGATTTATTTATTTTTAATATTTAAATGCCTGCTCTGGAGTGGTTCCTTTCATAAATGAAGGCGTTTTTTCCTCCTTGAGTTGCTCAGAGGGGGATGGTGGGAGTTTGCAGGGATCAGCTGAGAAAGTCTCAAATTGCTCTCAAATTCTAATTATTTACGGGTTGTCATAGGGGGTGAGGGGAAGATCAGGTTTTTTTTACCTGGAGATGTTTTATGGTGGATTTTTAAACAGAGTTTTAGAGCAGTGAGGATGGAGGTGGAATGGGAAAATGTCCCTTTCCTTGAGCAGTGTGGGAAGCTTTCCTGCAAAGTGTTGCCGGATGATGTTTGCACAGAAAAGTTACAGAGTAGAAAATTACTCCAATTTTCATTTTAATCTACAGAGTTCACTAATTACACCCCAGAGAGGCAGGGAGTGAATCTCCTGAGGGTAAGAGACAGCAGAAATTTCACAGCTCCAGGTTACAACTCCCAATCCTCACCTGCCACCCAGACGCCTGAAACGGTCACGAATCACTGCTGGGAACGATTTGAAAGTCAACATTTACCTGTGAGATTGGTGTCTCGGTGCAATACAGCATTTACCAAAGCTCCTTTGTTGATCCTCAGATCCATCTCTCCCGGAAAGGAAGAACAAGCTGTCAGCAGCAGCAGCAGCCCTCAATGTCCTTGCAATGTGTTTTGTGTTACAGATTGAAGCTGGCCTGAGGTTGCCAAGGACCCCTGCTCTGCTCTGAGGTTCCTGGGCTGTGCCTGCCCCTGGAGCTGAAGATGAGGTTGCTATGGGAGCTGCTGGTGCTGCACTCGGTCATGCTGTGCCTGGCAGGTGAGGTGTCCCCGTCGCCCCTTGGAGCTCAAACACCACCCCTGCTTCTCCCTCCAGTGCCAGACAGCCCATGGCTCATGTGCCGGGGATGAAATGCCCAAATTCATCCCTGCTCGTGGCCCTCGTTACTGAGCTCATCAAGGTGAAATTCATTTTCCTCTTGGGCCGTGTCTCCCAGCCCAAGCACAACTTCTCTGAGGTCTGCTCTGCCCCTTTCCTCTTCAAAGCTGCTGCTGGTGGAAGTTGTTTTCCCTCACTCTGTGTTAAGCCTTCCCTGCTCAATTAAACCTTGGTGGAGTGGAGCTTTAAATCCCATTAAAGTGCTGTTGTGTTACAGCTGAGCCCTCGCTCCATTTAACAAATAATTAGAATAACATATTCCAGCCCTACAACCGTCTCCTGCAAGTGCCCTTGTTTAACCTTTTCAGCCCAAGCTGCAACGTTCAGAGCGTTCCTGGAGAAATTCCCAGAGATTTTTGAGGGATGTGCTTTTTTCCTGGAGCTGGACCAGCTCTTTGAGAAGGTTGTGGGTTTGCAGAGGCTCAGCAAAGCTGCTTCCAAAGCCCTGCCTGCTCGCTGGTTGTTGTAGGATCGCCTGTCCTGGAGCACTCCAGGACTGTCCTGAGTCTTCCTCTCTCTGCCATATCCTTGATTAATTCCTCCTCACAGTGCCATGATGGTTCTCTCCCATGTGTTTTGTTCTGAGGGAGGGTGTCAGGCTTTAATTAATGTTTGTGTCACCCTGGTGTTAGCCTGGATTGCTCTAATTTACCTGCTGCTCTCTCAGACTGTTTTGCTGCTTTATTTATTAACTTGATTTCTCCCCTTTTCTTTGTGCTCACTGTCAGGTTACTTTTCCAGCATTTTAGATAATAACAAAGTACTTAGAGCAGTGCTCATTTTTTTCTGCTTAGCTCTACTGAACACAAAGGCACTTTTCTTCCGGTACTTAGGGGTACCTATTTTTGAAATTTGGTTCCAAGTCTTCCTAAATGTGCTTTGACAGTTTCTGAGCTGGCAGAAAATTGGATGCAGAGAGGTTCTGCAATGCAGAGCCCCCACGTGTTTTGGGAATTGCAACCCCAGGGGAGCTGGGCTGGGGGAACACAGCGAGGATGAGCCTTTATTTCAAGCAAATAAGTGAAAGAGTGGGAAAACAAAAGCATGGAAAATATTTTCACTGTAATTTCTCCACTTGAAATACCTATTGCAAACTGCTTTAGTGGCAGCAAAATAAAGTTTCAGGGGGATGTGTTTGGGAGGCTTGCTTTTATCAAAAAGATCAGCGTTTAATGAAAATGCATCTCTCCAGAACTGGCTTTCCCCCCATTATTCTGCAGCAGCATTTCCCCTCCTCTTTGCAGTGCACTGAATTTCCCCAGGCCTCAGATTCTCTGTCCTGCTCAGGGAGATTTGGCAGATATGTGGGAGAGGAGTGCCAGAAGTTTTGTGTGAGTTCTAGAAGAGGTGCTGAGTGAGGAAATGGTTCCATTTTGCTGCAGGACGTGCTCTGGGCCGGCTTCTTTGGGCAGGTTTTAAATCTGGAATTTTCTGTGGCTGCCTGCAGCATTGTCTGAGCTGGCTGGAGGTAGGGAAGTGCTGGTGCTGGGGGAATTCTGGTGTTGCCATGGGCAGGGCTCCCTCATTTGGGCTCTTTTTAAGGGATGCACTTGGATTGCTTCCCAGAGCCGTGGGAGTGTTTTGTGTCGTGCTCTGGTGTTATGAACACAGGCACAGGTGGCTGTTAAATATTCTGAAGTTAAGGGGGAGATTTGTGTTCTCATGTTGAGCAAACCATTTTCCACCCTTGAGGAAAAAAAATATTAATAACTGAGTTATAAAATAGTAGAAAAAATAGTCTGCAGAAAGTTGTCTACCAAGCCTCCACAGTGCCTTGAGGACCCTTAAGTGACTGGGAAAGTTAAGCTCAATTCTTACACCTGGAAATGGAATACTTGGGTTTAGTTCAGTCAGGCACAGCCCAGGTGTCATCCTGGCCATTGGTTTCAGCTGCAGAGAGCAGCAGGGCTGGTGAAGGGTGAGGTTTTGGGGCTATGAAAAACACATTCACTCTCCTGTGAAAATATAAAAGTTTTAATAAAGGACAATGGGAGACAAGGACCACAGAGCAAAGGTTATTGTGTCAGCCAAGAGCACCCTGTTATCTTCAGGGATACCCCTTAAATAACTTTTATTAATTACATTGATTATTATTATATTAATCAGCTCTTTGCATATTCATAGACCCTTATGCAGAGGAAACTTTTCCCCAAAGTAGTTTGCATGTTCCAAGAACTGTTTAGCATGGCTCCTCCTTGGATCCACCTTTCTCGAGCATGAGTATTCCTTGGTTGTGGTTTTAGTCCTTTTTTACCATCACCTTCAGTTTTTGGCCCACACTGCCTTCAGAGGGTGAGTGCTGATGGTTGGCAGATCTGTCCAGGTGTGCTCATCCTGTGTGCATTGGGTGTTATCCATCCCAGCAGACAGTTTAACACAGCACTCTAATATCAGCTCTTTCACTAAGCTTAATTACCAACAGAAATAAAAACTCTATAACAAAGTTACTTCACCGCCACACATATAAAATCCATTTTAATATTTGCAAAAAGCCAGTATTATAATATGTATGTATGACAGGCTGTTGCCCCAACAAACCCCTCTGGAGCTGAGTGGTGCCACCATCCCCAGGAGCAGCATCCCCAGAGCTTCTCTGGGGCTCCAGCACTGCCACCAGCTCCTTGGGCCATGCTGGATCTGTGAGAAACAAAGAGCACTCTTTGCAGTGTTTAAAAGTTTATTAAGGGATAAAAGGGATAAAATCCAGTGCTGGGTGCTTGGCTGTCTGCCAGAAGCACGCGGTTAACAATGTCCATGTTGGGGTTCATTGTCCAATTGCAGCTCCAGGTGATGCAGTCCCACCCTCCCAGTTTGCTCTCCTCAATTCTCTGTTTTCACAGTTTTTGGGCTGAAGCTGTCCTTGGTTCTGGGGCTGGACAAGGATTGTTCTGTGGGACTGAGCTGTGAGGAGAACTGCTGACACCTTTCTATGGAGTTCAGAATTCACACCAATGCAGTGCAGAGTCTGGGAAATACGAAAGCTGAAACTTGAGTGGAAACAAAAGGCATTGCATGGGTGGGCCAAGGGAGATGTGACATTGTGCGCCCACAATGCTCTGGACAAGTGTGAAAGGGAATTTTCTGTGTTTCTGTGACTTCTGTGCCATCCTCTGCCTCATTAACCTCCTGCAGCAGAGAGTTTCTGTGCTGAAGTTGTATTTGCATGTTAATGAGCTGCAGTGGCACAGCCACATTAATGTCTGAGTGTGCAGATGCATATTTTACAGTGGGATTTAACCATTCCCCTTCTGACTGTGCTCTGGGTTAAGCCCAGTTTAGCCCCACCCAGCTTCCACTCAGCTCCCTCCCACCCAGTGCAATGGGGAGAAGAATCAAAATTAAAACTTGTAGGTTGAGATAGGAGCCATTTAATAATTGAAATAAAATAAAATGATAAATATAATAATATAATAGAAAAATAATATAGTAAATAATAAAATTAAGTAAATAATAGTATTATTTACTTAATAATAATACTAGTATATAATAATATAAAGTAAAAAAACCAAGTGATGCACAAAAAATTGTTCAACACCCACTGACCTATGGCAGATCCTGCCCTGAATCCTGACCAGCCCCTTCCAGCTGCAATCACCACATAAATACAGGAGCTTTAAGAGATTAATTTGTCCTGGAGCTCTTGGTTTGGTTTTGTTGTTTTGTTTTGGTTTAGTTTGGGTTTTTTGTTTTGTTTCACTTTGAGTTTTTTTGTTTGGTTATTTGTTGGGCTTTTGTTGGTTGGTTGGTTGGTTTGGTTGTTTCTTTTTTTGTTGTAGTTGTTGTTGGTTTTTTGGGGATTTTTAGTGGTGGTTTGGGGTTTTTCCCCAAAACTTTTTTTAACAGGAAAACATTCTCAGAAATGCCTGTCCAGGCATCCTCTGTCCTTTGATCTCGTGCTGGTCCAGCACAGCAATCCCCCAGCAGTGGTTCAGAGCAGAGTGTTTAGAGCACAGCTGTGCAACCCAGGGGAGGGAAAAAATGCAATATAGAGTGAAATGTTTTCCACTGTGAGGCAAAAGCCCCCATAATTTCTATCAATACATTCCAATGAAACTGGGCACCCAGCTCTGTTAAAAATCAAACCTCAAAATTCACAGAGAGATGAGGATTTGAATTCATGCTCTTCTCCAAGCAGCTGCAGGTTTCATACCAGAGAAATTCAGCTAATTTCGTGTCTGAATATAAATAATTAAAGCTGGGAGCCCTGTTGTACATATTAAATTATGGTCTCCTCTAAACGAGGCCGCAGTTCAATTTGTTCACTGTGGTTTTTTTTCCTTGTGCTGTGCATCTCCCTCTGCACTTTGATGTGAGCAGGAAGCCGGGAAATGATTCATCTGCTGCGGCCCCATAATTAATTAATTAATATTTTGGTCAGTTCTGCAGCACTTTGCATTTCTGGAGCCAGCTGCTTAATTAATGTTTGCACAGCAGAGGAGGCAGGGAGTGACTCCTGGTACTCCTCAAACACCACCCAGGCCTGGGCACCACTGGAGGAGGGTTTGCAAATCAGATCTGCCTTGCCTTAATACCATGAGTGGGGGTTTTTATTATTATTTAGTGGCTTTTCATGTTCATTTCCAATGCTCATTTCCAACTCCTGTGTTTGGAAATCCCTCAGAAGAGGTGTGGCCCCCCAGCAGCATCATCCTGCAGGCAGGTTTTGGGTGAGCCGGTCCTGGATCCGCCTCTCCTGACCGGGATGAGAATGGTTAAAGCTCAGCTGGACAAAAATTCCTTTAAATTGAAGCTAATGCCTCAGGTTTTAGCTTTAATATTTTCAGATTCTGTGCTGCTTTAGTGTGTGGGTCTGGGATTCATATCAGGGGATGCTGAGCTCTGTGCACGGAGCAGGGAGACAAAACAATTCCTGCTCCAGCTGGGCACCAAGGACAAATGATCCCAATCTCAGCCCAGGAGCACAAACCCCGTGGGCTGCAGAGAGAAAAACAAGCAGGGTGGGACTGCAGGGGCTAAAGCTGGAATGGGACACTGAACTGCAAGGTGCAAATGGAGCAGAACTGATCCCAGGGACAGAGCCCGTGCCCGGCCGTGCATTTTGGGGCCATTTTGGTTCATCTTGGGTGCAGCCCTGGCTGGGTTCTGGTGCTGCCCAAGGTGCATCCATGGAGGAGATCCTTTGGATCAATCCCTATTTTGTTATTTAATTCCAATCCAGCCTCTGCTTTAGGGCAGCCTGCCCAAGGCAGCAAAGCCAGAAGATTTCAGCTGCCCAGGTGGGGCTCTACAGCATCTCTCAGCTGGACAGAGGTGGAAAGGAGAGCTAAGAAAATGTAATTTATGCTTTTTTAGGGATTAAGTGGCAAGTTTGTCTGTGATTGCAGAGGATTTGAGTCAGCCTCACGAGAAGTCTGTACCCAGTTCCCTCCCTGATCTGCCAGCAGCAAAGCCCTTGCTGGATGTGACCTGATTGATTTAGGCCATCATTTCCCAAATTAGGAAACCAGAGGCCATATCAATGCCATCTCCTCATTTTTATACACAGATGATTAGGTATATGATGTTTTTCTCTGTTTAACTCTCAAGTCCATCTGGGCAAATTTAATTGCCTCTTTCTCAAAAGTTAAGAAGGTGAGATGGTGCACTTTAAATAAACCAGGGAGCAGACAGGCATTTTTCTAAGCAGATGTTCCAACTCTCTGGCTGTGTATTGATCCCCTGTGTGTTTTATGTGATGCCCCTTTTCAATTTAGCTCCTTTGCATTTGAATTAGTGTGTAGGTATTGAAATTAAATCTCATTTAGGGACTTACAGAAATACCTACTTTACCACGCATCCATCAAATTAGGGAGGATATGGACCCAAACTGATTATTTATTGCCAGTAAAAACGGGTTTTATGGCAAAATTGGAGGTGATTAGTGGGGTGTTTTATAGGTAAAATACTGTGTGATTCTTAGACAACCTAAATATTATTGGAAAGGGGTTTAGTTTTGAAAAGCTTGAGTGGCAATGGAGAAAGAACAAGAGGTGAGGGCTGTGGTGCATTGGGAATCCTGCTGGGAGCTCTGTTGGGTGCTGGGCAAAGCCTGGCTTAGCTAGTCAAAAACCTGTCTGGGTGGGCATTCCCTCCCTGCCTGGGGAGAAGTGAGGCTCCTCACAACCCCGTAGGGTAGGGTAAAATTAATTATAGGGTAAAATAATTCTAATTTTTGGTGTTTTGTAGGGTAAAAATGTAATTATAAATTATTATAATAAATAATATAGTAAATACTAATACAAAGTAAATAATAGTATTATTTACTTTATAATAATACTGGTAAATAATTATATAAAGTAAAAAAAACAAGTGGTGCACCATAAAATTGTTCAACATTGAGCCATGGCAGATCCTGCCCTGAATCCTGACCAGACCCTTCCAGCTACAAGCACCACATAAATACAGGAGCTTTAAGAGATTCATTTGTCCTGGAGCTCTTGGTTTGGTAAACACTATATCAACATTATATTATATATTATTGTACTATTATATGTAAACATTACTTATATAGAAACATTATATATAAATAATATATTATATATAAATGCTATATGATATAGAACACCATATTATTTATGATAATAGTTTTGTATATCAACATAATTATATTAAAATGATATTTTATATAAATAAATTATATTATTTATAAATATTATATATAAACACTATATTTATGATAATATTATTTTATTTTAAATTCTATTTTACCCCATCTCCCAAAAATTCCTGTTCCCTCCTTCTTTGCCACAAGGGCTGCAGTTTTTGCAGGGTTGGGGCCCTTAAACAGAGCAGATGCTGCTGAATTTTTGCACTTCATGTTCCAAGTCAGTCCGTGGCAAATCAGTGGCTGATCCTGATAAGTTCCTGTGATGAACAGAGCTCAGGATGCTGCAGTTCAGCTCGGCATTGTTTGATGCTGCTTTATTGAAGCATTTGTCAAATGCTGTGCTCTGAAATTAAGGATATACTGCTGCCAGGCTGCACTGACTCATTTTTGCAAGTTTTAGGAAATATTTCCTGTGTATTGCAATGAACAAGCAAAATTTTCCTGTTGTCCCTTCAGTGCTTCGGCCTGGTTTTCCCGATGTGTTTGGATTTTTTATTTTGCAGTAAAGTACACATATTCTGCTTCATAAATCAAGCTAAGGCAGCATTGTTAAATAGTCCGTATCATATTAATTCCTCTGTGAAGCAAGGCAAGCATTACAACCATTTATAATCAACTACTGGAGAAGCTGCTAATGAATGAGACAGGTAACTAATTAGCCAGCCAGCAGTCAGCATCTCCAGCTGAAGCTGGTGACTTTAAACTTCATTAAACTTCCCAGGTGTCGGGGAAAGTATGAAAAATACAGCTATCTTAATAGGTTGATGTGTCTTAATTCCAATTTTCTGAGTTGAAATGGCTGGAGATTGCATCTGTTTTAAGGGATGTTGTCATTTATAAAGATTCCCGTGGCTGTCTGGCACAGCTGAAAAGAAAATTAGCAGTTTGTGTGGGAAAGTTTTGAGTTTGTCCAGTGCATGTTGGGAACTCAGCATGAACTCAGATGTGGCTGAAATTCCTCCCATCCCAATAATTTGTGCTTTTGTTAATTTGTACCTTTTCAATTTGTACATTCTGCCTTGCCCTTAATACTTTGGGTGGGTTTTTTTCTGATTATTTAGGGGATGGTTTTTATGTTCATTTCCACTTCCTGTATTTGGAATCTGCAAAATAGATCCCTGACAGAATTCTGAATATGACCATTGCTTTTATTTGTGAAATAGGGATAATGCAATGGATGGTCAGCGAGACTTGGAAGAAAATCGATGATTTGTGCCCTTCCAGCTTAGATGATGCCATGGGAAAATTGCTTCCAAATTCTCTGTGGCAAGTAACTTAAATAGGGTCATGGATTGCCAGCAAATGTAATGTACATCTGCCAAACACTGCATTTTCTTCCTTACAACACTGAAATAACATGGGGTGTGCTCTGAAGCCTGTGTTCTCTTTTTCCTCAGTGAGAAGCACAACTCATTGCTAAATAATCTGCATAGAATTTCCCAGGATTTATTCATACTGACTTGGTTTTATTAAGTGTCACAGTTGCATTTATTGACCTCTGCTGCATTCCTGAGCAGACTTGGATGCTCTCTTTTCTTTTTTTGGGAATTTGTTGGTGCATGAGGACGGACTATGGAATTTATCCCCTAATGAAAGGCGAGGGAGAGATGCCATCAGTCAGTGGGAGGAGAGAGAACCCAGTGCTTTCCCATGTAAATTATGTGAGTTCTGGAAGGGAGCCAGGCATTCATTTTGTTAAAATGGGGTTTGATAATTGAAACTAATTTAACATCGACCCCATTAAGTTGCATTTTATTGCTCATTTAATCCGCCTGTCTCACGAACTCCCAGGACTCATTTTATTGCTCATTTAATCTGCCTGTCTCACGAGCTCCCAGGACTGGGAAGTGGCTTTGGGATGGTTTTGGTTCATCAAAGCTGCAGCCACTGCTGCAGTGAGTGCTGAGATTGTCCTGTGGGGTCAGCGCTGCTGTGGGGGGTTCAGCTTTGGGCAGGTCTTGTGGGAAGATGCTTTGTCTGGAAAGCAGCTCATGGATGGTCCCTCGTCACCCCTGTGGCCTGGCAGAGCCTTTCCCTGCAGGGTCCTGCATCCATCCCTTGGGCTGCTGGGACAGCCTTATCACACCTGAGAAATCATCCCAGTCCTCCACCAGTGCAGCTCAAAAATCACTGATGGGTTGGGTTGGAAGGGACTTTAAAAATCCCACCCAGAGCCACCCCTGCCATGGCAGGGACACCTCCCACTGTCCCAGGTGCTCCAGCCCCAGTGTCCAACCTGGCCTTGGGCACTGCCAGGGATCCTGGGGCAGCAGTTTAGAGCATATTTATTGTTATAGAGCACATTTATTGACTTCTGTCAAAAATCTCCATTTAAATCAGCCAAGGAGCTGGATCCATGAGTTTTTCATTACTGGGATTCCCATCTTCTCCTGCCCTGCTTCTGCTTTCCTCTGTCTCACTGTTGTCTCTCTATTTCACCGCTGCTGCCCATGACTCATTAAATAATCTCATAATTGGTTCTCAGCCTCTGGGTGCTAATTGCAGCGAGGCCCTGGGCGATGCTGCACACCCAGAGCTTCATTTATCCCCAAGCAGGGAGCAGGAGGAGGTGCAGGGACAAGGAGGAGCAGCCGTGGGGGGTGTTTGTTTGCAAACCCCTTCTCCTGGGGCTGCTGCTGTGGGATGGGGAATTGCTGGGGCTCTCCCCTTGGGAGGAGGCAGCAGGAGAGGAGCTGTAAGAGTGTGCCTGGCTTGCATCAGGGGTCCGGGGACAGGAGCTGCTCCTGGGAATGCTGCAATCCCAACCAGAAGGGCAGGGCAGGGGAAAAGTGCAGCTTAAACCACTCCAGGAATTTGTCCTTGGTGCCCAGCTGGAGCAGGAATTGTTTTGTCTCCCTGCTCTGTGCAGAGCTCACCATCCCATAATATGAATCCCAGACTCACACACTAAAGCAGCGCAGAACCTGAAAAATAGAAAAGGTAAAACCTGAGGCATCATTCCCACCATCCAACTCCCATCGCTGGGCACACATTCCCCACGGGCAGAGGTCCTTCAGCACTCTTGGGCACTTTGGGAAGGTCAGGAACTGCCCAGCCAAACTGAGTGAAAGCACAGGAGATGGGAATCTGACCTGGGACTTGAGCAGGAGAAATCTCCACCTTAACCTTGGGATACTGGGAATTATTCCTGGAATAAGAATGTTTCTGGAACAACCATATCCCTGCAATAATGGTCTGAATGCTGGGTTCCTCCTTTCCTCCTTGGTTTTTTGGGGGGGGGGGGGGGGGTTTGGTGGGTTTTGTTTGTTTGTTTGTTTGTTTGGGGGTTTTTTTGTTGTTTTTTTGTGGGGGTTTTTGTGTGTTTTGTTTGTGGGAATTTTTGTTTGTTTGTTTGGGGTTTTTTTGTGGGTTTTTTGGGGTTTTTTTTTTTTTTTTGGGTTTTTGGGGGTTTTTTTCCTGCGCAGTATTGACTCAAACTTCTCAAAAACCCTCACCCAATTTCAGCTTGCTCCCACACAGAAACTCAGCGTTTGAAGCCCGGGTGTGGCTGTGCTGGTTGGCACCGCGTGCCCGTGGCGTGGGTTTTCCTGGGGTGTGCAGTGAAACGCGGCTGTCGGAGCCGAGCGCGATGGATGTGTGCGAGCTGTTACCCCGTGAGCCCCGGCACTGCGCAGTCAGCGCTGCCACTCACGCCTCCTGCAAGGTGCTGCGTTCTCCCAGAACCCTTCAAACCTCTTTTGTTGTGACTTTCTCTAACGTGGCATCCAATTACCGATAAAACTTCACCGCCCCTTCTTATTTTTTAAGTGGAGGCAATCTCTGCCGTTCTACTGCTGTCTTCTGGAAGTGTTTAGGGGATGCATGGAAATGCAGAAGTTAGCAAGGGGTTTGGCATTCAGGAGATGTCATAACAGCTTCTGGTGGTTTTTTAAAGCTCATTTTTAAGGTGTGTCAGCTGACAAACGTGTCGGTCGTAATCAGCGAGGTGAGGGTTGACAGCAGGATAAATTCCAGCTGGAAAAACCCTTCCCATGCAGCGGTTTGTACCTGGGAGCTCCTCTGGCCGAGGAAAAGAGGCAAAATTTTGAGAAATGTAGAGGAAACAACACCAAATGTAGAGGAAACAACACCAAATTTAAAGGAAACAACACCAAATTTTCTAACCAAAGTTGCTCAGTGGTGCTGGAGGACACAGAAAAACCCCCACCCCTCACTGATGTATTTGTCCATTCCAATCATGGTTTTTTTGAGCAAGCGGGAGTTTAAAAACTCTTTCAGTTGTTCCCGGAGGCTTCAGGTCTCATGTAAATTCAGGAGTTACCGTGCAGCTGCCCACAGAGCATTTAAAATAAAAAGAAAAACGGATCAGTGTGAGTGCACAAATGTGTTGGCAGCCTTAAAGGAAAAGCAGCTTTGCTAAACCTCATAAATGTGTCACCAGTGACTCTGGAGATGTGGAATTCTCATCTCGAGCTATCCTCCATTATTAATGCAATCTAAAATATACAATAAGGGCTGCAAACAAATCCCATATACAGAGTTTAAGTGACAAAACCCCCTCCTCTGTGTGCAAAATTCTGCATTTCTTTTCAGTATCTATTTCAGTGTATAAAGTGCAAGGGCAATGCACCCCTTTCTTTATTAATATAATTTAAAATAGGCAGTAAAGGCTGCAAAACCCCTCTATATACAGAGTTTAAGAGACAAAAATCCTCCTCTGTGTTCACCAAATTTCTGCCTCTGGTGTGCATTTAATTTTTTAACAACTCTTCAATGTTTTGCAGGGTTTTTTTTCATGTAAGTTGAATTTAATTTTCTATAATAACAACACCTTGCTTTCCAGAAGGTGACCTCAATACTTGCTTGCTGTACAGGTGTAAACATTACATTCCTTTTCTTTGGAACATTATTTTTCATGCTTTTTACTCTGGATTGTTTTAGATGCCCAATGAGAACCCAGGAACCAGATTTAGATGACAAAATTCACTGTACAGTCAGAGAAAATGAGTGATTGGGACCCTTTATCAGGGATGGCACATGGACACTAATTATGGTCTCAGCTATTCTGTATATTAATCAATTCCAGTGATCTTGTTTGCAATTTTTACTCCTCCTGACAAGGAGCTGCTCAAAGAAGTAAATTGGCCATCAGTGTAATTTGCTTGTTGGACACAAAAGGCTCCCAGATTAACAGGCTTCTTCCCCCTGGAGAGATCTCCCTCATCCACTCTTGGCTTGTGCTAATTATTCCTTTGTCCCTTTTTGTTTTCTGAGGGGCTCAGGATGTGCAGGCAGCAGCTCCCAGTGTGCCCCAGCGCATCCCCTGCTTCTCTGGGCCCAGGCAGGAAAATAAGTCAGGATTTGTGACCAGAATCACCCCCTATTCCCAAGATCCAGCCTGGTTTGTTTGTTCCTGGCAGAAAAACAAAGGCAGTGTTTGAAAACTACTAATGAAATTTGGGAAATCAGGGAACAGAGCAGGGTGCCCGTGGCAAAGGGATCTTGATGAGATCTTCAAAACACCTCGTTTGATTAGTGCTGAAACCAGCCCCTCCCAGATCCAGCCCTGCCCCTTTGTTGTGCTACAGGTGGTTTGAAAACAATTTACAAAGAGGCTTTTTTGTCTTTTTCATGCTGTTAAAGCAAATTGGTATGTAATTAGATTTATATAGTGAATAATCTTATTTGCATATCCAATTAATTCTTCCTGTTTTAATTTGCTAGGGTTGGATTCACATTGGTAGTAAAAAAATAACACTTAAATTATCAAGCATTCAAATTTTCTTCTGCTGTTACTTGTTCAAGGTCTTCCATTAAAATTTGGTTCTGGGCATCATCTTCCTTTCAAAAGCTGTTAAATAACATGGAAAAAGGCCATAAAAAACCCAACCCACATGACTTGTGCTGTAAAAACATAGAAGGTCTCTTTAAGGTGGTCAGGGGGAATGCAGTGTGAATTTAGACTTTTCAAGCATCTTTTAATTACAGAATAGTTTGGGTGGGCCTCAGGTTTCAGCTTTCTATTTTTCAGATTCTGAGCTGCTTTAGTGTGTGGGTCTGGGTTCATATGATAGGATGGTGAGCTCTGTGCACAGAGCAGGGAGACAAAACAATTCCTGCTCCAGCTGGGCACCAAGGACAAATGATCCAAATCTCAGCCCAGGAGCACAAACCCCGTGGGCTGGAGAGAGAAAAACAAGCAGGGTGGGACTGCAGGGGCTAAAGCTGGAATGGGACACTGAACTGCAAGGTGCAAATGGAGCAGAACTGATCCCAGGGACAGAGCCCGTGCCCGGCCGTGCATTTTGGGGCCATTTTGGTTCATCTTGGGTGCAGCCCTGGCTGGGCTCTGGTGCTGCCCAAGGTGGATCCATGGAGGAGATGCTTTGGATAAATCCCTGCTTTACTCTGTAGCTCTGCCCAGTCTCTGCTCTAGGGCAGCCTGCACAGGGCATCCGGAAGGGACCTTAAGGAGGATCCAGTCCCATGGCAGGGACCCCTCCCACTGTCCCAGGTGCTCCCAGTCCTGTCCAGCCTGGCCTTGGGCACTGCCAGGGATCCAGGGGCAGCCACAGCTGCTCTGGGAATTCCATCCCAGCCCCTCCCCAGTCTCACAGCCAGGAATTCTTTCCCAGTGTCCCATCCATCCCTGATTTTGGGGATGGATTCTGCAGGGGCTGAATGGTTCATTCAGGAGGCTTTAGCAAAACGGTGCAAGGGAAAGGGAGATGGAGTGAAAATGGATGTTCTCATGTAGGTCCGTGGAGCTGCTTCAAAAGTGAGCAGAGGACACTGCAGAGTGAGAGGTTAAGAACTGAAAATTAAAACAGCAATGTCTTTAGGAGATGTAATAAACGAGGAAAATGCATTGCATAATTGTGTTGCAATGATTTGAAATAGGTCCTAAGGAAAATTGCTTTGAATCCTAATTAGCAACTAATGGTTATTAGCTAAATCTGCTGCCAGGGAAGAAATAAATAGGTGAAATAAATAGGAAGCTATTGCTTCTACCTGCAACCACTGCAGCTGTTGTCCCAATTTTGGGCTATTTTTACCTAAAAACTGAAGTGACTGCAGCAGATCCCGTGCAGGTCCCGGAGAGCACCTGGGCTGTGTTGCTGCTAGCCAGGATGAAACACAAATGAGGTGGCAATTGGTGGCAAAACAATTTCTGTGGATGGTTTTTATCTCCTGAGGAACAACTGCGCCGTTCTGTTGAGTCAGAAAAACAAACTGCGCTGTGTCCTGTGCCCCGAGGAGCTCTCTGTGGTTTGAGGTGGGAATAGGTGTTCAGGTAATGCATTCCCAATCTTTTTCTCTCGGATTCATCCTCTGCCTGCTTTGTAAACTGCTCTGCACCGAGCTCCAAACTGCTTTTAGCTTCCCAGGGCAGGAAAAGACACTGCACGTCCCAGTGTGTCAGAAAACTCAGGAAAATGACCTCCAGCTCTCAGGCACTTATTGCAAACCTATTTTAAATTGAATACACAAGCCCAGATAATACAGGCTGTTTGATAAGAAACATTAGAGAAATCCATAACACGAGGCTTTTTATTATGGGTTTATTACATCAATCTCTCCAGTGGGTAATGGAACTTGTAAATATACTCTTATGTAGGAGTCTCCTTGCGGGCTTTTTATTCATGCTGAAGTAAGCACAGCAAACTTATTTGCTGTCAGGGTACATTGAATTTAAGATTAGTATTTATTTTGGTTCTAAAGAGGTTCTGCTTTTGTGAATTGGAGGCTGGAGCAGCTGTAGGAGAGGAGGTGGGAGCTGCAGGGGGGCTTTGGGGGGAAAATGAGTTTTTCCAGGCAAACTGCTGGTCCCCGTATGGGATACAGGGAATGTGCCCATTAAGGGCTGTGGGTCGTGTGCTCAGAGCTCCTTCAGGAGGGAAAACTCACTTTGTTTAAGCAGGAGCTTGCTGTGTGCTCATTGACTAAGCCCAGCAAGATGAAAAATCATCCATGGGATTAGAGAAATATTTAAAGGATATATTGCCAGCGTTCCTGCGCAGTGCAAACACAGGCACGGTGCTCTCTGCACTGTAAACATTTGTTCTTTACTGGGAAAATGCTTTTAATTCTCTTCTAGAGGTAAACAAAGTCATGCTGCTGCAGCAGGAACCCAGCAGGACTTTGCTTACTTGGGAGAAGCCGAGGGGACGTTTGTGCTGAGTAAAGAGCCGAGGGAAAGTTCACAGAGAAGTTCAAAAAGGAGCTCAAATCCTAGCAATGCTAACAAAAACCAAGAACAGCTCATAAGTTTTTAAGTAGATTTGTTGGAGGATGTAGTGGTTAATTAGTGGTTGTCTTAATATAGGGAAAACAATCCTTAATTAGAGGGTGGTTATTGGATAGACAGATCAGAAGCCTGCTGAGGTGACAGCAAAGTCGGCTTTAACTCAGGATTTTAACGGGATTTTAGGGTTTCCCATCCCTGGCAGTGCCCAAGGCCAGGTTGGACACTGGGGCTTGGAGCAGCCTGGGGCAGTGGGAGGTGTCCCTGCCATGGCAGGGGTGGCTCTGGGTGGGTTTAAGGTCCATTCTGGGTGGGTTTAAGGTCCATTCCCACCCAAACCCCACAACAAAGCAGAAAGGATGTACCTTACACTGCTGCAGAATGAACCAGGTTCAAGTGATGTCTGCATTTCCAACAATTGCAAAGATTTTTTTTTGCTGCATGAGACAGATTATGAGTGAAGAAAGAAGGATGTGTGTGTTTAATTAGGGTCTGAGGGTAACAAATGTGCTTGAGCCACGAAACCACATCTGTGTCAAACCCCCCTGAAAGAAACCACCCTCACCTGGCTGGGCACCTCCTTCTGGGCTAGGCCAGCTCTTAACGTGCACCAGCAGAAAGCTCAGCACTCATTTTGATGTCCCATGTGGTAATTACATATTATCACCTCCATCTCTTGCATTTTAAAAAGACAGTTTTTAAGAAAGATGTTTGTTCTCATGTCTTTGTGTTTGTTTTCATGACTTTCTGAATGTTTCCATGTCTTTAGGGTTGTTTTCTTGTCTTTATGTATGTTTGTTCTTATGTCTTGATGGTTATTTTCATACCTTTATATAGGTTTGTTTCCATGTCTTTATGTGTTTGTTTCCATGTCTTTATGTGTTTCTTTTCATGTCTTTATGGTTGGTTTCATACCTTTCTGTATGTTTGTTTTCATGCTTTTGTTTTCATCTCTTTCTCTAGGTTTGTTTTCATGTCTTCATGTTTGTTTTCATGCTTTTGTTTTCATCTCTTTCTCTAGGTTTGTTTTCATGTCTTCATGTTTGTTTTCATGTTTTTGTTTTCATCTCTTTCTCTAGGTTTGTTTTCATATCTTCATGTTTATTTTCATGTCTTCATGTTTGTTTTCATGTCTTTACGTTTGTTTTCATGTCTTCATGTTTATTTTCATTTCTCTGTGTTTGTTTTCATGTCTTTCTCTATGTTTGTTTTCATGCTTTTATGTTCATTTTTATGTCCTGGAGCTGCTTTTGGCCCCTTCCCCAGTGCTCTTACAGCCCCAGTGCTGAGGGTGCTGAAAGTCTCTCAGAAGTGATGCCTTGAGCAGCAAATGGCTCAGGAGGAATTCTGTGGCTTTGAATTCTTGCTGCTCACAGAACAAGGCCCTGCCCGGGCAGCAGTGATCCATGAAGAGTTATTCCCTGGTTAATTACTGAGCCTGCACTTTCCTCCTGATGGAGTGTGCTGCTGTGCTTGCTGCAGAGGAGTTAAAGCCCAAGCTCTCTGTCCCAGATAAAAGGCTGCTTACAGAAATTCTTATTTGTCTTTGAGGCTTCTGAAAAGAAAAAAAAAAAAGTGTTTTCATAGTGTGTTCTCAATCCAGTATAATCCCTAATTTCCAAAACACAGAAAGGCTTTTTTTTTTTGGAATTGTAATGAAAAAATTGCTGAAGCAGTGCACATTATTTCGATTACCCATTAAGCCTTCTCTGCTCTAGAATGAAATTACATGATTTTAGTTAATTTTCTTGCTTTTAACTTCTGACTTGTAATTTACCAAAGGAGAAAAACAAACCACTACAACTTTTTTTGGGCTCCCATTACTCCCAAAATGTGTAATGCAAGTCAGCTCCTATTTTGGCGTCTTTCTGATATTTTGGACTTTTTCATACAAGAGTAACATTTAATTTGTACCATAGTTCTGAGCTGTGACTTCCATGAGGCTTCAGCATTATATTGGCTTGGCATAAATGGGCCTTGCCTACTGAGAGATTTATTTCACTTCATTTCATTTCATGTTGATCCTATCAACACAGTAAACCATCATTTCTTGTTGAACAATGAAATAAAATTGGATTTTAATTATAAAATAATAGGCCTTGATCAGATGAAGGAAATACATGTGATCTCCTTCAATTTAGCTCTTGCCTTGCTCTCCTCATCAATATTGAATTTGCATTTTGCATAATGTTTCATCTCAGTGCTCTCTAGGTGAGGAACCAAAGTCTTCATAAGTAAAGGAAAATTAAATTTTACCCTTGGGAAAGGCTCTGTTGGGAAACTGAGGCTCTTGGATGTCACAGAGTCATCGAATTGTTGAGGTTGGAAAAGCCCTCTGAGAGCATCGAGTCCAGCACTGCCAAACCCACCTCCAGCCCTGTCCCCAAATGTCACATTCACCCTCCTGAACGCTCCAGGGATGGTGCCTCCCCTGCAGAGCCTGTTCCAATGCCTTTCAGTGAAGATATTTTCCCAAATATCCCATCTAAACCTGTCCTGGCACAACTTAAGGCCATTTCCTTGTATTGCATTAAAGACTCTTTTGCCAGGAGCAGCTTCCTCTTGCTATTGAAACGCCACAAAAAGGAGCTTCTCTTCCCGAAGCTGAGCTGGGCAGGGCAGTTTGAAATGGATCAAACTATTCCCTGGAGGTGAATTCTGTCTCTGGGGCATCCCCACGGTGCTGCTCTTTAGAGGTGAGCCAGGAGGGTGTGAAAGCTTCACCTGCTCGTGCGACACCAGGGGGAAGAAAGGCTCTGCTGACAAATGCCATCCCTCTGAGCAGGCTTGGGGAGTGCTAAATTGCAGTGTCAGAAGTCATAAGTCAGGGTTCTGACAGCTATTGATGATACCTTTTCCCTGCTGTGTTGCTTGAAAGTTCATAACATTTAAAGAAATTAAAGGAATGCGTGTTTTCTGTGGGCAGACTGTTCAACCTGCGCTCCTGGCTGCTCCTTGGATGCTTTGCTCATTGAACTCTGAGAACTTGATTTAAGCCTCCCTCAGTCTGGCATTTTGATGTTAATTTTAAGGCTGGGTTTGTGTGTTTGTGTTTGCATGGAGGGTGTGGTCACTCAGCAGAAAAATGAGGATAAATAGTGATTTTTAGGGTTGGGGAGTGCCCATGGTGGGGTGGCCAGTGCTGATGTGTCCCAGCTTCCAGAGCCACAGCAGGAACCCTCTGTTCTATAATTCCCACTGGGTACTGAGATTGGCTTTTGTTCCTGCTCTGCTGAGGGTTGCAGAAAGGTTTTGAAAAACAACAATGAAAAAAAAAATATTGAAGGGCAACTCCTCAAATGTGCCCTGAATTGGAGCAATTCCAGCCACTCCAACAGAGTTACAGGAGTGAGAGCAGCTGAGCTGCCAGCCCAGTGCCCAACAGCAGACTTCAAATGCCTTAAATCCATTTATGGAACAGAACCACCTGGAGATTACAGCCTTGGATCCTGTTTACAGGATTGTTAAACATTTTCTTGCTTTAGCAGCAGTGAAAAGTGAGGGAGGTTTTCCTGCCCAGGGTCAGGAGCCTGCCCAGCATTGGGGTGTGCAGTGCCTGGCAAGGAAGGGCTTGGATTCTCAATTCCTCCTCCATCTGGGGAACCCAGAAAATGTTGGGTGAATATTCAGAATTCAGAATACTGGGTGAATTCCCTGCCTGGGGAACCCACCTGAGGCCCTGGTAATTCCATCTGCTTATTCACAAATATTTGAGAGGTGAATCCATGGCCTGAGCTGCTCTGTAAATAGCTGGACGAAAAGCTGGCAGGGATCAGCTCTCCTCTGACAGAGGCTGATGTACTTAAAGCTGGAGGGAGAAAAGAGGCTTCACCTTGAAGCCAAGCACCAGAGAGCTCCTTTCACCTTGAAGCTTTCTGCAGGGTTTGGCTCCTCAATCAAGGGAGAGCCCAGACACATTGCCAGAGTTGTCTTTGTTTTCGCAGCAATAGATGAGACAGAGATTATGGGTTATTGCCCCAGGGACTTGTCTTTTCTAAGGCTTGGGGATTTTAAAGGAAAGAGGTTTTTTTGCTGCATAACTCTGCCTGTCTGCTGCTGGGGTGGGAGGATGGCGTTTGTTAACCTGGCTTTTACAAACCTTCCTGATTATTACAGAGATTCAAATCAACTGAAGTCCAGGGAGGTATTGTGGAAAGGAAATATGTGGCTTTAAAATATGTACATGTAACCAACTACTCCTGCTTTTTTAGTATATCCACTTTACAGTCCCTGTCATACTCAAGACAGCTGAAAGTTTTACAGTAATGATGTGTGTTCTTGGCAGACTGCGATTCTATCAGCACCTTACATTTTACTAATAAATCAATAGATAATTAGCACAGGCCTTGGAAACGTTTCTGTTCCCAAGTAACTCTATGCAAGAGCGCCCAGCACTGGTGGTAGCACCATTAGCATTGCATTAATCTGATTTTTGCTATTGTTTTATACTCACAGCTCTGTCATGGGCTGGTATTGTCCTCAACAGGGCGCCATGAGTTCCTGTTTATTTTCCTGCTCTGGGCTGTGGTGATTCAGGGAAGAGATTGTGTGATGAAGAAATTTGTGATTTTCTGCAGTACTGGAGCAATGGGCTTTTGTGGGACACTGAAGGGGACATGTGTGATGTTAATCAGGTTGTTGACTTGCTAAGAAAACTCAAATTGCATCCTGGTAAATGAGGGTTTTGTTGGAGGACAGGCCACCCTTGTGCTGTGGTGGGAATGGCCTCTCCCAGCAGTCTGGAGCCAGGAGAGGAGGCACAGGGAATATCCACATTTGTGTGTATGATATCCACATTTGTATGTAGGATATCCACATGTGAATATCCACATTTGTGTGTATGATATCCACATACAAATATCCACATTTGTGTGTATGATATCCACATACAAATATCCACATTTGTGTGTATGATATCCACGTACAAATATCCACATTTGTGTGTATGATATCCACATTTGTGTGTATGATATCCACGTACAAATATCCACATTTGTGTGTATGATATCCACAGGTGAATATCCACATTTGTGTGTATGATATCCACAGGTGAATATCCACATTTGTGTGTAGGATATCCACATAGAAATATCCACATTTGTATGTTGGACACCTGTAGGTGCCACAAAAGAAGCCCAGTCTTGTATCAAGGAGCTGTCCCCAAAGATGCAGAGCTACAAGTGGAAAACACCACTTCATACACTTGTAAAATATCTGTGTTTTATCCTTTTTTTTTTTTTCTTTGAACAGGAAGCACCTTTAGTGGGTCTTGTTCATTGAGAAGTCTCCAGAATTAGTTGCAGCAGGACTGTGTGGTGTGAAACATTCCCTGTTGGTATTTCAAAGCCAAGTGCAGCTGCTGTTAACAGGAGCGATAGGCAGAGAGGGAGGAGAGAGCCATCCAGTGGAGCCCTTTGCTGCTCAGGAGGATGGAGTGCAGTGCTCACCTTGCAGAGCAGGCTGCTGTGGCAATCAGCCGTGCCCTTGAGCTGTCCCATCCATTCCACTTCCCACTTTTCTGAAGAGCTGCTCCTCCCAAGGTGCAGTTTTGTCTCAAAGAAATACCAGCTTGTAGCAGTGTGTGAAAACAGCCCAGCACACAGAGCAGGGAGCAATTCCCTCAGCAGCAAACAAGGAAAGCATTTCTCTCATTTACCCTGGATATACTCCAAGAATTCTCTGTTCAGTTTAGTTATTATCTTTCCCTACGGTGTGGAATATTCAATTAAACTTTCTCTCAAATTGGCCATAACTTTCAATGGAAATTAAAGCAGTTCTATTTAGGTACCAGTATCTGTCACCAGGCTTAATGTTCAGAGAGAATAGCAATGGTTCCACCTGTTTGGTGTGAATTAACCTCAGCTGACATTCCTCACGTTTCAATTCCTCAAAAGCAGGGGAAGCTGACAGCATTCAGCATCCAACTGCCCGTGCTGGCTCTCAGCTTTGGGGTACTGCAGGGACACAGCAAATACACTCTTCATTTGGAATCTATTCCAATTAATCCGGCTTTTTTTTTTTTTTTTTTTTAAATAGGTTTTGTAATTCACGAGGGGGAAAAATATATACTGAGCAGAATGTTCTTTGAAATGATCTCTCACTTTCCATCCAGCACCATATGGACACACACCTCCTTCTGTGGTTAAAATGCTTCTTTTATTGTCAAAGCCACTGAAATTTCCTAGACCCTGCCTCTGACTGAAAGAAACACACTTCTGTCAGAGGAGGCAGACCCAGAGCAAGAGTACATTTGTTTTATCTGACAAGGAGGGGGAAAAATGCTTTTTTGGAAGCCAATCTTGTTTGCAGGTTGTCTTAAGCTGAGGGCAGCTCATGTTCGTTCTGGGTTAACTCATTTAAGAAATGTAACTCAGAAAAATAAAATCTGCTCCTGGGAGTGGCTCACCAGTTAGTTTGGCTGGGAAAGTTATTTATTTTATTGTCCTGGGGCAGTGGGAAATGTGTGAGGAGTGGCAGCAGCTGTTGCTTGGTGTAAAGGGGAAGTGGACCAAAATACCTGAGCACTTTCAGGTGTGTGTACTGCACTGCTTCTTCTTTTTTGGTGAAATGACCAAAATAGAGTTTATTAGACACAATCTGATGAGAAGGGTGAGGGGAAAAGCCTCTAAGGACAGCAAAGAGCCTCCTGCTGGCCTCGGTGGTTTCTGTGGATTGAGCTGCTCGCAGTGCTCACCAGTGATAAGCCAAAAATGTGTTATCAGCGGCGGAGTGCAAGTCCCTGGACATTGCTGCGACAGAAGGAAAGTTACCACTTTGAATTTATTTTAAAAAGTGTAGAATTTGCATTTCAGAGTTATCCAAACAGCAAAACTTTGCTCCCACAAAAGCACACACTTCAAAAGGAGCAAAAGCCTTTGGCTGTGCTGACAATAAACATCTGAGCAACACAACTTAGTCAAAAATGGGCTTTTTCTGGCACAGGAACTTGTAGCTTCCTGTCTGCAAGAATCTAGATGGCAGCTTGTTTTATTTATTAGTGGCTCTTTAGTGCTCTGTGAAGCAAATCCTCCTCCTGTGGCAGGTGCTGTGGCTCAGCCCTTATCACCCAGTGGTGGGATCTGGGCTGCAGTGATTTCAATCACACATTAAGGCTGCAGCAAAGCAGCTCCACAGGCTGAAGATTAAATAGTTTGGACTTGCTTATCTTGGTTATACACAGGCAGCAATAAGAGGGAGAAGAAAGGCACTCAAAATAATTTTATCTAGCCGGTGTTGTGAGGTTTTTCCTGCTCCTCTGCTCCCCTGGCAGGCTGCAGCTGCTCTCAGAGCTTCTCCCTCTGCTTGAAAACCACACCGGGTTTTTCTCTTGCTGTCCAACAGGAAGGGCAGGCTTTTTTTTGCCATATAAAAGCTGAATGCTGAACGGTGGCAGCTGCAGGTGGAATATTTGGGAGTGTTTTCATTTGATCTTTCATGAGCTTCCACCAGCGTTTTCCCCTATTTGTGACTATTTCTGCCTTTAGTTCTCTGTCTAGAGTCTGTGTTTTTTAAGTTGTTCATTAATGGCATAGACAGGATGGGGTGGTTCAGTTTCATTAACCCTTGAAGACCAGGATGCTGCAGGTTCACCTCTGCTCCTGCAGCCAGGTGATGTCCTGGAGGTGTGGGGACACTTTTGGATCATAGATTTGTTCCTGTTTCCCACCTCAGGCAGCTGAACTGTTCCCTTTTAATGCAGGCTGTGTTTTCCTGGGATGGGGGGAGGACCAAAGTCAGACCTCTGGTGGGATGTGATATAAATTGACATTCTCTAATTGAAATAACAGCAGGTGACAGCCCAGAGAGGGCTGTGAGGCAGGTGACAGAGGCAATCCAACACATCCCTGAGTCAGCAGTCCCTAACTGGATTATCTGGGATGCTCTGGCTCGTGCCACCATCAGACTCTGTGCTCCTGGGATTTGAGGCATCTCTTACACAGGACCTGAGCACTTGTGTATTTTCCAGTGAGAGAACTGGGTACATTCAAATATATTTTTATATATTTTAAAATATATTGAAATATATATTTATATATATAAATATATATATTGCTTGCTTTCAATATATAAATATATATAAATATATATATTGCTTGCTTTCAATATATAAATATATATATTGCTTGCTTTCAATATATAAATATATATAAATATATATATTTATATGCTTTCAATATATAAATATATATAAATATATATAAATATATAGAGAGAGATATTTATATATAAATATATATTTTTATATATTTTATATCTATTTATATATATATATATATATTTAGGCTTTCAAAGCCACCATACAGTTCTCAGAGCTATAATCCTTATGGGCCAGGCTATAATATTCTTTCTGAGGGTGAATGAGGCTGCTCAGGGAGTGCAGGGTCCCAGGAACAAGTTTGGATGCCATAATCCAGTCCCTTATGCTTTATGGCTGTTATTATCTTTTCCCACCAGCAACACGAGTTGCACACAGGTGTAATTTAAAGCTAGAGACGATGTGAAATGTGTTTTGAATAGCAGATGAGTTTCAGTCAGGTATCGTTAACATATAATTAAAAATAAAGATAAATACAAGGCCTGTGACTGTGCTTGTGGTGGGGCCTGAGGGAGGGGACAGGGGGAGAGGTGATTCCTTTCTAATCTTCCTGGCAGAGTCTCTGTGAAATACTTCTGTGGAGATGGATTTGCTCTCCCTGAGTGAAGGGCTGTTGTTCTGTCCTTGGTCAATCCAGCTGATTTCCCAGGGTCAGGCAATATCAGGGTTATTCCCATTCATTCTCACCTTCCTTCCATCTGGAAGATCCATCATCTTCTGCTCGCTCTTTTTTTTTTCCTCTATATTTTTTGTACATCCCATCATCTCTAAATGTTATTTATTCATTTTCCCCTGACCTCCTATACCCACAAATTTCCTGTATCCACCCCTGGGTGGGCTTCCAGCAGCCTGCCTGAAGTGAATTCTGTGCTCACACCCCTGCAAGACCCTGCGCGCTGACAGAACAGAGTCTGCAGGGCAGCAAAAGACTGGAAAATGATTTAAAAATGTTAAATCAAGGTTCCTTCCAGTCACTTTCTGGCTGTGAGCGCTTCCAGCATGTCCTCACTTGCTCTGAACTTGAAGGAGCAGCCAGACATTGACACTGATGAGAGGAAAAGTCTCGGTGAAATCAAGATAGCTGATCTTTTCAGGCAGGAAAAGTTGGTTTCTTTTGTGTTCTGAACAGCCACTGTGGAGATAAAACTGATACAAACAGGATGGAGAGCAGGGAGTTTAGTCAGAGCTTTCTGTGGGTGCTTGGAGCAGCGCCAGTGAATCTCCTGAAATTCTGCAGAGCGGAGGGCAGGGAAGAGCTGCACCTCAGGGATGGGCCTGTGAGCAGCTCCCAGGTCTGAGAGAGGATAAATTCATAAGGTGAAGTGCTTGAGGAGAGGAGAAAGGGAGGACTGAACAGCTCAAAAAATCAAACTGTATTTTTAAAATGAAGGAGGAAAGTCAGCTCAAGGGAGGCTCCCGTCAGTAATCACCAACCTCAGAGTGCTGGACTGCTGGGAAATGACTCCTGAGCCCCTTGAAGGTCATGTCAGCTTGTTTTGCCAAAATATTTTCCCTCTCCTGCCCGTATCTAGTGTGAGTTTTCAATGCTCTGAAGGGCAGGAGTGTGGAATGTCCTTGTCAGGGCTGGGAGCCCATTGCTGGGAGGTGTGGGGCAGTGCTGGGGCACTGGGGTTTGATTTGAGCTCTGCTATGACAGCACTGCCTGTTCCCATTGTCTGAACCTTGGGTGAGGTTCCGTTCTGTGCTCTGTTTGGTGTAGGACATTTTCATCACTCCGTGTGAGGTTCAGTGGGGAAAAAAAAAATAAAAATCTGCCGTTATCAACTGAATGAAGTGACACCAGATCTTTCCCAAGGTGAATGGCACACGGCCTCTTGCTGCTGAGACTCTGTTTTATATTTCAAGCCTGGAACATGGAGATTCCTTGTGTGACCTGTCCCCTTCCCCTGTCCCTGCAGATGACAACACCCTGCACGGGCCAGTGTTCCTCCAGGAGCCCGACAGCGTCATCTTCCCCTTGGACTCGGAGGAGAGGAAAGTGAAGCTGAGCTGCGAAGTGAAAGGAAATCCCAGACCAACCATTGGGTTTGTTCAGTGTTTGTTCTTAGAGCCTTTCTGCTCTCAGGGATGTCCCTGGAGGCCCCCACAGTGCTGATCCCAGAACAATCCCCAGGGGCAGCTCTGATCTCTGCTCTGTGGCCAGGGACAGGGTCCAGGGGGGTTTGGGTTGGATTTTAGGGAAAGGTTCTTCCCCCAGAGGGTGCTGGCACTGCCCAGGGAATGGGCACAGCCCCGAGGCTGCCAGAGCTCCAGGAGGGTTTGGAAAACCCTCCCAGGGTGGGATTTGGGGTGTCCTGGCCAGGATTTGCACTTTGGTGGCCCTTGTGGGTCCCTTCCAGCTCAGGATGTTCTGGGATCCTGGGGCATCAGAACAGGGGGAATGGACACCAGGAAACCTCCAGCTATTGCAACTCAATGGCAAACCTTGGGCAGGAGCTCTAAAATGCTACAAAAGGATTATAAATAGTTCTGGCTCTCAGATTAACCATCCTTTCCCATGAACATGGACAAAACTGCTCATTCTTTTCAGCTTTAGCAGCTGCTTTGGGATCCTTGGAGGAAGGTGCTGTCCTGCTGCAGTGCTGCTGCTGTGAATCATTGGTGCTGCTCTTCCCTCCCCTCGGGTGCCCCTCACTCTGCTCACCAGTAAATGCCACTCTGAAACCAGTGAGAGCCACCAGGCCTCTGCCTCAGGGCTGCCTCCTGCCACAGCCAGCTGTTCCATGGCATGAACCCACGGATCCATGGTGCCAAGACAGCTCCAGAGCTCCCCATGGCACTCAGGAGCTGCAGGGGCTGGGATTCCTCACTTTGGGGCAACATCTGCCAGGAGGGAATTTTCTGAAATTTATAAACAAACAGCAAGTGGGGAGAGGGGGCGGAAAAATATCCTCAGTGGACTTGACTGGGTTAGAGATCCTGTCTGAGGGACTTCCCCTTGCCAAGTGATCAATTCCAAAGAGCAGCAGCACCAGCAGCTACAGAGCACTAATCATTTCAGAGACTGAAATGTATGTCAAGGATATTGCTCTTGCATTTAAATCCTGGAATATTTCAATACCCCTCAGGAAATCTGCGTTTTTGTGCCTGCTTTTTTTTTATTTTTATTTTTAATAAGTAGTCAGAGCCATTCTAAATCTTCCTTTACTTACTCCAGGCTGTGTTTCCAAACAGCCAGGAGCATCAGCAGAGTTTAACTTTGGCGTTGTGTGCTGCAGGTGGAAGTTAAATGGGAGCAGCATTGACGTGGGCATGGATTTCCACTACAGCCTGCTGGGAGGAGCCCTGCTGATCAACAACCCCAACCAAAGCCAGGATGCTGGCACCTACCAGTGTGTGGCAACAAACCCCTTTGGAACCATTGTCAGCAGAGAGGCCAAGCTGCAGTTTGCCTGTAAGTCAGCCTCTGTTCCTGTGCTGGAAAAGCTGGGAGCTGGGTGTCTTTTTCCAATTTTTCCTGGTGGGTTTTGGTGTGTTTTCTGTGGGAAATGGGTTTGTAGAAAGTTCTCAGGGCTCACACAGTGTGCATCCCTGTGCAAACTTTGAGATAAGAAACGCTGATTTAGAAATGCCATGGAATAAGATGGACATTATGGAGAGAGAAACGGAACTAGAAACAAGTTTCAAAAGGTGGCCTTACAAATAACTCTAGGTACTTTGGAGAAACAGAACTATGAAAGATGCATTGTAGTGAGACCCACTACAGGCATGATTGGCTTTAAGGCATTTACAGCATGGTGTGGTTAAAGGTGATAGGCCAAGAAACACTTATGGTGTATTGTAATTAGGGAATAGTTGGCTTCTGATTGAGAGTTATAACATCTGTATTGTCTCACCCTACTCATGAGACTGAAAATGGAATGAAAGTTTGTGTAACACCTCTCAGCTGCCCCATCTCTGGGTCAGGAAAGGGCATTGTCCCACAAATTGGTGCCCTGTGCTGACCAATAACCCCAACCAAAGCCAGGATGCTGGCACCTACCAGTGTGTGGCAACAAACCCCTTTGGAACCATTGTCAGCAGAGAGGCCAAGCTGCAGTTTGCCTGTAAGTCAGCCTCTGTTCCTGTGCTGGAAAAACTGGGTGTGTTTTTCCAATTCTTCCTGGTGGGTTATAGGGTGTTCTCTGTGGGAAATGGGTTTGTAGAAAGTTCTCAAGTGTGAGAGCGTTCACACAGTGTGCATCCCTGTGCAAACTTTGAGATAAGAAACGCTGATTTAGAAATGCCATGGAATAAGACGGACATTGTGGAGAGAGAAATGGAACTAGAAACAAGTTTCAAAGGGTGGCCTTGCAAATAAGAGGGGATACTTTGGAGAAACAGAACTATGATAGCTGCATTGCAGTGGGACCTACAAGGGGTTGTTTTAGATGAGTGGCTTTAAGGCATTTACAGCAGCTGATAGGCCAAGGAACACTTAGAGTGTCTTCTCTAACCAAAGGGATGGCAACCAGAATTAGCTGAATTAGGAAATACAGAGTGATTTAAGTTAACTACCAAGGCTCTGCCTCTGAGAAACAATAAAAATGTGAAGCTTCACCCTTCATCTGGGCAACCCCTTATTTCCATCCTCATCTTGTGTTGGGTGTGTTTTGTTTCATCTCACTTTTATTTCTGAGGAAATGACTGTTGGGTTTTATTTTGAGAATGATGGGTGAGAATTGAGGGTTTCCCCCCCCTTCCTTTTAAGAGTTAAATTGTGAATCTTGGGGCATCAGTAATGCGTGTTGTTCTTCAAGGGCTGTGATATTCTTCTGTAGCCTTTTCAGGGAAGATTAAGCTGTGATTGAGCCATTCAGCCTCCTGTGGAGGGCAGACGGGGTCAGCAATTTCATCCTTGAAATATGTATTTAGGTTACAAACTCATTATGATAAAAGTGCTAATATTTCCCTCGAATACTTGCTTTTTGATGTGGCATTTTCATTTCAGGTTTGTCCTTTTTGATTTTTTCTTCCTCTCTCTTTTTCCCTTTCTCTTCTCACTTTTATTTCTTTTTTTTTTCCACGCTGGTTGTCTCTGAAATTGAACATATTTTCACTGAGTGAGGAATCTGCTGTGCCACAGTAACAGAATATGGATTAATGATACCCCAAGCCCTGTGCTTATAGCAACACAGCCTTTCAGAAAATAAAAAAGCTTTAAACTCTTGAGTATGGATCTAATAATGGCTTTTCCACAAAGATCTACAGAAACACAGCTGAACTAGATTAAATGATGTGCTTTTTATTTTAGGGGCTGGGGCTTAGCTTGATGATTTCATTCACTGCGCTGTGGTTTCTGTTGGGAAATAACCCTGGAATCAAGCAGGGGTTGTGGCTGGGAGGCAGCTCTGGGGCAGCATTTTGGGGCTGAGCCCACCCCTCCAGACCCGTGATCAAAGTTGGTTTTTGTGGCCCAGATCCTGCTTCTGTAGGGGATGGAGATAAAGCTCCCACTGATTCCTGGTGGCACCAGAGCTGGCCCACAGCCCTCCCAAAGTGATGAATTTGCAGCTTGTTCAGCCTGCTCAGCTCCTGTCCCTTTGGCAGGGCAGGGAGGGTGAGCTCCCAGTGTGTCCTTGACAGTTAGTAAATCACAGAATCACAGAATTCACAGAATTACAGGGTTGGAAGAGACCTTCAAGACCATCGAGTCCAACCCAGCCCCAACCCCTCAACTCAACCCTGGCACCCAGTGCCACATCCAGGCTCTGTTAAACACACCCAGGGATGGGGACTGCACCACCTCCCTGGGCAGCCATTCCAGAACTTTATCACCTTTCTGGAAAAAACTTTTTCCTGATATCCAACCTGTATTTCCCTTGGTGCAGCTGGAGGCTGTGTGCTCTGGCTGTGTCAGTGCTGCTGGAGACAGAGCCCAGCCCCAGCTGAGCACAGGCACCTTTCAGGAGCTGCAGAGAGTGATGGGGGCACCCCTGAGTCTCCTTTTCTCCATTTTGAGAACCTTCCCATGGCAATCTGATGACTATGGAGGTGTGGGTATACATCAGACATTAAGGTTGGAAACCAGCCCCAAGATCAAGCCCAGCCTTTGAGCAGACAGCAGGCCCATTGAACCATGTCACAAAGTGCCACCTCTGCCACTGTCTGAGCAATTCCAAGGATGGAATTGCACCCCCAGCTCCCTCAGGGGTTCCTCACAGGGTTTTTGTGTTCCCAGCCCCTCTCCAGCCTCTGGATGTGCTCAAGCTGACCCTGGAATAATGCACAGAATGGAACATCTCCCAGGGGCTGGGAGTTGTTCTGTCACTCTCTAAATTAGAGATCACTTATTAGATCCATACTCAAGAGTTTAAAGCTTTTTTATTTTCTGAAAGGCTGTGTTGCTATAAGCACAGGGCTTGGGGGTATCATTAGTCCATATTCTGTTACTGTGGCACAGCAGATTCCTCACTCAGTGAAAATGTGTTCAATTTCAGAGACAGCCAGTGTGGGAAAAAAAAAATAGAAAAAAGGGGGGAGGAGAAAGGGAAAAAGACAGAGGAAGAAAAATTCCCTGGAAGGAGGTGGTGGCAAGGTGAGGGTTGGTCTCTTCTCTGAGGGAACAAGTGATAGGACGAGAGGAAATGGCCTCAGGTTGTGCCAGGGGAGGATATCAGGAAAAGTTTCCTTACTAAAGAGTGGCTGAGCATTGGAAAGGCTGCCCAGGGCAGTGCTGGAGTCCCCATCCCTGGAATTGCTCAGACTGTGGCAGAGGTGGCACTTTGTGACATGGTTCAATGGGCCTGCTGTCTGCCCAAGGGTTGGGCTTGATCTTGGGGCTGGTTTCCAGCCTTAATGTCTGATGTATACCCACACCTCCATCGTCATCAGATCACCATGGGGAGTTCTCAGAATCACCTGAGAAGCTCCTGTTCCTCGCAGACCCTTCTCAGGGCTGTGCATTTGGAGATCTGTGTGCTCAGATTTAGTTTCATCTGGTGGCCTCTGCTGATGCTCCAGCCTGTCCCAGCTGGGCAGCGCTGCTGGAAGGGCTTCAGAGGGAATGGGGCAGCTCAGGGCTTCCCTTCTGCTTTAACCCTTGCTAAGGCATGTCCAGGTTGTCTCTGATCACAGTGGGATGGGCCAGGCAGGACAATTCCTGCTGACTGATGAGCTCCTACAGGGCAGCATCTCTAATTACAGACAACTTTGAATTTATTTTACCTTGCTGAGGCTGCAGTTTGTGTTTTACCGCCCAAGCTTTGGAAGCAGACAGTTTTGCACACCTCCAGTGCCCCCCACCCCAGGGGTCTCCAGGCTGTGTCTGCTCCACCTCCAAGCACAGAACCAAGCCTCTGCCCAGAGGTGACCCCTCTCTTCTCCCATGGAGCCACCCCAGTGCTCACAGATGAAATGCTCCCTCCCTGCTGGGATAACTTGACTCAATTTGGCCCCAAACACCTCAGCAGGGTTTGCAGTTTAACCTGCAAATTCCCAAAGCTGCTGCCAGCTGCAGGATGCTGGTTTGGAAATGAACCCTCTGGGAGCTGTGCAGGAGCTGCTGCCTTTCTCATCTCACTGGTGGCTGTCACACGCTGTTGATTTGGAAATGGGTATCCAAAGAGGAAAATCAACTTTGAATCAGAGCTGGTTTTCAGCCATATCATTGCTTTGCCCCCTGTTGTTACAAAAACTGCCTGAAAGTGATGTCTGTGAAACAGGAGCTGTTGGAGAAATGGGATCTATTTTCAGGTGGGTTTTATTTGTGGGAAGGATGAGGGGAGGATGGCTGATGTCCTTCCCCTGCCCTGTGCCCAGAGCCCTCTCTGAAATCCCTTTCCAGCCCATGGCCATTTCCCAGCAAGGATTTTCCCTGGAATCTCTGACTTAGCAGATCCATGCTCATGCTGTGGGTGTTCTCTGCAGTTGGCCAAAGGGATATTGAGATGTCCAGGGGCTGAGGGACCAATTTCAGACCAAATGAGCCCCAGGGGAGCAGAGGATAGAGTCTGAAGGGAGGTGTCCTCTGAAGATGTTCAATTTCAGAGACAACTAGCGTGGAAAAAAAGAAAAAATGAGGGGAAGAAAAAGGGAAAAAGAGGAAGAAAAAACTCCCTGGAAGGAGGTGGTGGCAAGCCGAGGGCTGGTCTCCTCTCTGAGGGAGCAAGTGATAGGACAAGAGGAAACGGCCTCAAGTTGTGCCAGGGGAGGATATCAGGAAAACTTTCCTTACCAGGGTGCGGACACTTCACAGGGGTGAAGCATCACTGTGCTGCCCTAGGAGGTTCAGAGGAAGGGGAAAGGTCCCCTTGTTCTCCTCCTCATGCTGCAGGTATCCCCAGACAGGTGGAATGTCTGATTTTCTGGGTGGAACTGAGCTGAGCTCTCTCACTGTGCCCTCAGTGCCTGGAGATCAGGGCGTTGGCTCCTCTCCCCCTCTGGGCAGGGCAGCAGCCTCCACCCTGCCTCTGGTGCCTTTTCCATTGGATTATTCACCAGGGATGATCCCTGGGGGTCCCCTCCTGCTCAGGATATTCTGATTCCATTCCAGGAACTCTTTTCTTTCTTCCTTGTTACCAAGAACCTCCTCTGAAGTGAGGGGAGTTACACTGTTGTTCCTAAAAACTGTTCCCCACACGCAATTTATTAAAAGAATTCATTTTATAGAAAGGTTTTTTTTTCCTTCAAAACTAATTTCTAAACATGAATTAGCAGCCAGGACCCAGCACTGCAGAGGGCAAAGAGTGGCAGAAAATCCAGAAATAACGTGGTTGCAATGAGAATACTTTGGGGCTTTGACCTACCATCCCAAAATAATTTCACTGTGGTGGTAGAAAGAGAAAATTACTCCCAACATCCTACTGAAAGGGGCTTTTTTCAATATTCCCATTGCCAGAATGTTTGCTGTTGTATCTTTTACACGAGTAAATCCCATAATTTTCACTGTTAGTTGCTAAGGAACACATTGTAATGGCTGCTCAAAGTCTTTACTGGTGAACCCTCATTGCCCTCCAGTGCATTCATTTTATCTTTCGGAGACTAAATTGTCAAGGAAGTCTCTTTCAAGAACAATTAATAATGAAAACATTCTTTTTTGGAGGGGGTCTACTGAATTCCAAACAACCAAACCCATAATCCCAAGGATTGATCGGTGTGTTCAGCAAGCAAATGGAGGAATTTCCACAGGGATCACTGAAATCTGGGGGTTGATAAGAGTGTGGTGTTGAGAGGGTCCCCAGGACGAGGTGAGAGATGAGAATCTGACCCCATGTTCTCAGAAGGCTGATTATTATTTATATATTATATATTATATTATATTATATTATATTATATTATATTATATTATATTATATTATATTATATTATATTATATTATATTATATTATATTATATCATATTATATCATATTATATCATATTATACCATATTATACCATATTATACCATATCATATTATATTATATTATGAAATTTATTATATTCTATTATATTATATGAAATTCTAAGAAATGCTATACTAAAACTATACTAAAGAAAGAGAAAGGAGCCATCAGAAGGCTAAAACAAGAATGAATTATAAAAACCTGTGACTGACCAGAGTCTGACACAGCTGGACTGGGATTGGTCATTAATTAAAAACAATTCACATGCTGGGTGAACAATTCTCCAAATCACATTCCAGGGGAGCAAAACATGGAGAAGCTGAGGTTTCCCAGCAGAAAAAATCCTGCCAAAGGGATCTTTTTATAAACTATCATGGTGACAATGATGTGTTTTAAACCTTCTGGAAGTGCAGGATTCAGAGGGTTTGGGCTGGAGATGCAGGAATCAGAGAGTTTGGGCTGGAGATGCAGGAATCCGAGAGTTTGGGCAGGAAATGCAGGAATCAGAGAGTTTGGGCTGGAGATGCAGGAATCAGAGAGTTTGGGCAGGAAATGCAGGAATCAGAGAGTTTGGGCAGGTTTTTGGGAGGCAGCTGGGATGGTTGCTGTGCCTGGCTCAGCTCATCCTCCTCGGGAGGTTCATTTCTCCGAGGTTTTACATGTGAGGAGCAGCAGCCCAGCCCTGCACGTTTCCCTGGCTCCTTGCTTGCTCTGGAGTTTCCCTGTGCAGGGAAAGGTCCCTGTGGAGTTCAGGGGGTTTGGATTCTCTGTGTTTGGGTGGGATCTGCTCCCCTGCACTCAGCTGGGGCAGTGCCCTGCATCCCTGTGCTCCTGCAATACTGAAATATCCCACTCAGCTGCTTCTCACCCAGATGCCCCTTGTGCTTATTCAGAACCTGGACTTCAGATCCCCAGCTTTTCCCACCGTTTCTTTCTCTTTTCCCCTTTCTTTCCCTTTTTCCTGGCATTTTCATCAGTGCATTGCCTCCCACACAATTCAGAGATAAAACTCCCAGCCAGCCACTGCAGCTTGCTGACACCAAGGGCCCACAAATCTGCTTTGAATCATTACATTTTCTTAGTTTTTCTTACATCTTCAGAAATTGATTTTCTTGCCATGACCCAATTTCCCCTGCATCCCCCATCTCACTCTTTCTCTCACCGAAGCCTCTGTGCATTTGAAGGGTTTTGTTGTGACCTGAACTGTGTGAATAATCTTCATTTTGGAGCTGGAATGTCCAGTCCTGCCCCCTGCAGACCCCCCAGGTTTCCCCAGTCCCACTGGGATGTGCCATCAGCTGTCAGGTTGTGAGAGCAGCCTGGCTGAGGTGTCCCCACTTCTTAAATTTTGTGGTTTCCTACCAAGCGTCAAACCCCTGATTCCTCCTCCAGTGCCTTTTCAAGGAAAAAATGCCATTTATGTCAACCACAGCCCTGCTGCCTTGCCCAAAACCAGCCCCTCAGCTGCCTGTGCCCCCCACACACTTTATTAAAAGAATTCATTTTGTAGAAAGGTTTTTTCTTCAAAAAAAACCCCTTTTTTTGAAGGAAAACCCTTTTCTTGAAGGATAACCCCCAGGACTGGGGCTGCTGTGACCTTAACTGAGGAAGGAGCACATTTATTTGCATTTTTCCATGTGTCCCCCCATGCCAGGGTTTCTCTGTGCTGAAATCCTGGCTGAGCTGTGCACAGGGCAGGATCAGTGCTGGAGATGAGCTCCCAACCTCTGCTCCTTCCCCACCGTCCCTGCTGGGTGGAAAACTAGGCTAAGCCTCACGTAAGCTCCTCTTTTTTCCCTTTCTTTTCCCTTTTTTTTTATTTTTTATTTTTGATGAATAGGACCAACAGGGAGTTTGCAGCAGAGGATGGATCTATAACCTACTTTGCTTTCATCTGGGATAGGAGGACCCTTAAGTCAGAGCAGAAATGGAGGATTTTTACCTGCTTTGTTCCCCCCCTCCCCCAGGGTTATAAATAAACTGAATTTATTTTTACTTAAAGCAGTGGCACTTGGAAATTGTCAGTGCTCGTTGTCCTAAAGCTGGGAACCTCCTAAGCCTGCAGTGGTTTTTGGGAAGATATTTTGGTTTCTGGCTGGAAGGAGCTCTGGAGAGGGCATTGGGGGTTGCATGGGAGGTGTTGGAGCCAGCTGAGCATCACAGGCCACTCACAACACCCCAATTCCCCTTCTGATTTAGGAACTCAGGGAAAAGCAGGACACAGGCTTGATGCTTTTCCTCATCTCTCTTCATATTTATTCATTTTGCCTTCAATATGAAAAAAATATTTTAAATGTAGATTTTTTTCATCTGTCTAGGATCTTTATTCTTCACAACTATATGATGATGTAGGTGTTTTGTTTTGTTTTTAATGAACCGCCAAACTTCTTGTAAAAACTGATTTTAGAGTAGTAAACATCTGCAGAGCTTTTGGGTTACGTTTTCATGGCATGTTCTGATCAGTTTTCATGGTTTGTGTGGCTGGAGAACAGGACAAGAAATCAGGAGGTTTTGTTATTTGCTCTGTCCTTGGAAACTTCTTGTGAAACCTCCCCTTTTGCCTCTAAACCTCCTGGTCTGTCAATGAATGAAATAATGAAATGAATGAATGAAATAATGCTCCTGACCTTGCTCAAGAAATAATTCTGCTCCTTGGATGATCCTTAGGGGGGTTCTGGATCAATGCAAATCAGTATTTTCTATAAATGTGTGGAAATAGCAGTTGTAGGGCCCCAGCACGGACCTGGCAAAGGCCAGAGCTGGATTCTGCAGGAGAATTTCTGTTTCTGCAGGAGAATTTCTGTTTTTGTTGATGGGATGCAAGGGCAGTGCAGAACAACTTTATCCCAGTGGCTGCTTTATCTCCATTTTGCTTTTTTGCTCCCTGGTTTCCCTCTGGAAAGCAAAGCCAGGAGCCAGCAGTAGCATGTGGAGGATGGAGCAGTTTTCAGTGTGTTTGTGGGAAGCTGTGCCACCTTGGTTCTCCCATCTGCAGCAAACATGACTGGCATTCATTGGGGCTGAGAGGGGAACAGAATGGAACAATATCAGCACTGTGAGGTGCTGCTGAGCACCAAAATGTGAATTTCCACAGGGAGGCTGAAGCAGCAGCAGCAGCTCTGAGGATCAGCATCTCTGTAGATGTAGGGTGGGGTTTGGGTGTGGTTTTAGCAAGTAAAGAGAAATTTCCCTTTGAAACATCCTGCTGAGTGAGTTGAGTCATGTTATCCTGAAAATCCGGGGCTGCCCTGGGTCCCTGGCAGTGCCCAAGGCCAGGCTGGGATTGGGGCAGTGGGAGGGGGTCCCTGCCATGGCACTGGGTGGGCTTTTGTCCTTTATGGAAAATCCTTTCCTTAGGATTTTTCCTCCTGAGAAGCTGAGAGGCCTCAGGAACAAAATGTAAGCAATGGTTATCTGCTGCTGTGGGATGCAACAGGTGCATCTGGGATTGGTCTCATGTGGATGTTTCTAATTAATGGCCAATCACAGCCCAGCTGGCTCAGACTCTCTGAGCCACAAACCTTTGTTATCATTCTTTCCTATTCTATTCTTAGCCAGCCTTCTGATGAAACCTTTTCTTCTATTCTTTTAGTATTGTTTTAATGTAGTATATATTATAAAATAATAAATCAAGCCTTCTGAAACATGGGGTCAGATCCTCATCTGTTCCCCAATCCAAGAAATGCTGTGAACACCATCACAGAATTAATGAAATCTGTGGCTCAGGGATTGTGTTTTGCATTATTTTGGGTCTGAATTTGCATTCCTGCCACTGCCCAGAGTGGGAAGAGGCAGAAGGGGAACACGTGAGGCACCTGCAATGCCCAAACACCCCTGAAAGGAGCACAACACCCCCTGTGCCCCTGCAAGTTCTGCTCTCTGCCCACTGCAAATCATCTCTGCTGCAAGAAAGTGCAAACAGAGCTCTTTTTTTGCTTTTTT